>OY744528.1:33283527-33351027 GCA_963556195.1 Sepiola atlantica
GACATGTGTCTAACGGAAATTTCGCAAAAATAAGGCACCACAAAGGAGATCAATATTTAGATGACATGGTAAATCGATGAAGGATGGGTGTTTGCGCCTAGTTAAGAGAACGGGACGCCCCTAAACTTAAAATTATACGGTCACTTCAACTTTCTTAAATGACTGTTTAGCGTGTCTTGAAACATTACTTTGCAAAAAATTAACTTAATAAACTTAGCTTTAAAATGATACGGGGTTCATCTTACTACCATTCATAGTTCAGCAGATATAAAGACCTAGAATTGATATTCAATATCAAAATGTGTCTAAGACTTCTGGAACACTGTGTATTTCCGACACATAATAAGCAATGTCTTGTTATTTTTAGATGCAACCCACCTGTTAAACTCAGAAGCTAAATAATAAATCGAGCTTCCATTTCAGGCTGTTATATGAAATAAAAATACATAAATAATTGTCAGTACTCGAAAATAGCAATTTTTTCGAGTATATTGTTCCCTTGGTCGTTCACATACCGATATTGACGTAATAATGAACAATTGATATCGAAACAAGGCCTTTCCTTCTTCCCCTGTTCAACGAAAAGCCACAGAAAATGATGGCCTGAAAAGTCTGCACGAATAAAATGAGGACAATATCAATAATAATTGTGTTTTGAAAGTAAAATGAAACCAATAAGAAAATGAACAACAATATGATTCTCCTTTTTTTGTGTTCCGTTGAACTATCTTGGACGTTCGCGCGAGAAATAATCTCGCACGCGAGATCTCGTGAGCAAACTAAGGTCCATGCAAATTTAATTTCAAACGAAAGCTCCGCAATTATGAGGGAAAGAAAATAAACGGGAACAGGAAATAATAGAAACATTCAAGGTAAGAAAAATCAAAAAAGAATAGTTAATAAATATGCAGAGAAATCAAGAAAATATGGAACAATTATTGGGTGAATTTGAGTGAAAAAATACGGGCAAGCGCTTCGAAATAATCATTGAGGAAATAGGAAAAAGAAATTTGTATTGAAAGCAATCAACGGACAGAAAGAAAATTGGATAGAAACGAACGAAAAAAAAACAGTTAGAAAAGTAATAGAACGAGGGAAGATTAAAAATAGAGATATAAATAATTATATTTGAAGAAAATGTAAATAAAAATAAATAAAAATAACTAAGAATTGTTAAATTAGTTGCTGTATTTTCCAAGCAACTACTGGCAAATACTAACGTTTATATAAAATTTTAAAAATAAATAAAATTTAAAAAAGCAATTGATACCGTTCCCAAGCAGTTGATGCCGTTCCCAAGACGTTCGATGAACTGCTAGCGAATGCTGGCGCTAATATAAAATTCTTAAAATCTAATTTATTCTGTTCCCGAACGGCTCGATGACCTGCTAACGAATACATGCCCATATATGGGATTCTAAATAAGTACCATGTTGCTTCTTCTTTTTCTTTCGTGTGAGTCAGATGATTCTGGTGTTGGCATTCGTTTCCCCGATGTTTTTCTAGGTAGACATCTTTCTATGAAGACATCGGGTATTTACAAGAAGGACCACGAGAAGGTTGCCAACATCCCTAAGTGAAGTACTGTTGAACCGACTGGATTCGAACTTGGAACACCCAGGTCTTCAGTCCGTGTCGATATCCACTTAACCACCGTCACCTCCCAGTACCATGCTGCGCACTTTCTTATCATATTCAATTTTGTATGGAATGTATTTCAGTAATAAATCCCTAGTACTTACCAATAGAGAATTGCTACGCAATCAGCCTATATATTGGTTGTGCATCAGTGTCTACGTCACGGTATCCAATTGAAAACATAACTTTTT
The DNA here is from genome assembly GCA_963556195.1 of Sepiola atlantica. NCBI lineage: Eukaryota > Metazoa > Mollusca > Cephalopoda > Sepiida > Sepiolidae > Sepiola > Sepiola atlantica. The sequence goes on from OY744528.1 coordinate 33,285,357, forward strand.
TTCTCGTGGAAAATAGCACACAAAATATAATGGTGGTATTAATCTGTTATGCGTGTTTCTCTATCATATGGTTGAGTTTTTGTTCGCAGCAAATAAAAAAAATATATACAAAATGACAAAACTAATAGCCAAACCGTACCGAATAAGCTGATATGAACTTACATGCGTGTAAGGCAATTAGCCTATCGCTTTTATATTGTCATTTAACTTCTAGCATTCTCACCCGGTTGTCCTGTTTGTGGGGTAGTGGGTGTCTATTGAATCACAACGGTGCACATATAACAGGAGTATTTCACAGACTTTTAAACAAAATGCTGACTGAACACCACACACGCCGCTAAACGAATGCACATATACACAACTTCATAGACGCACACACTATCTCATTAATAACACAAACGCACGCTAATACATGCACATAAAAAGCAAAAACAACGTTTTACTTTATTTTATTTTGATCATAACTTAATAATTAAAAAAATATAGATTTCACGAAACAGAAATAAATATGAGGTTCAGGGTGTAGTAATATATTTTCTGATAATATAATGACAACATACTTGGCGCATATATAAGTTTCATCCAACGATGTTTCACGAGTGTTTGAATTTGAAACGAGATACGTTTGACATGCGAAATCAAATTTCTCCCCAGAATTGTCCTTCTAGACGGGTACAGGATAACGATGAACGAAAGTGTCGGCATTCCTCGGTGAGGGCGTATCAGTCGATGAAATGTATCGAAAGTAAACCCGTCTGCCGGCTCTGAAATAAGCGATAGTGGAAAGCCTCTTGAAACTGAGTAGGCCAATAATCCTGTTCGAGATTTGATTGTGATATAGGTGTGCTAAATAAGAAAACATTTCGCATGTATTCATTTATATATATATATATATATATATATATATACATAAATAATTATTTAATAGTAAATACTTTTTTATTTGTATCCACATACGTATATATATATATATATATATATATATATATATACATATATATATATATATATATATATATATATATATATATATATACATGAATAATTATTTAATAGTAAATAATTTTTATGTGTTTCCACATACGTATATATCTATATATATACATATATATATATATATATATATATATATATATATATATATATATATATATATATACATGAATAATTATTTAATAGTAAATACTTTTTTATTTGTTTCCACATACGTATATATATACATATATATATATATATATATATATATATATATATATATATATATATATATATATATATATATATGACGAAAAGTGAAACAGAGACAGAAACAAAATAGTCTGTTTTGTGATTAATATTAAGATCCTTCATTTTCTTAGGCATTCTACAATTATTTGAGACACATTTTCTCTTGCGGAATACGTTCGTTGTGTCTTACATGAAGTTCTTGAAACAGGTCATGCATAATCCACGATTGCTCCAGGGTGGCGGCCATGGCGCGTTCAGACGCGTATATCTCAACTACAAAGGTAGATAAAGCCATGTTTTTCAAATGACAGCCTTTGTAATGCTTTCTTTATTTCTCGGGAAGCTTTCACTACCAGAAATGGCAACATAAATGTAATTATTGGCATTATGGCACGCATTTTAGCTGAGTTGGACGAAATAAATAGAGCGTAAAGAGTGACTATTTCAAAGCCCCGACGTAGTACGAATAACTTGTTTGACTCGCTCGTGCAGGCTGCGTAACGGATAAAGTTATAATAAAGTTTCAGTATTTGGTACTGCTTGAATATAGGTAGTAATAACACTGGTTTACAAAAAAAAAATGGGTCTGAGGCAGGAATGGGGATAGATGTTTTTTGATAATTTTGGTGTGCTGAATTCATATTTATAAATAGTTTTGCTCCTATAATTTTCTGGCTTTTAAATAGGCTTATTTTAGTATAAACAGAGAATAAGTGTGCATGTTTCAAGAGTTGTCGCAGCTCATAACAGATAAAACAGGATAGATAAAGAATACTGATTGAATAAATATACTTGGATGACACAATTACACTATTCATAGTACCACAGACAGTAAGATGTGCGTTTTCTTAGAAGATCTGGTGTAATTTGCCTCCGGGATGCAAGAACATCCAGCAGAAGTCTCCCATCATGCTGGGGTTCCATTTACCTTGATAGTTTCTCTCCATCTTCGTAATGTCTTCGTGAAATCATTCTCCATACTCATCATGTGCGTACAGGAAGATCATCTGAATGGGGAACGGGTGTCATAGCAGATGGAAAATTGGAATATTTGATCTTTTTTCCTAGAAGATACATTGAAACCAGTTATATTACTAGACAAAAAAACAATCATCTGCGTGGCTTCATGGCTCTCTCCAAACCATCGGGACTGCAAAGTTAAAAGTCGCTTCCTTGCCATTAAACTATGCAGTTAGACCATTGTAGCAGGGTTTACAGCAGACGTGTGGAGCCCAATACATGTCCTGATCACCAATTTTACAGTCAACATAGTGAATGTAAACGGTTCTGAGGAGGAGAGTGATTGTTCGACACTGTGCAACTGTTGTGAAGTCCCCACACACGTAGCAGAAAGAATTGGCCTTGTTGAGGCATCCTCGATGTTTTACGTGCTTGAAGCCATTGGAGAATCTGCAAATATACCAAAGTAAAGCTAAATCATATGCACGGCAATAAAATGTTCATGGGAAAATGTAATACTGATATTTAGCTACCCAAAAGATGTGTAACACAATAGTTGAGGGACACCAACTACCTGCGCCGCCTGCGAGACAACCTCTTCCAATGATTGCCAGAGCACTACTGAGTGTGGATTGAGACCTGCTGCCTTAACTGCCGAAATCCGTATTGATATATATATATATATATATATATATATATATATATATAAATAATATAATGTTATCACTTACGTTTAGTTCATACTAACTAGAAAATAAGCCATGAGTCTCACTATATTCGAATTAACCCTGAATGCATATATGCGTTTATGTACCGTATATGCACAAAATGCACAGTATGTATATCTAAAAATAGATGTGATGAGTAAAAACCGATTTCAAATTTGAATTCAGCAGACTCAAATTAGCACAAAACGGATATTTTTCTGCTTGCCTAAATTTATTGTAAACCAGTGTAATTAGATGACTTGAATATCATTGAAAGAAAATTATTAAACAGGGTAAATTAGATATTTTAATATAATCTTATTGGGTGTATAGTCTAAGTTGATTTAGTTGTTATTGTGTGTTTTGTTACTAGTTAAACTCTTTGTTGATACCAATTATGGGGCGTTCTTGATTATGGTTGACGTATTTACTTATAATATAACGCTGTACGTTTATTCTATTCGGCTTAGTGTAACAAGTACCCTGATATAGTCTTAGCCAAGTCGCTTTATAGCCGTCATTAATCAACCGACGTATTTGTGGTATATAAATCGAACATTTCCTGCATAGTCGGATTATCCATGTACGGATAAGTTCCTTGCAGTTTCAATTAAAAATTGATATGGTCGACTATGCGTTGGACATTGAAACTATATTAGTAATCCGAAACGTTAATCTACAGAATTAGCAGAGTCAGCGTCTTATATACTATATTAGCTTTGCCATTTGGTGTAAAGATAGCACTCGTTCTGAGAGTACAATGTAAACATTTATTGGACTTATATTCTAAGGAAGCATAAGCTGGGATGAGTACAAAGAAGATTTAGCAAAGACTGCTGGAAACAGATAGACTCCCTTATCCGGGCTAGAAATATTCCTACATCGGATAGTATTATATAAAGTCGCCATTCGCCCGTGACTGCGATATTGTTGCAACATCTAGTCTGGATCACCTATCACAAGCCTCTTTCCTTTTGATAGAGTGCCACAAATTATCACTAACGTAATAGCCCCCACACGGTCTACTAAAATCCAGACGCTTGCTTTGAATTTCATTGATGCTCCTAGTTTCCCCGACCATAGAGACATGCAGATATTTAAATGTAAGGTGAACAATCATCTTCCTACCCAGCCCCCTACCAAAGCTACCTGAATAAAATCTGCGCTATGCTACAGTAGCCTCTAAAACTTAAGTCGCAATATGCTTTGTTTGGAGTGAATAAAAGTGTTGAAAATATTTTTAAATCTGCTATACATTCTATGTTTTTGTGGTTGTTTCCAACATATTTGCTATTCTTTGTAGGGTGTTCGAGTCTATTCAAATGTATCTATTGATCCTTTACGAATAATATTTGCCCATATGCTTTTTGATTTTCAAAAAATTAAAAATACAAAAACATAGGATCTCTACAGATAGGTGCTTCATTCTATAGTCTCTTCTTTTAGCACACATTTAAGTTCTGCTTTAATTAATTGTTTTGCTTGTTGTTTGAATTTTGTCAGCGCTGATTCATCATCTTGTTTTAGTTGGTAAAAAAAGCTGAATGCAGATTTTGAGAGGGTTTATTAGGGGCTCCAATGTGTATCACTTCTAATGTGTAACATCAATAGTAAGTATTTCTTTCAACTTAAGAAATGTTGAAAATAATATCGCATTAATTTCCTTTACATTTACTGAATTAAATGTACTGTATTAAAATCTATCCGGCACGATCCCGTTAGATCACCGAAGTTAAGCGACGTCGAGCCTAGCAACTACTAAATGGGTGACCATTTGGGAATACCAGGTGATGTATGTGCTCTTAGCTTATCTTGGCATTGTTTCCACTCGTCTTGAATTGCTTGGCATTGGAATCAAGCAGTGCCGACTCAGGAGAGCTGTTGTTGGAATTGCGCAACTCCTGCTTCACTATAACACGCGCAGTGAGCCCCTTTCAGGAGTGTCCATAGTCTCTCTAGACTGAACGGTGGGAGTGACATTAAACTCTGAAAACATATTTTCAGTGCAGATATTTCATGGTTTACTCGTATGTCGGGGTTTTTAATCCTGTAAAACTGTATAAAAATAAGTAAAATAAAAAACGCATCACATTTCGGCATAACCTAAAATAATGGCGATTCTTTTCATGGGGCAGCTTCTCACACCATTATATAATCCCTCTTTTATTGCAATACAATTACGAAGTATTGCAGTACTTTTTCGGAATATACACAATTTTGCTTTGCCAGTTTGTTGAGGTACGAGTAAGTGTTCCACTGTTGTTACCTATTGAACTGGTAGATCAACTAGTATATAATTTATTAATTTGAGAACAAGAAGAAATATGAGCAACGGTCAACTAGTTTATTAAAATTACATAGGCTGTATGAATACGGGTATATAAGTCACATTTCAAAGAGAAAGAGAAAGATAATGATATGGGTAGATAGTAAGTAATTAGTGATTTCGATTTCTTTATCTTTCTTCTCAAACTGGTCAGTGATTCCGAATCAAAATGGGCAATCTATAACTTTGCTCTTATAAGCTTTCGTCAGGTGTTGTAGCCCACCTTTAATGAATCGTCGAAGAATATTTGAAATAGAAATAGCCTCAGACAAGGCATGACGCTACTTTATGTAAGGAGATTACAAGAACAAAATATAGTTATCGCAAAGACAAGAGATGCCTATTGGCTTTAGTCATTAAAAGAACGACGCTATAGGTAGAAAGGAAACGGTCAACAGGAAGAAAGTTCCACAAGCATGCATTTCTTCTAAAGAAGCTACTAATATAGGTTATCGTATTAAAATAATGTATCAAAAACAGCGAATTGATGAAGACTACTAGACAAACTAGTCAAACGAGCTGGCACAAAACAAGCAGGGACTAGATCACACAATTTTGAAGAACACATGCCATAATAGTATTTATAGAAAACATCACGTATGTGAGTGAGAGGATGTAGAAAATAATCCAAAGGTGAGGTCAATCAAATTACAGATACGTGTTTGTACGTTATCAAGAACCCTTCAAATGGGGCAGACATTCACCAGCGTTAATACGACAACAGTACTCCATACATGGTATGCTATTTGCTTTGTTGAGATACAGAAAAGCCTCAGGTTTGAGAAACTGTTTGGAGCGAAACAAAGAACCGACTTTACGACAAGCAGAAAGAACAATGAATCTTATGTAATAACTCCAAGACAGATTTGATGAGAGAGTAAGACATTAAAGTTTCAGAGTAAATATAGCCTCAAGAGCACAGGCATCCATGAAAATGTAAAGAAGGAAAGGGGCACGTCTACGATTGAAAGACACAAGCTGAGTCTAAACAGGATTAAACGAAACACGCCATTTCGTACTGAATCTAGATAAACTTATAGATCTGCTGCATATTTAAACTGATTCGAAGAAGGTAGGCGAGAAGCAACCCAAGAATAAAGAGAAGCATCATCAAATATATCAAAGAACGCTTAGTTGTTATTTTCGGATATCATCGTGTTTTCCGCGATGAATGGGTCGAAATAGATCCTGAATTTGCTGATATTACTCTAAATGTATTATATTTTTTAAGAATTGTATAATGTTGAATTACAATGTTTGCTTGGTCATGGGTTGTCATGTTGAGTGGGTGTTTTCCAGTATTTTGGTATGGTGTCTGGATCGTAGGTCGCTTTATAACGCATAAATTCAACATACTAGTGCTTGTGGGATAATTCAGAAAATTAACTATTTCTTTAGTTTTATGAAGACATTTTATTAAGAAACTAATCCGTCCATTGGTTTTGAGAGCGGTTAATTCCTCGCAGTTATGAAGTTTTGGATTACGATTACATATTTTTCATTCATGTAACCCCATCTTATATTTCTAATCAGCTTTCGTAGGAAGATGCTTCTGCGAAATATTTATAAACTTGCGCAGAGATATATTTATTAAAATAAAACAAATCTCGTTAGTTTTTTCGATGCAATACGTACATAAGAAATTAAAGAAATGTCGTCTCACGTGATGATATTTAGATTTCGCCGGGACAAGTAAATTAGCTATTACCGGAATGAACGCAACGCAGAGTGTTTGATAAATGATAGTAATATTGTGTCTGACAATATAATTGACTTATGTCTACGTTTAATCAAACACGGAATTTATCCGACGCCATAAACAAAGGTGGTATATCATCCCCTCTATACTAAAGGACAACGTGTATTTATGTGTATATGTACTTAAAAATATTATATGAAAATATATGCACTTCCATCTTGTCATGAAAAAGTTCGCGAGTTAAAAACGTGTCGGACGAAACGATTTCAACCGTTGAGGGAAAGCGAGAAAGCAAATAGCACGTCACAAGATCCTCACCGTTTGAAATAGTTTTGTAAAAATCAATCCTCAATTTTAAACAAAGAGACCACAGTTGGTATATTTTAAGGTCATCAGAAACGATTTTGATCATTTTTATATGAAAAATTAAATTACTGGTGTAATTCAATGATTTTGTATGAATATTAGTCCGAACACTGAAACAGCATAGATTTTCCGTCATTTTAACTGTAGGGTTATGCTATTATAAAACAAATTAATTAACCGTTTTACCTGGCCATGGTTGGCAGAACGAGGGCAATCTACCCCGTTCACTATATAAAGTTAATGTATCTCCCATTAAACTAACAGCTATGCTTATGTAACAGTAATTCTCTATTTGAATAAGTTCGTGTAATTTGTAGAGATGAAATGTTTCCGAAAGTTTATTAATGAGAAGTTAAGAACAGACTCATACAAGTAGTTGGATCTGCTGACTTCTGTTAAAATAAGGTAAATAAAGTAGTACGGCTATGTCACACATTCATCAAGTCTCGCAAAGACAATTCGACAAGGAACTTTACAATAAGAAAGAAGAAGGAGTATACAAAGTAACATATGGGAACACAGCATCAATGAAACGACAGGTCTGGGTCCGAGGAGCACGCTCAGAAAAGAAAAGAATTTGTAGGGTTACAGAAAGCTGGTTATCAGGTCATCTTTGGCACCCCAACGGTCATCCCGAATACGAGACAGATGATGAGATAATGAATTTGCAGTGGCAAAATATATATTAAGTAGTTTATTTTAAAGTGTAATATCGAGAAGGAAGTGCGTCACAATCGAATTTATCTGACGCTATCTCCAAACGTTATACTAGACCACGATGTAAAAAGTTCATGTCCCTTTAAAATGTGACATTCCGGACGGTTACAAAAACGATATAAACGGACATGAGAGAAACGTGCGCTAGAATGCCACGGCCAATCAGTCATTAATTACCTCGATCTAGGTACATACGCTGTAACCACTTAGAAGTTTCTGAAAGAAAAGATAATGCTTTTGAAGATGGTTTTGTGACACCTAACGGCCAGATAATCAGCTTTAATTCGACCTAAACGTCAGCCCTTTATAATCAAATCCTATCACACTGTGGTAGGGGCGGTGGCAATGTTGTAGTGTCAGAGCTATGCCGGTTCCTGGCAGGGTCACCCATAGCGGAGAGGTTTGTACACAAGCGTTATAGCGCCACAAATCCAGTTACCATGACTTTGCTGAAAACCTAGAAGTTGACATCAGGATCCGTCGTCCTCTGGTCGTCTCTGATCGTCTGCGTATTACATGCAAAGACGTCCAAGGCGCGGAACGGAAAATCAATGGTATAAGAGTGACAATGTTGATTCTGCTCGATTTCGTTGTGTGTTCCGGACCAAACCTTTCCCGATGTTGCATGCAAAAGCTGAGCCTTGCTGCTCACAGTTTCGGAGGTAAAAATCTGCAATCAAGCAGGTAAAGAATAGCTGCTACCGACAAGTTGTACTTCATGCAGATCAAACAACCCTACGGCGCGATATTCGTGATCACTGTGTAGAAGTCCGACTCACTTAACAACAACTAAAACCAACAACAACGACAGTCTAAACGTTAAGTCCTGAGCCCTCGAGAGCTTTTGTCGAACTCTGCTTAACGACGGATCTATTAAGAGAGGTTGTGGATTATGTCTCTTCCCCACTTGCTTCGAACAGGGTTACACTGGAATCTTCATTTATTACCGGGCCACGTCGGCATTTCCTGTATATATTTTAATACGCTTTGAATCATTTTTCACAGGGCACAAAAGAAAAAATTTTTTCAAAGTAAGACGAGAGTGAAGAATCGACCAGAATACGAATAGCACAGAGAACAAAAAGAGTTCACAGCGAATAATAGATATTATTTTGTTTATTCAGACTACTTTTATCCACTAAAATGTGTAGGCCTTCTCTATGTGCGCCTTATCGAATTTGGGAAACTTAATGTCGAACACTAGACTCTCCGCGGTATTTCAACGTAAACCCTTTATTGAATATTAAATATACGAAGGTAAATTGTCCTCGTTCCGTCAGACATTACTGAGTCGAAGTCTTAAGTAAGTTTTATTATATCCTATAGTATCGCCTGTATTGAGAATTGAACCTTCAACCTCGAGAAGAACTAATTATTAATTAGCACTTCATTTGTCGCTACGGGTCAATGTTTAATATGCTAATGATTCACCACTTACCAGGACCACAAGGTACTCGAGGATATGGGTTTGTGAGATTTTCAGTTAGATGATGGCATACTAATATGCAAACAATTGAGAATGTGATTCATTTGCAGTTCGACTCGACAGATATTTTTTTAGATATGACTTGGAAATGATTGTGTTGCAGTCAGTAGAAAAACATTATCGTGGAACGTGTCTCACAGGTCTGAAGTTCTATAAATAAATTCTTTTCATAGAAGCTTAGTTTGGACAATTCTAGTAAGATGAAAACAGTATTCTCAGGGATGACAATGATTCATATGATCAATCCTCATCTGAAAAAAATCCGAAACAGACACGAGAAATAGATGAGAAAGAGAAGATGCAGAGAGGAGAAATAAAAGTATTTGAAATCTGATGAAAATCAAAAAAAGAAAGAAAGAAAATAAAGATAAGAATGAAGAAAAGAAGAGAAACTGTATGTTAAAGCGAAGAGAATGTGTTAAGATTTGGTTGGAAAGCGATTTATTTTCATCATAGATGACATTTATGGGGCAATACAACCCAAATAGATATCCGAACGTGAACGAAAAAAAAAAACGTTTCGAGTGCAAAACGTTTATTGATTCTTGTCACGCGACAGGGAAACGGGAATAAACTTACTAAACGAACTGTAATGGCTTTATAATCGGACGTTTATTAAGATCGCAACAATTGGCGAATATTGGCGCCTCTTTCCGTTTGCGATTCAATTATTATTTTACCATCTATCGTAGACGTTCTCGTTTTTCTTTTCACATGAATAAACAAGTTCATCAGTTTAAGAAACTGAAAATATTTAGATAAATTTTAACATTTTCAAATCGATTTTACATAAAATTATAGTAGATTACCCGTCCCATGACAAGTAAAATTTATTGCTCAAAAAGAACATTTTTTTACCATTTTCACATCTCATGTCATTCTTGTATTAACACTTTTACCATGATCAATTACAAAAAAATAATTATAGAAAACGTCTAGGATTTAAGGCTTCAGAAGAAATTGAAATTTAGGGATTTTTTCTTAATTGCTGTCCGATGGATCAAATTCAATGAACATTTTACACATTTGAGTTTTCAAATATAATATATTGCCTATATTATTTCCCTAAAATTCTATAGAGATGCTCCAGTATGTGTCTATACTTCTTAATTGATACACATAGCAAAAATTTGACAAGAACTGAAATATAAGAATGTTATCATGAAAGTAAATTAGTCTAAAAATAGCTACAGTTTGATTCTTGATCAGTTGTGTTCCAAAATTAATAATAATCGGTTAATTAATTAAGTAGTTAACCTTACACATACGAGTGTGATGATTCTCACATCCTTACAGATAAAGACCATCCATATATAATTGCAATGCCCGGTTGTGGGCACGCAGATGCCTTAGCAGGCCCGACTTATTTTTACAAGTCTTGCTACAGATAAGACACATAAGACCACTGGTTTCCGTTTGTATGTAGCTATATTAAACTCATGGTTGACACTTGTTTATTAGGCTCCTATCATGAGATCTCATGGAACTCAGTAGATGAACTCCTGATAGACAGACTCAGCCACATAAACCATACACATGTTAAGGTTCAAATGTGGCTGGAACGTTTGACTCTGATTGCTTCTGCAAAGTACTTTTAAAGATGGAGTACTCTATACGCTTTGCCTCAAATCTGCCACAACGATCATAGATACAGTTGCCCCAAACCGATCGCTGCAGAGACATCATCTCCCAATTCTCTATTAAATGTTTTCAGGTTGTTTTTCTTATTACATCTTCAGAAAAAAAGGTCATCGAACAACGGATAGCACTCTATCAAATTTTTGTGGAACTTACAAAAGCCTTCTGTTAATAGATAAGTATTATGGATAATTTACGGATATATAAAAATATAAACAGAGTATTTACTTTATTTCCGTTCCCATTTGCACGATACTTATGTGTTGATAACTACTTTTCTTGGTGATGTCACGAGTAGCTTGACGTGCTGTACAACGTAGAATTACTGACACCAAACATTACCAGCAAGTTTCCGGATATATGTGCGTAGATCTGCTTCGACTGATGCCTTTAATCTTTCGGTGTGAACGGGCCACTACATTTATTTTCGTTGATGATATTACAGAACAATTTTGCTTCGTTTCAATAAACATTAAAATTACCTGAAATTACAACAAGATGATAATATGTTTGTGTCTCTGTTTCTTTCCCTGGCCATGTCTTTGTGTTTAATATTTATGCGGCTTTACAAGACCGAAAAGAAATAAGACAATGAGGTAGTTTATATAAGTATGTATTGGCTGTAACTGCTTCGTAATTAGTCATAATATTCATAAACACATAGAGAGATATTATATACTGAACGTGTCACAAGGCCGATATGGGGGGGGGCGTTAGTAAATGTTTGTCTCTTCTAATTTACCACAATCTAACCTAATCAGTCGCATTCACTGACCAACCAATTCACCAAAATGTTACAGTTATGCCAGGCATTCACTCTCCATTCACTAAAACAAAAACTCATGCTATTTAAACATTCTATATACGATGTCTATCTAAAAAGTACCCGGCCATTATTTTCCGTGCGAAATAAAGACGATAAGACGGCGTCACCCTACACAGTGAAGTTAGACACCTTCATGCACATGTGTGAATTTAATCACCGACTTTTCCTGTGTTAGGTGTTACACGACGCGATGTTTGTCGGATTACCGATTCTCTCAAGATGACGGAATGTGTTGAGCAAAGATACTGCATCAAATGTTGTCAAAAGCTTCATCATTCTTAAAGGAAAAAAATTCGTAAAGTTCACACTGTATTTGGAAGGAATGCGAAAGGGGTAACACACATCAAGGAGTAGTTCAACCGATTCAAAAATGGCCGAACATCAGAGGAGAGTGACCAGCGTTCTGACAGGCCCCAAACTGCTCGGAGTGCAGCTGTTTTTGAGAGGGTGCGAAATTTGGTGATGAAAGATCGTCGGTCAACCGTACTAGAAGTCGCCCATAACGTCGGAGTTAGTAAAGATTTCGCACATGCGTGATGATTGCACATGCACAGAGTGGCTGCGAAATTTGTGACCAAGTTGTGTTGGCAGGAACAAAAGTACCTTCGTTTTAAAGTTGCACATGACCTGGAAACCGCCAACACTGATCATGGGTTTCTGAACACCGTGATAAGTTGAGATGGGTCATGCGCACAAATATTTAGATACACAAGTATACACACAGACATATATATATATATATATATATATATATATATAAAATAAAACAAACACATGAAGTTAAGTGTTAAATAGAGAAGAAAGGAATCCAAGCTAAGTGGGTAATAAAAAAAAGAAATGGAAGGAACGGTAGTTAAAGAACGAATGATGAAGGTAATAAAATAATAAAAAAAGATAGAAACTAATTGAAAAGTTTAACAAGTGAAGAATGTACTCCGATGCTGAGCTTGACCGGTGAAAATTATAAACATATCCACTCCTCAGAAAAGATTTACTTAATAGGAAAGTTTTCACAATTCATCGCACTTCCTTGTCTTCTTTGGTCTGAAGAGGCGGACTCTTTGTGAAAAGTAATACCGAAACATGTATGCACATATGCAACTAATAATGTTTTTACTCTCTCTTTCTCTCTCTCTTTCTCTCTCTCTCTCTCTCTCTCTCTATATATATATATATATATATATATAGAGAGAGAGAGAGAGAGAGAGAGAGATAGAGAGAGAGATAGAGAGAGAGATCATGAGAATTACTTTAAACTGCATCCGGTGGGGAGGCTTCAGCTAGAACAGAACGGAGTTCTTTATATTACCTCACAATGGAGTTACCCCACAGTCGCCATTACTCACAGGTATACTTTGACCCGGAATGGTAGCACCTGTTTAGTGTTCCACGTATAGGTTAAAATGCTTTTCCATCTCTGTAGAGTATGCCTCTTTAAGCAAAACTAAGAAAAAGAAAATTATGAAATCAAACCAAACTAGACCCCAACGGAGCTACTCAGCGTTGGTAGACGAGGGCAAAGCCTGTCGTGCAGGTGACAAAGCGGAGCTTGATGGATTAATAACCTGGCAGTCCGATGGAAGACAACTCCTCACATCATGTGGGCTTGAATTTTCAACTTGTAACTAGATATCATGATTTCGCTTGTTGCTGGCCTCAACAGTTTGTACCGCGAGGGATGTAGTGTGGTTAAAAGCTAGATCTCTTTATTGGCAAACTAAGTATAGCCACCACGTCAGACAATGACACTTTTCTGAATGAAGGAGTGGCACTTGCCTTACAAGACCGTTCGGTCACACACACACACACACATATATATATATATTTATATATATATATATATATGATCATAGTATAGCACGAATTTTATATAGTTCAAATTAAATACTCGTCTGAAGAAATCGTGTAATATCACCTATAGGAACTAGTTCAAAATTGCAATTTAAAAGCACAATATTTACAAGGTAAATAGAGCTTAGTAATATATTTTTAAGATTCATAATATAATTTAAATTAAATAAAAGAATGAATGATTAAAGAATCTATGAATTTACACGTGTTTCAAGAATACTTTGATAGCAATATATATATATATATATATATATATATATATAAAGGGAGAGAGGGGGGAAATAAAGGGAGAGAGATGTATATATATATATATATATATATATATATATTGTTTGTTTCGTTGCACTCCAATGACAAAAAAAAATCAGTCAACAATCAATACTTTTCTGATTTATTTTTAATGTTTCTAATTTCAGCGAATGCCTGTATTGATACCACTTTGTCGTACGCGAGTTGTACAGCTCGTAAATAAATTATAGTATTTAGTTTAACAGGCTGCTTATCACAGAACTGTGTATTTAATAATAAAAAACAAGCGGACCATTCCAGAAACAGAAGGAAGAAAGGTTGAAAAGATGTGAATAAACGGCACATTAAAGATGGATGACATTCAGAGACCCATCACAAAAAATAGAAAAATACCGTACACAAACTTGAGCCGACTCTATAAAAGTATAACAGGAGACATCCTAAAGGACCCAAGTATCATATTGTTGTTTATTTACTGACACACAAAAATGTAAAGAGATCATGTCGATCAAACAGATTAAAACATCGAATTATCATAGTTATCAAACTAAATCTGGGATGATCATAGCTGTCAAAGAGTTTGAAACATGGAACAAATTGGAAGATGAAACTCTCGTACTTATCCTACAGACTAAAACATACAACTATCACAATAATAAAATAAAAAAACTATATTAAAAACCATTGTTGGTATTCGTGCATACGACATTCTATATCGTGCACACGGCTGTAGAGATTTGTTTTGTTAAAAATATATGCACATCCACAGAACATATTATTTGCTGTGTTGCCAGAAACTAGATGACTTTTTCCATCCAGAAACAAATTCATAAGCGCTTGGCACGCAAGATGACTAGTTATCCTAGCTAGTCGAAGGACGCTCGCCAATAACCGGATGGGTGGTCGACGCAAGGCGAAGCTCTGTACATCCCAGTAGCAGAGAGACATTGGACATCGGAGACTGTTATCCGATTCTCCGTCGCCATTATTCATCAAGTTAACCAATGCATCCACGAACCAACTGTGGAAATGACGTGAGGTACTGTTTTTTTTTTCTTGATTGCATTCCAAATCTAATCAAACCGTTGTGACTTGAAACTGAACACCGATTGCATAGTCGAATTGATGCTGTTCTGTTTTTAAATAATTTCATCATCAGAATTTTTTTTATCATTATGTTTAAGGCTGTTTTTTTTTTAATAGGAAATTCTGGTGGTGGTATTATTTTTGTAATATATCATTTAAACAACCAGCATCAGTGTTTCAATTTAATTAAAAAAATGTCTAAATAAAAGGAAAATATAACCGTCAATAGAAATTGAATTTTCTATTCATTTATTTCATACTAGTGTACACGCTCCGTCAAACTCATGCTTCACCAGTGTTCGTACTCACTATTTATCTAGATATATATACAACTAGAATAAACATATCAAACCATAGAATCAAGTCAATAATTTATTTGCATTCATATATTTATCTATATATATATAAATTATTATTATCATATCTGATTACCTAATAAATATATAATACACCCATATGTAACTTTTTATGATAGTAGAAGATTTTTGTCTGTATTGATTTCAGGCGGTGGGGTATATATGACTTGTTACTTGCATTTCCTGCTTCTCCTCCCCTATTGAAATGGCTTGGCCCGGGGGCTATAAAAAGGCACGATTATTACTAACTTACTTTTGCGTGACGGAATGAAAGTGCATTTATCTAAATACAAATACATAGAAATTGCTCTTTATTTTACAGTCGACGATTATTTTATGCTATTTCATTTGAGTCTTTTTTTATTTTTATGAAATGATGATATATCAATTTGTAAATCAATATGCTTGCGTGTTTAACAAAACGTGTATCAACAAATTGTGTCAATTGAATTAATCAATTTGTATAACCAATAACCGTCTCTTTGCTTCTCCCCAATAAACATATATTGATCTCTTCTCGAAAAAGCCCTCTTTATTGATAAGCTTCTGGGACTGACTAAAATGGACGATTTACATAAATCTGTTGCTAAGGTTGCTGGAAATATGGTTGGATCATTCCATCTCTCCAGAAAGTACCTCACTCTATATGTATAAGAGCCAGAGTACTGCTGTAATATCTGGGGAGGTTTTGCTTGAAACACGCTTTCTTTTCTTGATAGAGTAGAAAGTCGACTTCGCATCTAGTGGAGAATTATCTTCTCTCGTCCTTAAAACCTCTTTACAATAAATGATGTTGCTAGCATTTCTTTACGGTGTCGTTATGTTCATGATAAGTGCTCGACTGACCTTCAATCCCTGCCTCCCCCAATGTAAAACATACTTAGCAAAAAATTCGTCTAGGTAAACCCAGGCAAATAACTTTTATCTTTCAGTACCAACAATCCATCTGACTTTCTATGAACAGTGGTTATTTCCTAGAACATAAAATCTATGGAATAAGACACTACGAGTCTACTTTCAAACTGTCTGCAGACGAGTTGTCTTGAAGTATAATGAAAAAAAGCACTTTTTGAGTCGTCCGCTTTGAGTATCAATTCTTTTTAAGTAATCTTCTTTCCATTTCACCTATTGTCTCTGGTCCTATCGTCTAACTGGTTATCTATTTATAACTCATCCTCGAGTCGCCTTCGGGCCTTGATAAGCGGTAACTAATCAATGAAAAGCAGGTTTCTTTATCAGATCGATATATTAATGATAAATACTTTCTTATAAAAGATCATACTCGTATAATGATAATTAATTACTTCGTTAAAATGTGAATACCATTAAGCTGCATGTTTACTGATGTTGCATGCATGAATGATACATTAAGCTGCATGTTTACTGGTGTTGCATGCATGAATGATACATTAAGCTGCATGTTTACTGGTGTTGCCTGCATGAATGATACATTAAGCTGCATGTTTACTGATGTTGCATGCAGGAATGATACAGTAAGCTGCATATTTACTGATGTTGCATGCATGAATGTTACATTAAGCTGCATGTTTACTGATGTTGCATGCATGAATGTTACATTAAGCTGCATGTTTACTGATGTTGCATGCATGAATGTTACATTAAGCTGCATGCTTACTGATGTTGCATGCATGAATGTTACATTAAGCTGCATGTTTACTGATGTTGCATGCATGAATGTTACATTAAGCTGCATGCTTACTGATGTTGCATGCATGAATGTTACATTAAGCTGCATGTTTACTGATGTTGCATGCATGAATGTTACATTAAGCTGCATGTTTACTGATGTTGCATGCATGAATGTTA
The DNA here is from genome assembly GCA_963556195.1 of Sepiola atlantica. Taxonomy (NCBI): domain Eukaryota; kingdom Metazoa; phylum Mollusca; class Cephalopoda; order Sepiida; family Sepiolidae; genus Sepiola; species Sepiola atlantica. The sequence goes on from OY744528.1 coordinate 33,302,678, forward strand.
CATTAAGCTGCATGTTTACTGATGTTGCATGCATGAATGTTACATTAAGCTGCATGTTAACTGATGTTGCATGCATGAATGTTACAGTAAGCTGCATGCTTACTGATGTTGCATGCATGAATGTTACATTAAGCTGCATGTTTACTGGTGTTTCATGCATGAATGTTACATTAAGCTGCATGTTTACTGATGTTGCATGCATGAATGTTACATTAAGCTGCATGTTTACTGATGTTGCATGCATGAATGTTACATTGAGCTGCATGTTTACTGATGTTGCATGCATGAATGTTACATTAAGCTACATGTTTACTGATGTTGCATGCATGAATGATACATAAAGCTGCATGTTTACTGATGCTGCATGCATGAATGTTACATTAAGCTGCATATTTACTGATGTTGCATGCATGAATGTTACATTAAGCTGCATGTTTACTGATGTTGCATGCATGAATGTTTCATTAAGCTACATGTTTACTGATGTTGCATGCATGAATGATACATTAAGCTGCATGTTTACGTATGCTGCATGCATGAATGTTACATTAAGCTGCATATTTACTGATGTTGCATGCATGAATGATACATTAAGCTGCATATTCACTGATGTTGCATGCATGAATGTTACATTAAGCTGCGTGTTTACTGATGTTGCATGCACGAATGTTACATTAAGCTGCATGTTTACTGATGTTGCATGCATGAATGTTACATTAAGCTGCATGTTTACTGATGTTGCATGCATAAATGTTACATTAAGCTACATGTTTACTGATGTTGCATGCATGAATGATACATTAAGCTGCATGTTTACTGATGCTGCATGCATGAATGTTACGTTAAGCTACATGTTTACTGATGTTGCATGCATGAATGATACATTAAGCTGCATGTTTACTGATGTTGCATGCATGAATGTTACGTTAAGCTGCATGTTTACTGATGTTGCATGCATGAATGTTACATTAAGCTGCATGTTTACTGATGTTGCATGCATGAATGTTACATTAAGCTACATGTTTACTGATGTTGCATGCATGAATGTTACATTAAGCTACATGTTTACTGATGTTGCATACATGAATGTTACATTAAGCTGCATGTTTACTTGTGTTGCATGCATGAATGTTACATTAAGCTGCATGTTTACTGATGTTGCATGCATGAATGTTACATTAAGCTGCATGTTTACTGATGTTGCATGCATGAATGTTACATTGAGCTGCATGTTTACTGAAGTTGCATGCATGGATGTTACATTAAGCTGCATGTTTACTTGTTTGCATGCATGAATGTTACATTAAGCTACATGTTTACTGATGTTGCATGCATGAATGTTACATTAAGCTGCATGTTTACTGATGTTGCATGCATGAATGTTACATTAAGGTGCAAGGTTGCTGATGTTGCATGCATGAATGTTACATTAAGGTGCAAGGTTACTCATGTTGCATGCATGAATGTCACATATGTGACAGGCTTATGATGGGGAATATATATGGCTCACGATTCGACAACGCAAGAAAGTTGGTGATTTCTTTGAAAAAACATAATTGCGTTTTAAAAACGAGGATACATTCTGTTAAAGCAAACTTTTAGCTTCTAGAGAATGTATGTCTACTTCATCTAATAGACAACAGAAGAGTTAGTTTTATGCTTGGGTATTAAGTACTCTGAAGTGGGCTTATTGTCTATTTAAACATAACTGACAACTAAGAAAAGAATCTGAGAATTGGACCTTTGAGCCTTGTCTGACAGCCTTTTCTTTGTGTTCGATTGGAAGGGATTCTGCTGTTCTTATTATAAGTGTGGCGTTTATCTAATAATAAATCATCGCGACTTGGTTTACAATCGAGTTCTTGTTTTGCTTCGTGAGCAATTCCATTTCATACAGCACTGATCGATATCACACAATTGACACTACGCCCAGGATCGAAATCGAACAGGCGATCACAGCGAGTGCAGTCAACACAAACACTCACACACGTTCTGAAAACTTTCAGAAAATCAAACTTATTTAATAGAATAAAAAGAAAGTTTCCTTTTTATTAATTTATTTCCTAGAAAACTTTACCATACAAATTAATCATTTATTTTAAAGATTTAATTCGCATATTTTATCGTTTAAATATTTATTTTAATCTGTATATGAATCAGTTTAGGATTAATATATTACGGAATAAAGGATGATGGCTGGTCTATTTAGATTCGATTCCTTAATCTCAGTTCTGTCTGTCGCGTTTGTAACAACCAGGTTGAGTACAATTTCATGGCTTTCTTGTGTTGAAAACCATCACCTTCTTCCACGAGATGTGTTTTTCGAAAACCCACGTCGCGTAATACAGAAGCCAGCATCAGAATCACTGACTTGCCTCATGCTACCCTGCAGACACCGTTTGCAAATAGTTCGGCTAATCTGCCATCTAAAAATACTATTTGATGACGTAATTCTTTGCAAGGGAGCTTTTGTCGTTCTCTCGCTCAGCGCCAAGTATTCCCAAATTGTCATCCATCCGATACTGACCAGGTTAACCGTTTTTTTTATTTCGCATACATAATGGGAAACGGCGTGTTAACGGAAATATGCCATATTTATTGATGTATTTATTTTACTTTTGTCCACATTACACAAGGCTGGTGATACCAGATCAGGCTGCCCTGTGGCTCCCTGAGACGAAATTCACCTACATTGACGTTTTTTTTTTTTTTTTTTTTTTTTGTTTGTAAAACTTAATTATGTTCTACAAAACCAAAAACAAAAACAACAGCCCCTCTCCCTTTCTCCCTCCCCTTTTTTATTTTTATTTTTCCTACCCTACTCCCGGTCCTGGATATGACCTTAAACTACATCCGATGTTGAGATCCGGCTTACGGACTTTGGGGAATGTGGAGCCTCCTCTTAATTACCATTGCTCCCAGGTCCACCCTGACCCGGAGTGGTCGTACCTGTTAGGGTCCCAACTATGGGTTAAATATAAACAGATATTAAAAGGGGAAAGAAACAAAAAAGAGAAGAAAACAAGACCAGATTCGGCATTAAATAACCGAAAAAGGGTTGATATGCCGTAAAACAAAACTACCAAACTACCAAACTACCATTAAACAAGGCATATTTCTACTAAATGCGTTAGTTAATGCTTTGATAGGAGACATATTTATAGGGGGTAACCTGGATGATGAGTCAGGCTGCAAGATTATTGTTCACATTGCATTTCAATTTCTACATGTTGGTACAAACTTGGAAACAGTAAGCAGGAAGGTAATTCCGAAGACAAATATTCCGAGGAAAGAAGCTATCAGAGTAGAAAATATTCTGGCATCTAGGGACCTCTACAGTGACTGGGTAAAATGGGTGAAGTGGGATTGGGGTATTTCTATTTAGGGGTATTTATCTACGAATCTAAAAGTTACTCACTAATTGAAAACAAAATATATTCTAACATTTGAAATTGGTAAACTTTAACTTTGAAATTTCGACAGAACTATTTAATTAAACATTTTCAACAGTTGCGTGTATAAATAAAATAAATAATAAAAGGACAGCTTAATTGGCCGGCCGTCTTAGATTCGGTTTTATATGTTATTGTAAGCTTCACCATTTCTCGATCGAACATCTTTTCATGGATCTGATTGTATGTGTCACGTGTTTTACTGTTTACATTCAAATTACTCGATGTATTTTATTCCTACAAAAACTATTCATTTCACTCAACAGTTGATGGTAACATGAGAAACGGAATTCCATCAACATTGTCACGGAATGGAAAACGATAGATATCTTAGGAAACGATAAAGAAAACAACTAAATGGAAACAATCACTCCGCAATTTAGAAAGTAGTGTATTACGTTACATGCAATCAAAATCAACTGTTGATAATGATTACTGAAAAGTGTATTTGGCTTGATGGCATTAATGGGCAGATGACACCAGTGCTACATAACCACCTCTTGACAGAAAGGGCCCGTCACTTTAGAAAAGCAGTCGAGGAATAGAGGCCTAAACTGCGAAGTGGTTCCTCCTAATTGTGGTGTAGTTCTAAATCCGGTAGCGAGGCTATCAGTTGCGAAGTACAAAAAGAACGTGTCATTCAAATCCAACAATGTCTTCTTTAATACAAACAAATGTGTATCTATTCGTATGTAATTAAATATAAATTCGTCCCGTCACATAAAATTGGGCGAGTAAAAAGCGTGCACTTTTCTAGCCTCCGAGCGAACCTATTTCAAGAATTATTCAGAAATAAAAATAGTCATATATGGTTCATGCTTGGGAACAAAAGCACACAAGACTTCAATCATTCCTGGAGAACGCCGCGAGTGTCTGCTTATACGTAATAGAATCAGGTTGATTTAAGTATGTTCATATTCTTAGCTGATCGTGTTACAACAACCATTCATCGGGGGAGTATCGTTCTAATTTAATGACAGGAATATATGGAATCCTTAGGTTGCCCGTATTATTTTGTATCCGTAGATTGCCCGTATTATTTTTTCAATAATTCTTCAAGTAACTCACGAATTGAAAAACAAAACATATTTAACCCACTTAAAGGACTATTTTGGTCTGGGAAACAGTAAGAATGAAGTGGATACTTAATACAAACAGTCCGAGTAAAACAAGCTATGAAAGTAGGAAATATCCCGGCAGCTCGGGACCTCTACTCACTGTAGGGGTAAAATGTTGTTACAAGTCGGGTGGGTCGGCTGTATTTACTAGTAATTTCTAAAACTAACTCACTAATTGAAAGAAAAATATTTGAACCATTTTAATGGATGACTTTCAACTTTGTAAGTGGCATAGAAATATTTGATTAAACATTGTCAACAGTTGCGTAAAAAAAAGTAAAATTAAAATATCAGGACATATTAATTAGCGACCATTCGGTTATGTGTTTAGTCATTAATAACTCCATCAGTCGATCGAACATTTTTAATGGATTCGATCGGAGATATCACATGTTTTACAGTTCAAACTTTAATTGCACAATTGCCGCCTTGAATAATAAAAAAGTGTCAGACAATATCGGCCCCTGATACAAATTCATAAATAAATCTTTGACTGTAAATTAAAGGCAGTCGTCGGTGTTTTCTTTTATCTTTTAGTCATCAAAATGGTAATAACTTTTATATGAAAAATTACTCATGATTGTATATGAATCCGTGTGTGTACATTTGGCAGAGAATAATTGTTTTAGTCATTTCTCATCGAATGTATACATTAGGAATTTAAAGAAATACATCAACATACATAGCACTTAAATACGGACCAAAGCACTGCATTTAAACAAAAATACATTTTAAAGAAACCGGAGCGCGCATCGACCCCACATTTTCTGTTTTGTCTGCAACCCTTACTCTAAGTCTAACCCTAACCCTAACCCTATCAGTCGATCAATTTTTAATCAATTCGATCGTATGTATCAAGTGTTTCGCAGTTTAAATTTAAATTGCACAATTTTGTCATTCGTACGAAATTGATTCATTTCAGTCGACAATTGACGGTAGCATGAAATCCATAATCCCATACACCTTGTTACAGAGCGGGAGGAATTGGATCTGGGGAAGGAGGTTCGGGGGTCGGGGTCGAGGGTCGGGGTTCGGGGAACAGATATAATAAACAGTAAAACGAAAAAGTTATTCCGCAAGTCTAAAGTAAAAAATACCAACGTACATATAAAAAAAAAACGAACCGGTTATACTTAGTGGTATTAACCCTGGCCAAACTATGCCGGTTTCCTATGAATGAGGAAGTTTACAGGTAATATTAAATTCACAAGCTGTCCACAGCCGCATATATATCCCAGTCATTGGAAGATTACATACATCTCCTGGCATTCGCAAATGGTGACAATGTGGCACTTGTCAGGCTACACGAATATGCCCTAAAGTTGGTCCCAGAGAAAGTTACGAACGAAGTGTTTCAGTGGAACCCTGATGGAAAAAGAAAAACTGGAAGTAAACAATCGAGAGAGATTTGATCGCAACGGTAAGAAGCTGGTGGTTGCTGTTGATCTGGCTTCAGAGCGAAAACGATGGTTTACTTTGACTGCCTCATGCGTCACAGGACGCGGGGGTTACTGAGATTGAGTCTAAGTTAGACTCCACATCGCTTAATTTCGGTGATCGAACGAGAACCGATGTGTCAACACGATTACGATTTGCGTACAACTTCCGTCTATAATAAAGACAAATGTGTGTTATGAGTATATAAAAGTAAATCCGTCTCGAAACACAAAAGTTTGCAAGTAAAAAAAGTGATTTTGTCTAGTCGTAAAACAAAACCATTAAAGTAGTAAGAGAAAAGTAAGAACGCATATAGCAAGTCAGAACACCCCCCCCCCCGCCTGAAAGAAATTTGGAAAGAATTCCTTCAATCTAAATTACAATAGTAAGGGTAAAGAGTCTAGGTGTTTGTTTAAGCTTATGCTTAAAAAGTAACTGTTAGTGTTTTTAGGTCATCAGCAATGATTATTATAATTCATATATGAAAAGTTGAATAACTTACGTAATTCCATGATTTTATAGAAAATTATGCTTCGACAATGTTCGCACTGATGTGCGAACATTGTTGAAGCATAATTTTTCCGTTATTTAAGACCGATGGCGTACACTAGTAGTAAATTTAAAAAAAACAACAGCCATAATACGTAAGTACGGTAAAATGCATGGTATATAACTTAATCTACACATTAGGATCGTCGGAGAATCAAACCTCCATTTGTAATAAGATCTTATAGACCCCTTAACGTGATGCCCGTTGTAATGTTTTGGTATATTTTAGCTGTATTTAGAATAAGACTATAAGTGTAGTAACACTATATTCATAGTAAATGTATGTGTATGTATAATATATATATTTTATTAATGATATGGATCAGTTAAAACAATATTGATATTAATGCTATGTCTCTGTTTTAACTATCTTGATAGTGATGGTAACTATATGTTAAACCTATATTGATCATAATGTTATTGATTGGTTAAACTATATAGGTAGCAATAGTATGTATATCTTAAAACTATATTCGTGATAATGGTATTCTATTTAATTCATATTAGTAATAAAACTATGTTCGTGATAATAAAATAAATCTCTTAATACTAAATAGGTATTAATGGTATGTATCTGTTAAAATTATTATATCTATATTAGTAGCAATTATATGACTTTGGAAAACACGATACTGTAACTAATAACATCATGTTAAAATATTCAAAAACTATATTGGCCTGGTGATACCAGATCAGGCTGCCCTGTGGCTCCCTGAGACGAAATTCACCTACATTGACGTTTTTTTTTTTTTTTTTTTTTGTAAAACTTAATTATGTTCTACAAAACCAAAAACAAAAACAACAGCCCCTCTCCCTTTCTCCCTCCCCTTTTTTATTTTATTTTTAGAACTTGAAGCATAAATCTTTTACTATAATGACCAGATTCGGCATTAAATAACCCAAAAAGGGGTGATATGCCGTAAAACAAAACTACCAAACCAAAAACGATGATTAAACATTTGAAGATATAAAGAACTTGAAGCATAAAAACTTTTACTATAATGACCAGATTCGGCATTAAATAACCCAAAAAGGGTTGATATGCCGTAAAACAAAACTACCAAACCAAAAACGATGATTAAACATTTGAAGATATAAAGAACTTGAAGCATAAAAACTGTTACTATAATGACCAGATTCGGCATTAAATAACCCAAAAAGGGTTGATATGCCGTAAAACAAAACTACCAAACCAAACCTATATTGGCAATAATATTACGAGTCTTTTCAAACTATGTGAGCAATAATAGTGTGGATATGTAAAAACTATAGTGACAGATTTGTTAAAATTATATTAGCAGTAATGTTATGTAAGAAAACTATACGATGTGTCGGAATAATTGAGATTCGAATTGATAATTTGAATTATTGAGATAAAAATTGACATTTGAATTATTAGGATTAGAATTGTTAATTTTAATTATTGAGATTAGAATTGGCAATTTGAATTATTGAAATTAGAATTGACAATTTGATTTATTGAGATTAGAATTGATAATTTGAATTATTAAGATGAGAATTAATAATTTTGATTATTGAGATAAGAATTGATAATTTGAATTATTGAGATTAGAATTGACAATTTAAATTAGTGAGATAAGAATTGATAATTTGAATTATTGAAATTAGAATTGACATTTTCAATTATTGAGATTAGAATTGATTATTTGAATCATTGAAATTAGATTTGACAATTTGAATTATTGAGATTAGAATTATAATTTAAATAATTAAGATTAGAATTTACAATTTGAATTATTGAGATTAGAATTGATAATTTGAATTATTTAGATTACAGTTGACAATTTAAATTATTGAGATTAGAATTGATAATTTGAATTATTTAGATTAGAATGGACACTTTGAATTATTAAGATTAGAATTGATGAATTGAATTATTGAGATTAGAATTGATAATTTTAATTATTCCGATTAGAATAGATTATTTGAATTATTTAGATTAGTATTAATAATTTTAATTATTGAGATTAGAATTGATAATTTAAATTATTATTACTGTAGTCATCTTGAATGTTATTCGCACAAAGTGTTGGACAATGTAAATTTCGTCTTTTTTTAGGTGTGTATTGTCGATCTCGCAATTCGTTATGTCGAACTCGGGAATCCATACGGAATTTTGAACTGAACACTTTATTTAATTAACGGTTGTACTTATTCCTCAGACATGACCGGGTACAAGGTTTCAGTAATTCGCAATTGTATGTTTAGCGGTTTACATATTGATGATTGGAATTTCAACCTCTACAATACTGTCACTTATAAATGAGTATTACTAATGTGTAGCGCATCGGGTCCTTGTAATGGTATGACTTTACCGTAATTATATTAAGTATCATAATGTGATCTTTTACGAATATATTTTGTGTGACGTTATAGATATATTTAAACTCTATATACAGTAATGGCATCGTTTCCTTAAACTATATTGGTAATAATCGTACATAGATATACACATTATTTGTGTAGTAAAAATAAAGCTCAATTAAACTGCATTGATCGTTCTCATATACACACGTTTAAACTATATTAGTAATAATAATGGTGTTGTTTACAAGTGTATTATTAATATTAATATTAATCTGTTTAAACTCAATACATAATTCGTTCTGGGACCGACGCGGAACTGTGAACATAATTCTCCATCCTGCCGTGAATTCTGCCGCATAGCAGCTAATTATAAAGCTTCGACGTCGTATGTTGGATTTTCTATAGGGTTCACAGTCGATAATTTGATCGAATTTGACGTCGTATGTCTGAGAAATTGATATGTAGAGGCAATCGTGTGTAGAAGTTTGACTGTAGTGTAATAGTATAACTATGTTAAAGCAATATTGGTGGTGATGATACATATATATTATAATCACATTTGTACAAATGTTATGGATGCGTCCAAAAATCTATTCCTAATGAGGGTATGGATATGTAAAATCTACGAATATGCATGAATTATCGAATTTCATATTTGTATTTCATTATTTATGCATTGATTTTCTAGTGATAAACGTCTGACTTGATCGTGTCAGAATTGTTTATTACTTTATCGAACAGCATGAATCAATATCAGATCGATGTCTTCGTTGCGAATTGAGTCGATAAATCTATCGTTTCTACTTGATTCTGTTTTTTCATATCATCTCATTCACAATAGCCTCTAACCCACCGATGTTACTCTGTAAAGTGTAAATAGTATGAGACAGCAGTTATTATGTTTTCCTGTCGTGTAGTATAGTAATATGTTGAGCACGACGATGCCAGTTCGAATTATAATACAACCAGCACACATTATGGTTTCTCTTATTAGCCAGGTACACACTGAGAAAATAATGGGCCTCTTTATAGAGCTAACACTTAATTTCTTCATGAGATATATAGATATCGGTATGTTTATTTAACGTACTTTTTAACTTTTCAAACCATGAGTTTGTAAAACAATAAAATATATTAATATCCCCAAGTGACCACTTTACCATGTTATAATTTATTTTTATCTTGCTTTATTCTTGGTGTTACTTTATTCCAAGATAAGAATTCATCTCTTCCGGTTGGATCTCGAACATAGTGTTGTTTGTAAAGGAAAAGGTACACTATTCCTAAGTAGGATAATATATGTCATTCTCCCTGATATTTGCATATTGTCTTTCACAAAAAGACATTTTATCAACTATAAAATAAATCTCAATTTCTATATTAATAAAATTATTTTAGTTTTTAAATTAAATTATAAATTTTAAATTGTATTGATGATATTTTTTTACAGTTTTTATTAGATTTTTATTAGAATGAAAAAAAAAATTTTCTATTACACAGGCAAAAAAATCGTAAGTATTTATTACGCTGAGAATTTATTTCTCTTACGAAAGAAAATACAAATTATTTATTTCATAATATAATTTAACACATATTGATAATTCGTTCTCCATATATTATCGACTAGAATTGTTTAAACAATTCATTTTCTGTTTTACATTTGTAAAATGTTGTTATGAAATACAAAATTTGTATTTCGTATAGAAGATGGATAAATTAGCCGTTATTTTCGTATTTACTGACCCAAATCAATTTAATGCTATTAAACATCTATAAAGGCAGTAGTTGTAAGGGGTGAGGATTTGTAAGGGGATGAGGAAAGGGGTTATCCTTTTATCTTCTCGTAAAGAAACGGAACAACGAAAAGTATTTCTGTACCTATAACAAAAAGGGATTTTATTAACTCAACGTTACCTATACTGTTTGGTATAGGTAGAAGAGAGTGGGACAGTGTCTGTCCGAGGAAGGGCCAGAATATAAGAGTTCTTAGGGATGCCCGTGGATTTCTTCAGGTGAAGAGGGTAGTAGTCGTCAATTGGCGACGGCGGCGGAGAGAGAGCGTTTCCCCGTTCCTCGCTGGTGCTCTCTGCGATGTGTCCAAGCTGCTGCCAGGAGATCGTCTCATCTTTTTCCTCGAAGCCTAAGGGGACATAAGTAGTCCCTTAGGGAACTAACGATATTTCTGCGCCCTGTGATTTGATTGTACAAGCCAGCTCACAGGGACAGTGATTACGCATTCAAAAGTAGTCCCTATTGGTGACTGCTACATAGTCACGAGGCAAGATATCACGTGATCTTATTTAAGGCGATAAAAATGTTTCTCTCAAATATATTCTTTAATCGGATAACACGTTAATACACACGGTAAAATAATTCGAAAATAACCAAGATCAGTTCAGTTGATTTATTTTTCTTGATATGCCATGGGTCTGCTCATGAATATCAGTAATTCCTTTTGTTTAGAAGCAAGGTGTAGTATCTGTTCTGATACTACAGTTCGTTGTCTTCTGTCATCGGTGAGTTAAAAAGGACGCTTTTAAGGTGAGTTAGTTTTATATTTTTGTCCCAATCCAGAGCGTCCTCTTTATGGAAAAGCTGGATTGACAAAAAAGTAAATAAGGACCCGAAGGGGAACATGTAACAAATTAAAAAGGACAGAAGCATCGGCTTTACCTGTCATCAGGCGGAAATTTAGAACACGCACACACTCAAACATGTCGTCAAAATACAACAATATTGGACAGTGTTGAACGACAAACGAACCGGTAATGCCAGAGTATCGTAAAAGTTCAAGGAGATCGATAAACGATTATAAGAGATGCTTGACAACTTTTAGATGTCCCCAGTTACTGATAAATGTATCAACAGCATTCTATAAATTCATTCCAGTGGATTTTACATCGGTCGAAGAACTTCAGTAACTTTATGATGGGATATTGGGACGCAGTGCTATTGTATTTGTTTTAATGTCCCTAACAGCGTGCAATCCGTTTCTCTTTAAATCTTCCACCAGAGAAACAAGAAAACGTAGATGTTTCTCTTTAAATTAGGGTCATCTACGTTACTACAGAAAAGAGAAATAATGAAATGAAATCTTTCAAAACGAGTAATAAGGACGTAACGATAGTTTTCCTGCAAAATAATTATAAACATAGAGTTAGAAACAACAACACCTATAAATGTAGTATACTTGTGTTAGTGAGAGAGAGTTATACATTTTATTAAAAGGTTGTTAAATAAGAATAATAGTGTGTCACGTGATTTATTAATATCCTTCCCGCTTTCTAAACGCCCATTGTGTGACGCCGCACGCGCCCTTGAGTTAGAACATTATATTGAATGTTTATTTACTCCTCGCGGAGTTAGGCACAAGGCCAGTTTTATCTTACTCCCACAAGTAAGATGTGACCCAAGATCGGGTCGAGCAAGTGGGGTTAAAAGCCAGCGCTCGAGAGGTGAGCACTCTGGCCATTTAAAAATTGCCTGGGCAGCCCCGTCGGCATTCCCCGGTAGGGGCGCCTCAGACAGTAAGCAATAAACTTACTCCTCCCCAAAGAGGGGAGGCGAAGCCTGGGAGGGTGGACCTCCTAGAACTGCACAGGACAGGCGTGCAGTATCCATCGAAACAGATACTACACTTTGAATGTTCGTTTCAGAAAACCTTTACTATTTTCTTTCAAAAACGACCGCAGACACACGGCGTTGCCCGTAAACAATAACTTAGGTTCATTCCTTGCCTTTTGGCTTGGAGCAAAGTGTAGTATCTGTTCTGATTCTTTACTTGGTATTTTCTGTACTCGGTCAGTGAAAGAGAAATCTGGTTCGAGCGAGGCAATATTAATGTTTGTTTCAATCGAGAGTGCGTATTTTGGTGAGCTGAATTTTCTTCACATTATAAACCGACCTTGTGTCCAACTTAGCTCTCGTGGGGAGGCAAGTACATAGAAACAATAACTTACAATATAAAACAATGAGCCAAATGTTATAAAATATTACACAAATCATTAAACTTTTTTTTATTTCCGGGCTCCCTTTATGACACATTTTTAAAGTCAACAACTTTCTTTCCTATTTTGAAAAAAATTATATATATATATATATATATATATATATATATATATATATACAATTATTATTATTATTATTATTATTATTATTATTATTATTATTATTATTATTATTATTATTATTATTATTATTATTATTGTTATTATTATATGTATACCCGTATTACATTATAAGAAGATATTATATCTTATGTATAGATTTTCAGGATTTACTCGAACAGTGCTCAATACGTGAGTAGAGCTATGTAGTAAACTATGAAAATATATTCATGGCAATTAAGCTACATTTGTGTGTATTACTCCACGTGGTGTTTAGTCTAGCTAACTAACCAATCAGATCCGTTATTATTTCCTCCCACGCGTTAATGTTTTCAGTAGCTATTGGCTGACCTCTACTTAAACAAAGGTTCGTCTGACACTTTACATGATATCTTAATCTTTTATCTTGTTTTGTATAGGTGTGAATGTGTCGAATTAACAAGTTAGTTTATTTTAACACGAGCGTAATTGGAATAGTTTGATTTCTATTTAGTTTGTTATTTTTTGTTATCTTAGGTAAAGGGTTAGTGTAGCTGTTTACTTATTTATTTGTGTGTCTTTATGTATTGTTATCCTAAAGTAGAGAAGTCTTACGTGTATTCCCATCCTGGATTTTAAAAACAGGTATCATTACCATAAACCCACATTCAGTAACAAAAGTCGCTCACTCAAAATAGCACTGGCGACCCATTACTTTGAACTCAAAGAATGGGGAGGAAGGTTCAAATAGTGCGATGGCTAATACATGTAAATATTTAGATGACCAGTGTAGATCATGCGTTAAGAAGAAGTTTAAAATTTTAAACATTAATCATCCCCAAAACGTACTAAAATTTAGAAGTGAAATAGCACACATATTCGTATACGCAGAATACACGTTACCTTAGTATAACAATGCATAAAATAAATAAATAATCGCTATTTTAAACTTGCTGAGGCAGCATGACAATTACACTTTCCAGAAATAACCAACCATACAGTGTGGTCGGCCATGATGCGTCAGCAAGTTCAAAAATCGTATATTGAATGTCATGTTAACATGCAATTAAAACACTTACAAATACTTTAAAATACACAAAAAAATATCCAGGTAGGTAGAAAAGGAACTTTTCCTGCCTTTGGTATCACATATTTGTTCACTATTTGTTTATTTTGTTCGTTTTTTGTCTTTTTCACTTGATTCAAAACAATAAATACTGTATCGTATCACCTGCTCTTTGTGCATGTAAATAAATAAAATCATTATTTGATAAGATTTCTTAAAATTTTTATTTTTCAAATTGAGTTTGTCTAGAAGTATTTCCCATTTTCACTGACAAGTGACAGAACAGATGATGTGTTGTATCAGAACAGACAATAACTATGTGTTTTTTATTCACGTAAATAAGTAACAGTTTACTCAATGACTAAACTAGAAAATACCACTGTCGTTATATAATGCATTAGAATTTACTTCTTTTAGTGAATTATACTAATAGTTTATTTTTCAAAATTAAAAAAATTAAAAACTTATTTCTTCAAAACGAATTTCTGGAATATTCGAATGCGTGCAACATTTCTTTACTTAATTTTTTCATTACAAATATTACTGCTTCCGGTGCTTGTTAACAGCTACGAAACTTTATTTAGATTTTAAATGTTTTCTATGTTTTTTAACTATCGTTTCCAAAACACAAGAATTGTGTTTTGAAACAAATAATTTTACAAATATCTTAATTTGAATATTTTATATATAAGTCACTAACATACTTGTCATCAGCTCCGAAATTAGCCGATAACACTAAACTATTCATTTATTTAGAAAGTGTTCTTCTTGAGATTTCATACGTAGTACTCAATTGATTTCGGTGACTAAACTAGGAAATAACACTGTCGATATATATCATATTTCGAGTTAAACATATTTTAGGCAGTTATACACATATTTCATTTAAACAATTAAAATATGTATGAACTTAGTCGTCAGCTAGGTAATCAGTTGTTCTTTTTTGGCACCAATACTTCTGATACCGGTAAGTTTGTGAAAATATACGAATCTTTATTTACGACTATAAAATGTCTTTATTTTTTAACTACTGTTGTAAAGACGCAGGAATTGTGTTTTGAAACAAATACTTTTATACATATTTGATTTACATCTTTATATACTACTTTATTTTTTTCATATGAAACATTCTGTCAGCTACGAAATGAGCAAATAACACTGGCATATTTACTCATTGAGAAAGTGTTCTTTTTCGAATTTAATACATTATACTAAATTGATTTCATTACTGAACTAAGAAAATAAAACTGTCGTCATATAATACATTTGTAGTTAAACATAGTTTAGTGAGGTATACACATATTGCATTTAAAAATTAAAAATATTTATAAACTTAGTCATCAGCTCGAAAATGAGCTGATAACACCAGCATATTTACTCATTGAGAAAGTGTTTTTTTTAATATTAACAAAAATTGATACTCTACTATTTATGTATTTACTCATTGAGAAAGTGTTTATCTTAATATTTAAACAAAATTGATACTCTACTATTTATTTATTTTTAAATAAAATCAGTACTTTATATTTTCCAAGGCCAACGTTGTGAAACCAGTCATGTAAGTCAAAATACTTTTATAATTTAGATTATTCGAATTACTATTACTATCTTGATTGTTATATTCACAACATTCTGGCCAATATAATCTCCGACCATTTTGAGATGCATCTTTTCAATGTGTGTATTATTTCGTAAGGGTATCAATTTGATACTATGTTTCAAAAGCTGGACAAGCTGCACTTTAAGAAGGTCGGAGATAACATCGGTCGAAATAGTGTGTACATGAAGATCATGGTAGTCGTTTGAATTATCAAAATAATCTAAATTATCAATCTGCATCGAAAAAATTCAGTAACATAATTATCGTAGTGAAGGTTCCTGACAATTCTACCATCTTTTCAAATTAAAAAAAAAATCCGTATTTGTTTTTACTATAAAATACATAAATAGATGGGAGGATGGTATCGTGACCACATGACAGATCTACCCATCCCCACGGAATAAAACCAACATGAGGTAATGCCTAGGAGGATGGTATCCTTAACAGAGGACAGCTACAACACTATCCCTTCAAAAAGGGGTATGTGAGACCTGGGAGGGCAGTATGATGACGACAGAATATATACTAGACTACACCCTAAATTAATATATAATGCTTGGGAAGATAGTCTCATGAAAACAGAACTACAGACTCCTCTCCAAAAAGAAGAGATAATGCTTGGGAAGATTGTATAATTATAACAAAATTGCGCATTGTAATATAGTAAATGATTGTGAAATAGTATGAGAAACAGAATTGGTCATTAAGAGATAGTACAATAGAAGTAATTATATAGTTTTGGGTTCAGACAGACATATACTAAATCGACATTAGTAATAGATACTATTTTTAAACTTAAATATTTGTTCATATTCTTTTTTTTATAATTCAACATATTTCAACACTTTCAAAAAACATTGTGATGTCATAATTAAGCCTCACTCTTCAATCCTTCTCTTTCTATCATCTTTTCTCTCCATTTTTTACTCTCTATCTTTTCTCTCTCATTGTGATGAATTAATAGACCGCTCTCTAGTTGCACTCTCTCTTCATTTATCTCTCTCTCTATTTTGTCACTCTCTCACACCATTTTACTTATCTACATCATTCCATTTCTCTCACTACTTCAGATGAAGTGCGACGTTTTACAGAAAAGCAACAAATATGAAAAACATCAAATATTTATCAGTATACGGATTTGCCACGGAAGAGATTTTTATATTTGACACTATATGTCCTGCAAGTGTTTCCTTGTTCATCCTCCCAAACACATAACCCGTAACAATTCTGCTCGGAAGATAATACCATGAACCTGCAGTAAAGTGTTAAAGCTAAGTACATTTCATTACATATAAGTGATTATATTAATGTCGTGTTTTTCAACCATTTTTTTGATTTTATGGCCAAGTTTAGAAGTTGAAAAAATCTATTCAATATTTGTAATCCATTTTTATTGAATATTGATGATCGATATCTGTCAAAAAATCGCTGGAACGCTATTACAAAAAAAAAACAATTGTTTATATGAGATTCGGACCCACGATGACATAAGTTATCTGTATGAAAGCGAGCACTTTTACCAAAAGGCTACCGATATAATAAAAAAAAATTATCTACTAAAATGCTATCGGTGTATCCATATGTTACCTGTCTGCATAGATGTAAAATAGTTCGATTGTTTAAAATATATCAGAAATATAAAGAAACGTCAATACGACATTTTAAAAATCTTATTAATTTAAATAATATATTTAAGGTCGTTTCTCAAATATTTATTATAATACTTTTGATGATTTGACGTGAAAAGTAGTTGTTTGGGCGGCTTGATAAGGGAACGCTAAAATGATTTAATATATGTTTCTAATGTTATTATCCTATAATTTTAATTTAAATATTCAATAAGTTTTCAAAAATATTCAAGAATTTTTACATCAATGAGGGCATCGCTCGGAGGTGCTGATTTAAAATATGCGGTTAGTTTTGCTCATAGATCAATACATACACATACATTTGCTTTATATATATATATATATATATATATATATATATATATATATATATATATATATATATATATATATATATTAGTACTTCATGTATCCACATAGAATATTATAAGGAGATATAATTTTTTAGCCTGACGATTCCTCTCTGGGATAAAACACGGGAGCCTCTGTGTAGCTTGATTGCCATATATATTTTCATTGCTTACTATATATATATATATATATATATATATATATATATATATATATATATAGAGAGAGAGAGAGAGAGAGAGAGAGAGAGAGGAGAGATTTTGCAGCGTGTATGGCTGTTATAGTGAGTTGTATCATATGAAGCGTTTAAGACCTCCATGATCGCCATTTGAAATGCCAATATCCATCGACTTGTCGATGTTCTCAGTTTCCGGTGTTTAACTGAGACTTAGTTTCCGGCTATGAAATGAAACATAGTTTCCGGTTTTAGCAGCACAATTTCCATTGCAACCGCCAAAATGGGTTACTCTGTGAATTATTGGCAAATCCTCTCGACGACATTTTTGGTTGCTTATCGTAAATCTCCGGTGATTAACATCAGAATATCGAGAAAACATCGATTTTTGTCCCAGACAATAAACAGTGTGTTCAACACAGTTTCAGAAAATAGTGTGATGCAGAGAAAATAAGATAACTGTTTAATAATACTTTCAACAATGATTCACTTTGAATAATGACTGATGTTTTTTTCCTAAGGCAATCACAATCATTTCTTATATACGATTCTGTTTGTATGGAGTACTGTTGTCATATTTTGGCTGGTGAATCTCTGTCCCGATTTCAGGGTTCTTGATAAAGTTCAAAGACGTATCTGTAATTTGGTTGGCCGCACTCTTTTTTCTTTACTGCACTCTTACAGGTCTAATGTTACCAGTTTACGTCATTTCTACAAATACTATTATGCCATGTTTTTTTAAGAATTTTCTTAGCTATTCCCTGCTTCATTTGTCTCAGCTCGTCTGACTCGTTTATTTAGTAGTCTTCACCAAGTCGCTGTTTTCATATTTCGTTATAATACAGCGTCTTCTTCCAGTAGCTTTTCTTTCTAAGAACCGCATGCTTTTGGAACTCTCTTACTGCTTACTGTTTTCCTACTTCATGTAACATTCGTCATTTTAAAGACCATGTCAATGGGCATCTCCAGTGATTGCGATAGTAACCTTTCACTCTTTTTAGCTCCTTACATTAGGTGGCTTCTTGCTTTGTCTGGAGAGATTTCTTAAAAAAAAAAAAAATCCATAGTAAAATAAAAGGTCGATTATTCGATAAAAATGAAAATGGAATTGTAATACTTCGATAACGAAAACGGCGTATTAATAAGAAGAAATGTTTTGTTAGAATATTCATTAATATTAGTATTTACCCGGAATTGGTCAGGAGTCGTTTTAGTTTCATTCTCTTCTGCTTATTGGATCAACTTTACCTTTTCTCAACATTAATTTCTTGTGAGATAATATCCATAGTCTTACAATGGTAAATAGACGAATATATGGCATTTTAAATGTTTTGTGATACAATAGATACAAAAGTCCCATAAATACTTTCAAATATGTTTTACCATTATAAAATATTAAAAGCACACTATCTTATACAAGGCCAAACACTGTTTTTTTTAATATTCCTCCTCTACCTGTACATTATACAGATTTAAAAAACTAGATCTATAAACCAATTGATTTGTTTGGCTAAAAGAGTAATGTATTAATGACGAACGAAGATATACTACACGGCTCAAACCAAAGAAGGAAGCCATGCCCGATAGTTATAGTCTCGTAAAAACAGAACATACAATATTACATCCCCTGAGAAGATAGTTGCATGGAAACAGAACAGATACAATACTAAACCCACAGAAATTTATCAGTGAAACCTAGTTCATTGGTCTGAAATAGTATAATTAACTGGATTTATCATTAAAAGCTAGAGAAATTATCATTTAGACGGATAGCAAATCTACATTTTAAATAGATAATGCATTTGCTAATGATAAACGTTAGTTAATAAATTTAAGTGAATTTTTCAGATTAGTTTCATAATGATCGCCCGTCGTGTTAAAATTAAGTTTCATATTTATAAGAACTTTGCATACGGAACAATGATTTACGTAAGTTAACACCTTCTTTAATACGAGATAACATCTACAATAAGATGTGTTGCAGGCCCAGCTAACTCAGTGGACAACACGAAAAACATAAAAAATAAAAGAAGACAATGATAAGGATTAACGTAATGAACCATATTTATTTACGAAGAGGAAAGTTTTGTAAATTGTTATGATAATAGGTGCGTGCGTATATAACATGTTGTTCAATCATGAATGTTCAATGAAAAGGGGGTAAATTCGTATATATGTGTGAGAAAATTGTCCGGTTTGCACAACAATGAATACTCATTGGAAATTATAGCAGTACTGTTTGAATATTTCTGGCAATTTGAGGCTGTCTTGTATTTGTTGGTGATGATGATGATCGATTAGCATTTAACATGGTGTTACATTACGTTGTCGTTTTTATAAGAAGAAAGAATAAGCGACCTTGGTTGATTTGTGTGATACAATCTCATAGATCGTAAGTAATATATATATCTAAATTTCGTTAACAATTAGGCGTGTTTAATTGCTCGAAAGTTCTAGTAAATAGTGTCGTGTTTTTTGGCATTGTAGACATATTGTCTAAATCTGCCTTTTTATAGACAATTACGTAGAAAGTGCTAGATTCGATCGTTTCAACGAATGTGATTGGTCAATGTGTGCGGACAATTTAGTCACGCATCTCGAAATACCTTGCAGTATAATGAAGAATCTAAGAGTATTTCTATACTGATGCGTCCCAACTTACCGAGGGTAAAAGCCATATGAGTATAAAAGTTAATGTGATTGTCACTTTGACGACAAATAATAAAATGAGAGTCTTGTGCCAATATGTTTACACAATCAGAACCTTTTTTTAAATAAAAACTCTGTTAATGGGAATTCTGTTTAGTCTCAGGAATACAGAGAAAGAAAAGAACGTTCTTTGCAGTAGGGGTAGGAAGATAAGTTCTTACTGTGAATGTTTTACAGCTAGGGGCAAGTCGAGAACCTTCCATGCAAATAACGAAAGAGTAGAGAAGCCTGGCAACGTCATCTCTCTGAGTATATAGACACTAGTGTTTAGAATCAAGTGTTTTCAAAGGAAAGTGTTTTTTTTCCAAAATCAATTCATGATTTGTTAAAACAAAGATTGCGTCAGGACTCATCTACTTTTTCTAGTGTCCGTACGAACAAGTTGGATCTAAGTCTCTCATTTTTTAACTGAAGAAAAAGTCAGTCCTAAGAGCTTATGAAAGCAAGAGGATTCCTGAAAAAGAAAAAGAGAGAAAAATATTCATTTTGATGGGGCAAATCAATGATCCAAGAGTTTATAATGGAATGAGGCAAGCTTAGTTTTACGGGTGTGAAAGGAAAGAAGCGATTTCTCCTTATTGCACCACATGCTCCAGATACGAGCGAGAGAGAGAGAGAGAGAGAGAGAGAGAGAGAGAGAGAATCAACTAAGTCGAGGACATGAAAAACAAATGGCAATAGAGTAAAAAAGATTAAGAGCGTATCTTCTTTGAAAATTCCGAAAGTTAGGTTTGGAATTACCCTATTTTCCAAATAAAGTTACCTTTCAAAAATCAATTTTTGATTTTCTAGCGCTCATAGCATAACAAGATCATTAATAAAAAAAAACAAGGTCGTATATACTAAAGATACGCGTTTAGTGATGAAATTGATATTTAAACTGTAGTTGGTGGAGTCTTTTATAATTATGAGAGTACGTGTAGCATTGTTCCTGGCTTGTATAATGCATTAAAGGTAATCAGTCTTTGAACTGTACGAAGATCGAATATAAAATGAAGGGGTAAAACATGTTTTCTATTTACTTGCCTCACCAAGAAGGCAGACTAACACGTAAGATTAATTTATTTATGTGGGGGAAATTCAGCTCCAAAAATTTAGCTCAGTCTAAAAAGATGTTTCATTCACTCACCGAGAATAGAGAAGACGATGTGTAGTATCAGAACAGATACTTCACTTTGATACAAAAGAAACGATTGTTTACGGACAAAAGTGTTTTATATATACAAATATTGAAATGATTGATACATATTTGGTGTAAGTAAGTTGTCTATTAGAAATGTTAAATATTCCCATGTTTGGCATGTGTATGTCTATGTTTGTTTACGATAAGTGTGCGTAAACGTCTGTCAGTTTCTGTATGTGTGTAACAAAGCGTGTGAGTACTGGAGGCTATATAGACATTGTCCCTACGCGGCCTTTGTCAGTGTGCGAATCTGTCGGTGAGTTCAGAAGTTAAGGAAAGGGATGATATTCATCAACCTCCCACAAAGTAAAATAGGACACAAGGTCGGAAAGTGGGATTTGATAAAGCAGCACAGCAGAGGTAGAGCACCTGTGATAGTATAGCGTAATGTAGTTTTTTGGCCTGTCCTGTCCTTGGGTATGGTCCCTTTCGTTAACAAATCTGATCTGTTATGGCTGGCGATCGGATTAATAGTAAATTTAATTTTGAGCGCTAAAAATGATTTCTATCACAAAGAATGATTTTACTGTACGGACGTAAATGTAGGCATACCACATAACAATTATTTTTGCTTTTTTTTGTGACAATACCTAATTTAGACTCTATTTTCAAACTAATTGTTTTCGTAGAGTTTGTTTTAGCGACGCGACGTGTGTGTTTTCGTAGAAACAGTCGGTCGAGTTATATGTAAGATTGGTATACATATAAATCCTATACATGCAGCTAAAAAAACCAACTCCAAAGAAAAAATTAAATTATATTTTTTAAAAAGAACACATATTTTTCACCGTTGAAGATTTATTGTAAGTGCAATGAATTTCTGCTCGAGGAGTTCATAGGCACTCACTGTATGAATCCAGTTGTGTTTACAAAAATAATAGAATACACACAAACAAGCAGTGAATATAATTGAAGAAAAAATAAAGTTACGACAAATATAATCCGTTTATGAAGACCGATCATGTTCGAATCTCAGAAAATAACTAATTCATTAAGAAACTTAAGTTTAAGATACGACTATTTAAATAAAAAAAGAAACCTACAGAAAACAGCTAATCTCCGAACAGACGGGCAATTTTAAATCCAATTAGATGTTTACTATGGAATCATGAAATCTCGTAAAACTACATCGCTTTATTTGCAGGAAAATATATTTGCTTCGTTTATCAAATGTTATAGACTAGCAAATATATGTTATTTTCGGTCGTATATAATTGCTACGCTGGGAGGTTTATATAATTGGAAAATAACTACATACAATACGTATTTAAAGCAAAATAATGTTTTGACTATTAAAACGATTTCCACCCTTATTGGTAATGTTTACCCTGCCATTTATTTATTTTTTAGTATCGTTTTTGTTTGAATTCATGGTGTTATGTCAGAGCTATAATTATTTTCTTACGGTAATGTTTTAGACTATTTTTATAGGAAAGTCTAAATAGGTCAGTTAGAAAAACCTGGGACTTAAGAGTCTATGGTTTTGGTTTCGATTTCCGACCATGGCATCTGCTTGATTTGTTGAGGTGTATTATGCTGTATGAATGCATTCATGAAAGTAGTTATATTTATATTTCGAAATGAGACAGATTCCTCAATGTATTTATCACGTGTAAACAACTTATGACTGTCAGTCAGGATGGACAAATATTTACCAATAATTTAAAACATATAAAATTCGCGATATATATACGGTCCGTTTCGTGATACGTAAACATGTTTGATCATGAATGAGTATCGTATAATTTTCTCGAATTTAAGGCGAAAACACACTCTGATTGAATAGTAATTATTCCTTGAAAATTAAAAAAAAGAATATGCCACGATCTAGACTATCTTAGTTCGAAACATTACATCGATAAATTAATATATATTTTAAAAGTATTTAATATGTTTACCTTATCTTGTATCTAACAGTGTTTTCTATAAAATTGTATTTTACCGCTTTTAAAATTCAACTTCTTACACACAACACATGTTTGTAGGTAAACTACACCATCTTTGTAAACATCTTTATTTATACATCAACTGGACGAAAGCTAATTAAAACATCTAGGAAAGAGAGAAACAGTTTAAATGCGTGTAAATATAAGGGTACAAATCGAAACTTCCACGAAAGATTAGTTTAGCAGAAAAAAACATAATTGTCCATCAGAAATCAAGTAAGAATTTAAGCTGACGTGTACCGGTAGTTGCGTCATGAGAGGAAGTACGCGGCGGAAAGCGAGAGATTTCCTGCCATTTTGAAGTGGGGCTTAAAAGTGAGCGGACACTGTTTTCGATGCGTCAAAAATGCTACAGAGAATAGAAAGATCAGGATGCAATTCAACTGGATATATATTAATGTTCGGATAACCGTAAAAAAACAAAAAAAAACAATCCAGAGTAAGTAATGGGGTTATTGTTTGTGCGTTTTCATTGGTTTTATTACTTAAGCCACATAGAAAAAAGAGAAGAACAGAGCATCATATTAACAACTAATATTGTCACAACTAAACAGAGAGAGGGACAGCGGTGTCTGTCGACAAAGACGACGAAAAGCAATCAGTGGGCATCGAAGACAACCCCACGTTATGCTACAAAAGTCTAAAACATTAATATTATTTTCTAAGATAATAATATCAGGTTTTCTATTAACAGAAAAAAAATTGGATAATTTTAATAAAATGCACAATCTTTGCTACAATCAGACCATATTTGGTAAAAATATATTTAAGTCTATGCTTGATTTTTCCACTAAATTCCGATATATAATGTGCGAGAGTCTTTGGTGTGTTGCCCTTCAATAATACACAAAAACACTTTGGTATGATTCTTAATGGGTTTCCCACTCACCGGACATTAAGCCGAATATTATTATATGTGGTGTTATAAGAAATATGATCTCCATCTTAACGATCCTCAGAATATTCCTAGACTTTTAGAGAGCAATTATAGCTAAAGTAAGGACAATTCCAAGAAAGGAATGTGTGATACTTATCGGTCATTTTGTAACCATTTTGATTATCATTAAACGGTGATAAAACAAAGACTGTTGAAAATTCGATTAATGAAACCTGGTGCATAATCCATGCATAGAATGATACATTCATGTACCAAACTTGCTTCGATTGTAGAAGAGACTGTCTTTTTTTGTATTAGTGATTCTATGAGTGACACTTTTGTGTGTCAGCCTAAACATCACCTAAATAAACATTTCCATAAGAATATGAGAACAAACGATATACAAGGTCAAAAGTAAATTCGTGCGCTGTGTAAAATAATAATTTATTAAGTAAGAATCTAATAAAAAACGGCAACTATTCCGCAAAATAAACACTATCATTATCCATGACCGTCTACCAAAGACTTGTAAACTTTGCTGAATGTATCAATATGTCGGCTTTGAATCGAACCTTCTGACTTAATCGAAAGGTCCACATCTGTTTCCCTTCATTTGAACCCGCATACCGTCAGAAAGACCACTAACAAGATAGAAAACTAGACTGTTTAGAAGTTTTTCGACATCAAACCTAGAGTCAAGACGTTCCTTCATTTGAATATCGTCAATTCCGGTCGATGCCTTACTTTGGCAGAAAGCAATAAATATGCTGAGTTTTATAGATTGGATATTTTATGTTATTTTATGTAATTTTAGTTTCATCACTGTTCAATAAGGGTGTAATAATTTTTCGTTCATGCATCGACTGTTTTTCAATCCTACATAGAGACGTGAACATAATTTCAGGTTTCAGGTACAGCGTCTTTTGGGGGAGCAGGGATTTGAGATTTATGCAACATTTTATTTAGGTTTTTCCGTGCTTTTTAACTTGCTATATTTTTTCCCAAGACTTCCTCGTGGGCTTTTCTCATTTTCTATTCTCATATTTTGAATTGATATGTTTATCTATTACAATTAAATGAACAATTTGATGATGATCAGCGATGATGAAAAACTTTATATTTTCTTGACTAAGCTGTAAAACGGACGTAAGATATAAAATAAAAAAGTTACAAAAATAAACATGAATTTACTTTGCAAGATGAGGTATTCATTAGAGTCAGAAAATGAGAAAAATTGAGAGAAATAAAAAAATAAAAAGTATGGTTATTGGAGTATAACTAAAAATTATACATATAAATAATAATATTTATGAATAAATATTACAGACATCGATGTTTCAGGCTTACGCAATCTTCAGTGCAAGACGGTCATTCTTGACGGTCGACGGGCGCGAACTCCGACTACAAATCATCACTGATTCGCAAGTCAGGAGAGTTATCGGTTGGCCACCAGAAATCTGCTCAGAATTTAAGAGGAATTTAACTTTGTAAATACCAAGTGAGCGAGTATTCACAGCAAGCTGCGAAGAGTGATCTAAAAACAACAAATCGTGTTGGGTCTCTCACTGAAGCTAGTAGTACTGCTTGTTATTTAATTAAAGTGCACATCCTTATTAAAAGGGGCTATACAATGATATTTATGAATACATATTTATTATTTATTACCTACATACATCGATGTGTCATGCTTACGTAATCTTCAGTGTAGGAAGCTAATTCCCGACGGTCACCAATAATAATAATTATATATATATATATATATATATATATATATATATATAGAACAGTTTTTTATTATATTCCAATAACCATGGTTTGTTTTATTACTTATATTTTTATTTTTATTTTTTTCACATTTCCAAAAATTCCAAATTTCTGTGAGATATATTTAACGGTCCGATTCATTTGTTTTGTGCCAAACAACATTTGTATGTCAATATCGTCTCTGCAACACGAACAAGTGCAGGTACTCCTCTTGGTCGTTGGACGTGTCCTCTTATCAATAATTGACAAACATTGAGCTGAATCTTCAAAGGAGACTACAAAGTAAAAGGATCTGATGATATATGATAATACATATATTGTCGTTAATAATTAATTATATATATATATATATATATATATATATATATGTGTGTGTGTGTGTGTGTGTGTGTATGTGTGTGTGTATATAAATAATTAGATATTGGACCTTATTACAGAGTGGTGCATTATTAACGCAGTGGGTATTAGTATTATTAAACTCAATATTTCTGAAAAATAATATACTTGTAATATAAACATTATTTCAGAGATTTTAAACCTTTGAAATTGTTATATTTTTATTGCTTAAAAAACACAATCGTTTTTGTTTTCAATGTTTTTACAAAATATTGGTTTTCAATTCTCTGATTTAAAAGTACCCTATGACTGTAAATATTCTTTTTGTAGCTTAATATCTTGTTCTCTTATGATAAAATTATATTTATTTAGTTAATTACGTATTTAACAAGATTTGTCGGCTCATACTAATCTACAGGTTTATATACTTTAACTCAATATCATGTGGCAGATTTATTTAAAGTTTAACATTGCCAGTTATGATCCCGAGTATTCACGGGATAAAGATTTTGAAGATTTTCTTACAACCACGTGTGTTTGCGTTATACCATTGCAATTACATGTATTATCTCGATACGTTTCGTTCGTCGATAATGTTCCTTTTTCCCTGGGTCTCGAATACTTTTAGTTCTTTGTAAAAATGTACTAAGTCTTGCTCTAAATTTTATCTTATGTTTATTTCTAAATACAATTCTCTATTTCTCTATGAAGTTTGGTGTGGTCTAATTACTATTTTAAACTGATTAAAAAAAAAACATTGTAATAAGTTTAGTTTTGAATTTACGATTTCAAATTGAAACAGATACTGATAAAACGATAACGTTTTTCTAATTAATGTAGATGATGTCCGTTTTTAATCTAGAATGTTATCAGTCAAAACGAATAGTAAAAGAGTAGACATTCAGTGTGTCTATTTTTTCATCATCTTTTAAACCAGTTGCCAAGTCTGTATATAACGAGAACTTGTTAAGCAGACTAAAGTTTCAGATACCAGTCTTTAAAGAAATGAACATTTCTACATAAACAGCTTATCTTCAAACACATTGACAATTTAAAATCCAATTAGCAAGTTTTCTATGGACTCAACAGATTTTGTGAAACCATTCGGTAATCTGAAGTAAATCTTGCTTGATTTGTCAAGGTATTGAGATATCAGTATTTTATGAAACATCGATGCAATGCATTTGTTTGTAATAAATAACATTGTAACTTTTTCTATATAGACTGCATCATTAACAAGTATAAAACAGAAGCATTCTCTTTTAATATTGTTTGCCGTATCATTACTATTGATCCTCCTCCTCCTAATCATCATCATCATCATCATCATCATCATCATCATCATCATCATCATCATCAGCAGCAGCAGCAGCAGCAGCAACAGCAGCAGCATCATCAGCACCATCAAGTGTCGTTCCACCTTGTTTTGTCCCTGACTAGACCTGGGCACTATTTTTGCACTTTTTACATTTGATTTGATGCAAATAAATCAATTATCGTAAGCTGTTTCCTAATAATATGTATAGTTGCTAATTATTGGACATTACTAAGAAATTATTACTAAAACTGTTGTCTGTAATTATTATTCAGTAGTAATGTTGGTCTTCACATGTCCGCTCCCAGTCGTGGACCCCAGTTGCATGTTTGCCAGGCCTGTATGATGAATCGCCTTGCTTAGGGTCCATTCTGTCGGTCTAGATGTACCCCTTATGCTTGTAGATCTCGAAAAGTGACTTGTCTATCTATGTTTAGGCGTTAGTATGGTGGTGATGGTATCGTTTACTCAATGTTGTTTTCTGCTCAAGGTATTGATTTTTCTTTCACGTAGACTGATGCCCGGCAGACTGCGTTCCATTTTGCGCTGTTCTCCTTTTAGCTTTTCTGTTCTTTATTACTACTATCGACATATATTAAAAGAAATACCGTTGGGAAGTCAAACAATGTTGTTTTATCTTATAATTTGTGACCCATTTGGCATAAAAAAATGTAAATATTTAACAGAAACATCTAAAGGTACGTAAATATAGAATCTGAGGAAAGTAGCAATTTTTATTTACGTTTCAAACTAATTAAACAATAATGGCTACCTTCCTCAGATCCAATACCTACAGAACTTCAGAGGCTTACAATTTATGAGGCTTATAACTTCATATATCTTATATAAAAATGTTTATTAACACTAGTAGGTTAGAAATAGAAGATAATGCAAAATAAAGAGTGTATGATTAATTTCTTAACTGTATTTCCTTTAAAATATTTATGTCGGTAATAGTAATGTTTACATCATTTTCTGTGCGTGATATCCGCTAACTCTCAAGGGAATGTAAAAAAATAGACGTTTTACTTACTATTTTCAAAATATAAAAATATAGTTTTTATGAATACATATTTTTTATGTAAGAGACATATATTTTTATACGTTAGCAAATATGTACATCATTTATTTATTTACGTCATTAATACACAATAGAGGATATCGCTACACGTCTTAACACTATTTAACCCTGAAATAACGGTGAACATGAAAGATATATATTTTATATAGATACAAGGCTATATGCAACCTGTTCTGTGAGTATTTGCTTATGAATATACCTCTATTTAGTCGAGAGAAACAAGGTAATGGCCGTGTAGCGTATAAGGAATCAAAGATTGCGGAATTTCTACCCACTCTTCCCTTCCACCGGTATCGCTTGAGTTTAGCTGCAAAGTTAATTCCTGGACAACATGATACAATACCGGGATACACAAATAAAGATTGGCCTTATTTAGGAGTTTTTTCTTCTTCTTTTGCTTAGATGGATTGTACAACCAAGTATTTAATTCATAGCTAGAAGGAGGATAGATGGATTCATACCATTCCCAAGGATATTTGTGAATATAACGCAGTAGCCCCGACAGGACTCGAACCTGTCACATAAAGAATACAGTCTGCGCCTGTAACCACATACACACACACGTATATATATGTATTGTCACCTACAGACTAACTGTTTCGCAACACTGTTATTTAATGCGGCCTCAATAGCACCTGTCTTATGCCAGTTATTCAACCTATAACCATGTAGATTATAGTCTAACCACTAGACCAGGAGATGGGCACTGTGAGGAAATGATATCTACAATGTTTTTATATAAAACTTGACTGCTATTTGACAGTTTATTTGCAAAAAGATTTGCATTCTACTATATAGTAGCAGACGATATCATTAACGACAGTGCTAAACCCAAGAAGAGGGAATAAAATATATTCATTGACATACACGCTGTTTCATGGTATCACAGATCTTAAAGAGCGGCTAAACTAGAACATATCCAAGGCTAAGGATCGAACCTTCAACCATTGTATGGAAACTTCTGCAGCTTTACACTGTTAAAGATGTCATTACAAAATATAGGACAATTTGAAAAACGCAATGTTTGTATAAGTCTTTAAGTTATAAGCTTTGAAGTTTTGTTTTGTTTGTTTTAAGTTTCTTCTATAGAATGTTCAAAGACATACAACTCTTTGTCATATTATGAACGCCAGTCAATTTGTTAGCAATTGTTACAAGTTTGCTCCTAGGCATTTATGTCTGTTTTCCACCAGATTTAAGCTCTCAGAAGTGCAATACGTAAGTGTTCTTGTAAAGATAATCAGTTGTTGCACACGATGAATATTTCGGAGATTTAAAAATAGAACAGTAATTTTCAAATCGTTTCCAGTAGTGTTCCTCAAACACCATCTCACTCAAAATATAATTATTATATATAATGCGTTATTTTTTTAGAGAATTATAATGGTTTAGTAACTTGGTCAAAGTAACAATTTAACAGCAAAATGACAGCAAAATAAAGTTGAGACAGCGTTTCCCGTTAGATCACCGAACTTAAGCGATGTTGAACCTTGTTAGTATCAGATAGGTGACCGTTTGGCAATACCAGGCGCTGTATTTGGGACAACATCGACACGTCTCTGCAAGCACTGCAAAAACTGATGTGTGCGTCTCTTCTTAGCGAGATATAAATTCGACTGGGGGCAACTTGTAAATTTGATATTCCCTAAATAATTACTCCTTCGGAGAAAGTCGTCTAAACCGGATTAGGGTGAATGTCGCTTTGCTTCGTTTCATTTTTTTTTATCATAGTAGAACTCTCCCACTGATCTAATGAAAACGATAGCCGTTCTAATAACGAGCAGAACATCTTCTTCGAAGTTACAGTTAAACAACATATACAACAAACTTTGACTTTAAATTAAAAATAATTCATATTCCTATGTGTTTCATATGTGCTGTATTCTGTAAGAATCGATATAATTACTTTGTATTTGTATTTCATAGCGTTTGTACGAAACCTCGCATATTTTTATGGGTTATTAAGATACCTCTCTATCTGTTTCTCTATCTCTCTGTTTCTCTCTCTCTTTCTCACTATATCTCTCTCTATATATATATATTACTTAATCAATTTCAAATATATTAATAGAATTTACAAAAAAAAATACTTTTCAAAAGTTCTGAATAACGAGTAGAGCATTTATAAAATAAAATAAACATTGTTACAGTCTACGCCAATTAACCAGCGTTTTGATGATCTTACATCTCTTCACAGACTATATATATATATATATATATATATATATATATATATATATATATATATATATATATATATATATATATTATT
The DNA here is from genome assembly GCA_963556195.1 of Sepiola atlantica. NCBI lineage: Eukaryota > Metazoa > Mollusca > Cephalopoda > Sepiida > Sepiolidae > Sepiola > Sepiola atlantica. Next base: position 33,333,950 of record OY744528.1, read on the forward strand.
AATGACAATATATGGATTAGCATATACTATCAGTGATATTTTATATTGCAGGTTCCTTAAAGGATTCAGCTCGATAATTGTCAATTAGTGACAACAGTTTCTGATGATCTTTGTAATGTTGCAGAGACGATATTGACATAAAAATGTTGTTTGCAACAACACAAATGAAACGGTCAGTAAAAAATATATCTCGCAGAAATGCTATGTTTTTTTTGGAAATGTGAAAAAATAAAAATAAAAATGATAAAATAAAATAAAAGCATCGTTATTGGAATATAATATGAACCTAACTTATGTATGTATATATATATATATATATATATATATATATATATATATATATATCCTGGATATTGAGCTGTATACTCTTCACAATAGGTTTTACTTTTCCTAAAAGTTCGCTTTTAGTACACCACTTTATATATATATATATATATATATATATATATATATATATATATATATATATATATATATATATATGTATATAATATGGACTGTTGTGGTGGGTGAAAATTAATTATTCATTTATATGAGCCCTTTTCTTTATTGTTATTTTGTCGATCGGGTATAAATATGTTGAAGAGAAAAGCTAAATATATATGATGGATATAATATATCTTGAATTTTTAAATACAAGTAAACAAAGTTAGGTAAATATCATCATTTGGTTTAAGTTGAAAAAATAGATACATCAAGTGAATATGTATGCAATTTTATTTAGTCGTTCTGATTGTGGTGAATATACACTAATCAAGCCCTTTCGTGAGTGTTTATGAGAGTTTATATCCACTAAAAATTCATATTTTCGAAATAGGCAAAAACAATTGTCTGATATTAAAGTGCTTTTGAATACAAGATTTTATTTTTCTATGACTAAATATGATTATATCATATTACTTAATTTAATATAATAGGGGTTTTATACCAGGCTTCAGAATTAAAAGAGATTTTATAACTTGGTTTGAATCCTTCAACCGGCACTAATTATAATCTCCTACACTAAAGATTGCGTAAGCAAGAAAAAAACGTGGTTATGTAGGTAAAACTAATAAATATTTATATAAAAATATTGTTATGTATCCATATAATTGATGACGTTACGAAATTATTTTATTTTGATAACCCAAAATAAAAGAAATGCATTGATTTAAACTGCTTATTTGGAGATTTGGAGATCAAATTGACTAAATTAATTAAGATTAATATTACTCTACGTTCAGCTCTACCAGTCAATCAGTAGTTATTATATTTTAAGGATTTTCACCAGGAATTAAATTTTATGAAATGTAAAATGTGTTCTTCATAATTATGTGTTCTATTCGCCGCTTCTTTTGTTCCAGCCCGTTCGACTCATTGGTCTAGTGATACTTAATTGTAATACTGCTTCCTATTTAAGTAACTTATTTCAAAGAACCACATGCTTGTGGAACTCTCTTACTGCTGACTGTTTACATCCTACCTATAAGCATGGTCTTTTCAAAACAAAGGCGAATAGGCATCTCCTGTATTTGCGATAACCATATTTGTTTTTGTTAGCTTCTTACATCAAGTGGTTCATGCCTTGTTTGGAGCAGTTTCCATTAAAAAAACTATACAAATTAGAATAAAACAACATGATGCCATGGTCTGGGTAGACTAGTACACACCACTGAGTACCGGCCAACACCGGGTCTTTCTGCAAGATCAATATAGAATAGAGAGAAAAAGATTAAACAGAAAATAAGTAACTGAATCAGAGACATGACATTCGATATGTTCACATAATGTCAAGTGACGTCCACGTGGGAAGTTACCATAGTTAAGTGGATACCGAAGAGAAGGCGAGCGTAATAATTAACAATAGAGAAGTCAAAATTTCGTTGACCGAGATTAAATTCAAACTGACTTTAATAGCGTTATTTTCGATGTCGCTAACATGACAATAAGACACGCATTTATTTCTTTTTACTTCGACTACATAGGCCACTGTCTTAATTAAAAACTGGATATATGTTGACATCCAGTCAACCATTGGCTCTATCAAATTGAAGCAGACTTTCACAGATATTTTTATACAGACATGTTACCGCTTATCAAGTCCCATATGTCACTCGAGAATAAGGGTCAATGAGTTTGTCAGGTGGGCCGTGATATTACAGCGTGAGGGCTCGTAACGATGGTTGAAACTCATTACAAGACTGATTGATTTAAAGCAAAAACAAATAAGTTCAATATATTTAAAATATGTGGTGCGTTTGTGACATGATTATTTTCTTTGAAACGAAACATAATCGTTAGAATTCGAATTTCGCAAAACAAAACTAAAATATACTTTTACGTCATACTCGCACTATATTTTTGTTTAATTCTGACGACTATGTTCGTTTCAAAAACAAAAATGTTCTAACATCACAAACGCACAACATATTCTCAAATATTGTACTTGTATGTTATTTCTTCAAATGAATCATTTTTAGAAAGTATTGAAATAGTAACGAAACGTTGATGAATAAAGATATACACTTTTGTGTTTTCCTTTTCATTTTCCATATACCCATCAACTTTCTCTATATAAATATTATAGATACAATAGCTATCCACGAACACACACACACACACATATGTATATATATATATATATATATATATATATATATATGTATATATATATATATCGAGAGAGAGAGAGACAGAGAGAGAGAGTAAGTTGTAAAAATATATTTATGGCAATTAAGCTACACAGAGGCTACCGCGTTTCATTCCCGGGAAGAATCTTTTGGCTAAAATGCATTTTAGCTTTAAGATTCCCCGGGGAAGAACCGCGGGAGCCTCTGTGTAGCATAATTGCCATGAATATACTTTCATAACTTACTACCTTGCACTTCTTACGTATCGAGCACTGTTGAAGTAAATACTGAAAACTTATTGACCTTTTGGCTGGGATCGCAGTGTAGTATCTAATTCCGATGCATACTACACCCCATAGACCGGTATCGTTTTGCCGCTAGTTTATGGGTTTGTCCTGTGCTGTTTTAGGAGGTCCGCACTCCCAGGCTTTACTTCCGCTCTTTGGGGAGGAGTAAGTTTATTGCTTGTAGCCTGAGGCGCTCTTTCCGGAGAATGCCGACGAGGCTGCCCACTTTCTCGGGCGCTGGCTTTTCAAATCCCACTTTCCCGACCTTGTGTCACATCTTACCACTGTGGGAGGAAGATAAGTAAATACTGAAAATTGATACATAAAAAAATTATATCTCCTTATATAATTGTATGTGGATGCATGAGATACTAATAATATATGGCGTTATCCATCTCTTTGTGTTACTTTATAAATGTGTATGGTGATAAGTTACACACATTAAAGCAAGCAAGCAATACCCAGAGAGGTTTTCTAATATTTAGATTTGCGTAATCGTCATAAGCTTTTACTTTTAAGCTCCCGAAGTTACTAGTTTTACTTTAGTATTTTTCTAACTTACGTCATTTATTTATTTACGACATCCTTTTCCTCTCATTCTCTTACGCTATTGCAATTTTTAAACATACTATTGGGTGTTCTCCGATCCTCAGCATTCATCGATATGATCAGCTGGTTGTCTGACTTTAGTCGCAGTGGTGATGTGGCAGCTGAAGTTTCCATACTCCTCTTTCGCCCGATAGATCTAATTATCTACAACATAAAATCGAATGATACTACTCAATGTTCTTGGCATTTTGCTAAGATCAAAGTGTAGTATCTGTTTCGATGGATACTGCACCCCATAGACTGGTATTTCTTGGCCTTCGGGTTTGATTTACGCCGGTCTATGAGTATGTCCTGTGCAGTTCTAGGAGGTCCACCCGCCCAGACTTTGCCTCCTCTCTTTTGAGAGGAGTAAGTTTATTGCCTACTGCCTGAGGCGCCCCTACCAGGGAATGCCGACGGGGCTGCCCAGGCAATTTTTAATGACCAGAGTGCTCAACTTCTCGAGTGCTGGTTTTTCTAATCCCACTTTCCCGACCTTGTGTCACATATTACCTTGTGGGAGGTAGATAAATAAAACTACTCAATGTTCTTGGCCTTTTGGCTAAGATCAAAGTGTAGTATCTGTTCCGATGGATACTACAACCTATAGACTGGTATTGTCTTGGCCTTCGGGGCTTGATTTACGCCGGATATGGGTCTGTTCTGTGCAGTTCTAGAAGGTCCACCCTCCCAGGCTGTGCCTCCTCTCTTTGGGGAGGAGTAATTTTATTGCTTACTGCCTAAGTCGCCCCTACCGGGGAATGACGACGGGACTGCCCACGCAATTTTTCAACCCCAGTTTCCCGATCCGACCTTTGGTAACATCTTACTTGTGGGAGTAAGATAAACATTGCCCTTGTGCCTAACTCATGGAGAGGAGAAATCAATACTCAATGTTCTTTGATGTTTTATTCTTACATTCTATCACAACACCGTCGGGTAACTCATAAGCCACCCATCACCCTCCCCGTGAGGGCAGGAATGACTGCCAACTACAATCAGCTAATTCTTGTTACCTTTTTCGCTTTGTGTCACTTCAGAATTCCACTCAAATTTTCCTCGTTATACACGTAGCAATCTCTTACCATCTATACCATGAGAATATTTGATATTCTTATTCTACCAAGATAGGTAAAGTATTATCAGGAAATAAAAGGGAATATCATACACAATTATATTCTAGCACGCATACGTGGTCATCAAAAGACGATACAAAAAAGTTGGTTGAATACATGTGCGTTTATTCATAGTGTGTCTTAACAAACGACAACACGATATAAAATAAAGAAACAATTAAGACATGTCTTAAAACAATTCAGCGTATATAATTGCTACACATGCAAGGAAGTCGTGTAGAACAGTTGAAGTATTTACTCACAATCGCTAGATTATGGCTTCCTGGTAGGAACAAGTCCGACACACAACATGTCGACATCACTTAAAAAAAGAGCAAGAAAATTTCTTCCCAGCAACTACCTTCGCTAATTCTCCTTCTCCAATTACTTCTCGTCGCATTCCATTTTTCCTCTGACTATCGACAAATTCAATGTGCAAACAAGCAAGCCAGCTAGATTATTTGAATGTTAGTATCATATCGTTGCTCAAAACGGCCATCTTTATTTGTTACGATTCTGCTTGTGCTTCCATCGCGTTAAAATCGATCTGATTATGGTAGCATTGGTCTTTGCCAGATACGAGATAAGACCGGATCAACTATCTCGTGAGCGTATTAAGCAACATCTCTAAGTACTGCAAAAGTAAAGGTCAGGTGGAATCCCAGAATTCTGGAATTATAGTTAAGTAGTGAGCAGCCCCTACGAAATCACTTGACCTTTATCTTTAGGGGCCAGGTTAAGATTGTTTATGTCCATCACATGACATCTAGAAGAAGGGGCCGCTTGTCTGTCGGAAAAGCTATGCAATCAATATCATAACGCTATTTGCCTTAATAAAATAGCAGTATGGAAATGACTTTCTTTTAACACGTAAATCTCAATATATTATTCGTTCAAAATCGGCACGTTTTGTCACCAATTAACATTGCGTTACATTGTTTGAATGAGGGCATCATTGTTTGCAAAGCCAGGTAAATATAAACATTTTTTTAAATGTATGTTCGCTCGCTACATATATATATATATATATATATATATATATATATATATATATATATATATATATATATATAGTTGTTTTATCTACATGGTATACGTTTCATCCTTACGGAAATCGTCAGTGTAGGGAAGACTCATTCACACCGATCGCCGGGCTTGAACCCCGGAACCCGAGTTATATTTACAACCTAAATAACAACGTATTTGCTAACCTGCCCATTGCAAATAGCTAGGTCAATCAGCGAGAGATTAATCCTTCTTAAAGACAGCTGACGTAAAGAGTTCAACGTTTGAAAGCAACATTTACTGAAGCCACACTGACAACGGTGTTAATACTACTCGCTAAAGAGACCGCCTATGTTTGGGGGCGACAAATAATATATATATATATATATATATATATATATATATATATATATATATATATATATATATATATATATGATTATTTTTATTTACACAGACATGTAAAAAATCTGCGACACTGGCATGTCGATGTTATCGATCAACCGTTATTATAAACTGAGATCTCATCAGGACGAGTTAGAATCCGATCTTAACCTCAGATTATATTTCTCTCCAAATATGATCTGATGTTAAGATCGGATTCTAACTCTGCCTGATGTGATCTAAGTTTATAATAACTGTTAATCGATAACATCGACATGCCAGTGTCGCAGATTTAGTACATGTCTGTGTAAATAAAAATAATCATATATAAAGCTCTATTTGATATTGAGCACTTTTTATAAACCCGGTTGAAATTTTTTGGATTACTACCCTGTGGATGTTTTTACCTGGATTATTACCATAATTATATATATATATATATATATATATATATATATATATATATATATATATATATATATATACACACTTCCCTCTAAAAGTACAGGGTTTAATATTATTCCTGCTTGGGAGGGTATTCTCTTTTGTATATTATAGAATATTCCAATATTATCATTTTTTAATTTTTTACTGCATTCGTCTACTATTAAACAGGGAGAGATAGAGACCAACACGAGCGTAATAGACGAAGTATAAATAACGGATGAGGGCAAAATAACATGGCGTGAGGGAAGGTGAACGTGATAGATATAAAGTTAGTAAGAGATAAATAACTTGTGGAGGTAATTAGACAGTGTCGCTTGTTAAAACCATTGAAGTAGATGTTTTTCTAAAAACTTACTACAATCCAACGATTGAGGAATTTTTTTGCATGTATTTTATGTGATTAAAATATTCCGAATGAAATCCTTAGGGAAGTGTAAGTTGATTAACAGAAATTCAGTATCATAATGATAATAGATAATTGAGCCTTTTTGAATGTATGTTTCTTTTTCTGTTGGTAAGTTCCAACAATAATTTTACCACTTGTATTTTTTGAGAGATTACTCGTAACATAGCTCATTGTACATGTGATTGATACGACGGCGAATACTTAAAACAATAACAATATATTGGCTTCAAGGCTATCCGGCAGAAGTGCACCAAATTCGGCATGAATACTATTATTACTGTTGGTACTACCTATAAGAGAACTGCATTAAAAACTAAGGAATTACAAAACTGTTGGACGTAAGTGCACTTAAGTTTGCATATACTCGTGCTGGTCAAAAAAATAGAACATATGTATAAAACTGTAAAAATCATTCCGTTTGAGATAATTTTCGGCTTTTAAATTGTGTAGGCGAAATATTCTATATGTAAATAACAATTACAACTATTTTTAATCATTTGTCATATTTGCATATGTCAGACTTTATTGTCACAGAGTAGTTTATTGTCACATTGGGAAATTCAACGTTTCAATTTAATAGAACATTATTCGTTGAGTAATCTTAAACTCAAAAAAATTCTATGTTTAAAAAGATTTTGCAAGTAATTTAATCATAATCTCTCATTATCGGTCGCTCTAAAGACATATATTTGCCTGAGAAGCAGCGAATCTTCGATTTGCGGGAAGTAGGAAAGACGCACATGGAAATCGCAACCAAGGTCAGATGTTCAAGATCGGTAGTGACCAAAGTGCTCCAGAAAGATGTTAAGGGTGTTTCCAACAGCAATCGCAAGAAATGCAGACGAAAGAAAAGCACCACCGAAAGACAAGACCGGACACTGGACAAGGTGGCAAAGAAAAGTCGATTCCAGTCAACAAGCCACATTACTAAAGAGTGGAAACAGGCTTCTGGTGCCGACGTTTCAAGAAGCACTACCTACCAAAGGCTCCGGCAACTGGGATACCAAAATCGTATAGCTGCCACCAAACCGCTCCTTAACAAAAAACAGATGTTGAAGAGGCTACGATGGGCAACTGCTGATCTAACCTGGACTACAACGAATGGCGGCGTGTGATCTTTTCAGATGAGTCTCGATTTTGTATCTCCTTCGGCGACCAAGGGTCACGTGTTTGGTGAAGATCCACGGAACGGTATAACCAAGAATGCGTCAAGACGTCTGTGAAGTTCCCGCAGTCTTGCATGGTTTGGGGCTGTATGAGTGCTAAGGGTGTTGGTAATTTTTGCTTCATCAAATGAAATGTAAACGCAACAGTGTACCAAGATATCCTGGAAGCTAATTTACTGCAAGTGCTGGATAATCAGTTTGACAGTGACGCCACAGACATCATTTTTCAACATGACTTAGCACCGGCACACTCTGCAGAGTCCACAACTTCCTGGCTCCGAGAACGATCGATCCATGTTCTTGAATAGCCGGCGAACTCGCCAGATTTGAACGTTATTGAAGCCTTGTGGGATAAGATGAAGAGGAAGCTTCGCAAAGAAAAATCTACTACCCTTGCAGCCATGAAGATTGCAATACAGAACACATGGGATTCGACTTACACATAATTGCGAGAAGCGTGTTGATTCCATGCCCCGGCGAATTGATGCTGTTATCAAGGCAAAAGTTGTTGCTACTAAATATTGATTAATTTTTATTTGTATTTAAGTTAATAAAAATCTATTTTGTTTTCTTAGCTGTCTTGTTCTATTTTGAAACGCGAAATATTGAAAAACTGACATTGCAATTGATATGAAAAAAAGTTTCTATCGTAAAACAACTATTTCAATTAGTTTAGCGTGATAGGAATATTTTAACACCAATTACATCTCACAGATTGTCCTAAATAAGAATGAGAGATAATGATTAAATTACTTGCAAAATCTTTTTAAACATAGAATTTTTTTGAGTTTAAGATTACTCAACGAATAATGTTCTATTAAATTGAAACGTTGAATTTCCCAATGTGACAATAAACTACTCTGTGACAATAAAGTCTGACATATGCAAATATGACAAATGATTAAAAATAGTTATAATTGTTATTTACATATAGAATATTTCGCCTACACAATTTAAAAGTCGAAAATTATCTCAAACGGAATGATTTTTACAGTTTTATACATATGTTCTATTTTTTTGACCAGGACGAGTATATATATATATATATATATATATATATATATATATATATATATATATATATATATATATATATATATATATATATATATAAGTTCCGAATACGTTCGGCGAACACTCTCGACTAGTTTTCTATCTGTGCCCGCTTCTAGGTACATATAGATCTTAATTTCCCTAAATTACGTGACAGTTTCCATCGGTCGAGTGGATATGGCTGACTCTGTGTACCGGGTTCGCGCCTCCCGACCGTCTGAAATTGTTACTTTCCTGCACTGATGAGAGCAATAAGCATGTAACGCTAGCGTCTGAAGGTATTAATAATTTAATATTTATTCATAAATATTATATATATATATATATATATATATATATATATATATGTGTGTGGGGGGTATATATGATAAGATAAACAATATATATATATATATATATATATATATATATATATATATATATATTAAATTATCAATACATACAGATGCGAGCGTTTCAAGCTTATTGCTTTCATCAGTGCAGGAAAGTAACAATGTCAGACGGTCGGGAGTCGCGAATCCGGTTAGGTTAATAAAACATTGTTTTTGGTTATTACAGTAAGAAGACAAACACAAATTACTAACAGTTTGCTAACCAAGTTTTTCAGATTTACACCGGAGGCGACACATTGACGTCACATTCTGCCGACATCTTATGTGTGGAAATTGAATTTTACCCTACTTATTATTGAAGAATTTATTTACATTTTTATACTTATATAAACTCCTATTCTTTGACTTTGTACATCGAAACTATCATATACAATATTTTTGTTGTTTTTGTTATTAATTAATACAATTAAACTAAAAATTTAACTATATTAATACAAAGTAAGTTTCCTCAAAATTTGTATATATCGATTAACACAAAATGATTAATTAAAATAATTATTTCTTGATTTTTATATAAAGTAGACTACAACTTCATTAATTCTGCTTGGAGCGCGGGTATTTTCTCTAAGATATATATATATATATATATATATATATATATATATATATATATATATATATATATATATATATACATATGTGTATATATATATATACATATATATATGTGTATATATACATATATATACATATATATATGTGTATATATACATATATATATATATATATATATATATATATATATAATATTAGTTGAAATCAATATAATTTTAACATTGTTTCAAAAAATTCAAAACAACAACTAATCGACGTACGATCGTTTCCAAGACATTTAGGAAATATTTTATTGTTCATTACTTTGATGATACAAAAACAGTCTCGATCGGCGCTTTTTATAACATCTATTGAGATAAAACATCAGATTTAAGTACCGCAACCCAACACAAGTTAGGTAGTTTTTTAAGCTAAAAAAGGACAGCGAATTAAATAATTATATATATATATATATATATATATATATATATATATATATATATAAAATGAAATAATAATATCAGGTACGAATTAAATTTTATTAGAATTCAAAATTCAGGCAAAGTATCTCAACGTCCTTAACTCGTGAGTTTCACTAATTAAAAGATATTAGTTGCCTCTTATATCTTTTGTTGGATAAACTTCATATATATATATATATATATATATATATATATATATATATATATATACCCCAAAAACAGTAAAGTGCTTAGGTTATTGGACTGCTGTGAATGCATTCCCGTTTCAGTTTGAATCAACATACCGTTGTTAGCCACTCTTAAAAGACGTGATACGGCGGTACAGCTGTCCGCTAATAAAATAAAAAAAATGTCTCTCAAGTTATCGCTGATTGAGTTTTGTGAGAAGGGATATAACTTGCATTTCATACTTTATCAACAATATCTCATTGGATTTGAACCCGGAATGGCTGATTTCATTGTCTGTTATTACATCGATTAGGAAATAACGGATACCGTTTTTGTTTAATCATGCTATATTATGAAATAAAAAATGGTTGCATACTCCATCCGGAGAGTTTTGCCACACAATTGAGAACATAACCTCCGCTGATAGAAGGGGTGTTCTGCTATGTCAATATATATGTGGTTAATAGGTTATACTACATTACTTGCGAAAAGCATCGTACGGGCTGTAATTTTTGCAGTGAGGTTTCGCCGTCCACCCCTATACAACGAGTAGTAATCCCAAATGGTTAACGATCTGATACTGGCCAGACCCAACTTCGTTAAACGTCAGTGATCATACGAGAAGTAGTGCGTCAACGTAATTACGCTTTATATACTTTTAAATGAGTTAGGTGGAAAGTGCCAAAGTTTACCAAGTAAACAGATAGTCTGAAAACTCTGTGAGAAAAGTTAGTGTAACTTATTTTCTCGGCGAATAAAAAGGATTTCTTAACGCATGAAATATTCTGTGAGCAAAATGTTCTCTTCAAATTGTACTGATTCTTACAAGAGATCTTTCAATTCGTGTGACTTGTAAAAAGAAAACATACTTACTTTGAAATGTAGGTGTGTTGTGCCCTACGGTGTATGATGGAAATATTTCCACACATATCACATTTACTGTATTGCAGAGACCAAGGGTCAGTGAATCCATATAAAAAATGAACACATTATTGTGTTTTAAAAGGACATGCCTGTTAGGGTAAATGCTCTGTAACTTGTTCACATGAGTGGACGTCTAATATTATTAGCCTATTGCACACTGAAATAATAATAAAAAATATCTTTTGATGTACAAGTTTCTTTGCAGTAACAATAAACCTACTAAAGTCTAAACCGCCGTCACTGTGATAGAGGCGGTGACAACATGGTGGTGTCAGAGATATGCCGTCTGGAACTCCGGTTCTTGGCAGGGCCATCCATTATCGACATGTTTGGCACCAAGCGACTCGGTTAAGAAAACTTTAAAAGATAATCTCTAAGAAAAAAAAAATCTTAAAAATATATGATAAAATATATAGGAAGAGAAAACTAATCCATAAGAAATCCGATACAAAACTAATCGATAATTAAAAGAAGACAAACACGATTAATAAGAAGACAAACCTAATCGATGAGTGAAAAAGACTAAACAAATGCTATTGCTATCACAAACGAAAGCACACCCCGCTTCTCTTTCTGTCTTTCTTTCTGTCTTTTCTCTCTCTCTCTCTCTCTTTCTCTCTCTCTCTCTCTCTCTCTCAATACCTCCAAACATACCACACACACGTACGTTTACGTTTATTATATAGATACACCACTGATTTGTGAATACATTTTGTCTAACTTACCTGTATTAAAACGCATAAATGATAAAGCAATGTCAAAATCAATGACAAAGTATTTACATACATAATTATACCAACTTTATGTACGACTTAATGTAACAAGGGGCATCCAGTAGGTGACACCAGGATCCGTCGTCCTCTGGTCGTGTCCGCCTCTGCGTGTTGGAAGCAAAAACATGTCAGGTGCGGAAGCGCATATTAATCGTGTAAGGATGGCAACGTTGCTTCTGTAATTGTGGAACCGCCATCCATTTTTATCTAGACCAATTCTTCATCGACTTCGTATATCATCCCTAGATTTTCTCAGTGCCGATAAGAAAATCTGTAATGTTCCAAGACTATTGAATAGCTGAAACCAACGAGATGTACTTATTGCGAACCAATTAATCCTTGTGTACGAGTTTCTTGAGCTGTACACAGTAGGTCGACTCGCAAAAATGAATGAAATTCTATGCAATTAAAACATAAATTAAACTGAAGTATATGTATTAAGAAACTAAGCAGCTAACATTACTCAGCATCTGATAAAACAAAACGTTTGACAAAAGGTTTTGCATCAAATTCCACGTTTTACGATCAGAGGCATCTGCTCTCACTATGACTGCGAACTATGACATCAATATATTTGCCCGGGAAGTTGTCAAATTCTATCTAAGACCGTGATTCTTGCATGGAAACTCGTCTTAACAATATACCAGTTATTGTACCTAAGAATATTAACTCGGAACTAGCTCCTCTCTATACAAAACTGTCTACTAGTTGTGTAAAACAAAAATGTGTTCCATCTCCTTGCAAAACTCCGTCAGTCTGCGACGTATTTTAAAATTCAAGAGAGATATTTCATGCATGTCAGTACATACCGATAATTCTCGTATACGTAATGAGTAAGTTTTTAAAATATGTGAGTAATCAAGAGGTTGTTAATCACTTTATCAAAAGCAATATACTTAGTGAAAAGCAATACGGATTTTGTCCTGCAAATGCGTTTGATAGGTTTAAACATATGCGTTGCTTTACTAACTTGCTAGCTATTAGATATTTAGAAATGTCTTCTCAGCTATCTAATATGTTATCAAATATTTTTTCCTCTGATAGGTCTATGAAATAGTCGTTGATGGGCGGAAGTCTGAAGTATATAAAATCAAGGAACAATTCTGATCCCATACCTACTTATAGATATTCCGCAATGTTCTTCGAAATTCTTCTTCAGATCATTCATGGACATCTATATGGAAGACACAGCTGTCTGTGGCAGCAATTCGAAGAGCATTGGTAAATCTCTCTCATCCGACCTGAAGTAACTTCGTGCAGTGGGCAAAATGTCGTTTGTTGCTTTTAACACCGTTAAAACAAAGCTCCTCTTTTTCACCAGCGCTCAGATCTTCATTTTGTCGCAATGGCTCTCTTCTTGCTTTGATAAGCTCCGAGGAATCACTTTAGCCCTATATTTATTTACTCCTCTGCAGGAGTTAGGCACAAGGCCAGTTTTATCTTACTCCCACAAGTAAGATGTGACCACAGCTTGGGTCGAGTAAGTGGGGTTAAAAGCCAGCGCTCGAGAGGTGAGCACTCTGGCCATTTAAAAATTGCCTGGGCAGCCCCGTCGGCATTCCCCGGTAGGGGCGCCTCAAGCAGTAAGCAATAAACTTACTCCTCCCCAAAGAGGGGAGGCGAAGCCTGGGAGGGTGGACCTCCTAGAACTGCACAGGACATGGTGCAGTATCCATCGGAACAGATACTACACTTAGCCCTATACCTGAATTGGAAAGCCGTACCCCAAATGTGTTGCTGAAGTAGCTTGACAACTGAGTGGATAATTCAACTGATCCAGAAAGTAATTGATTCCTGATCTAATCTTCTAATACGTCTAAAGATCGTATAAATGTATGAGGGATGCCATCTAGATCATTATCTCTAGCATGAAATCGAATCAAGTGAGGTTGTATCTCTTGTCTTTCCTAGAGACTTCATCTTGCTAGTCTTTTTCTACTCTATGATTATTTCCATGAGCTCCAATCTCCGGTTCGCATTGTAAATCATTAAGAGCTAAAACCTGACATGTTATTTTTATTTTTATTTCAGTAATCAAATCACGAGCAGGCAGTGTTAGTTGTGCTATGTATTTTACTGTTGAGTTTAAACTGCAAAAATGTAATGACTTAAAAACGAAAGACAGAGAAGATTCGGAATCAAGATGTTGCAGTTTAACGTGATTACGTGACGAGTTCAAAAGGTGTTTGTTAAACGACAAGAATTTGTCAATGTTTATTGCTACACACGGCACTTTTGAATTGTGTGTCTAGTTTCACAATTAATATAAATTGTGGGAAGTCGACTTAAAAGTTAAATTGCTACAATTGTTTGCATGTTAAGATTGTGTTATTTTCATTATAAACGGCTATGGGTCTATACAAAGAAGGGGCAGTCATGTTTTGAGGTGTTGTAAAATTAAGCTTGAGTCAGAGAGATGCGAGGTAAGCTCATGTAAAACTGCTTTGGTAGCAAAATAGATATAACCATTTTTTTTATTATTGTCGGAGATACATTCTACTAAAAAGCGTGTAAACTGATATATATTTTTCATTTTTTCTACAGTTATTTTCATCTTTATAGAGTTATTGTTAGCTACAAGGTTTTAACATTTTGAATTATTTCACAATGAATAATGAATCTTATTCTATAATTACATTCAATGATGATATACAGGTATGCATTATATTTTTGAGAGCTTTTTCTAAACAATGTTTAATTTCGATACATTTGGTTAGGATAAATAAAATAACATAGTAGGAACTGATAAGGTATGGGAAAGAACAACCCAGCTAAAAAGAGAAAGGCAATAGAAAGTATACGTGAGAATTGGAACAAAACAAGACGGAAGAAATATAAAAGATATAACAATGGATTGCGAGATAATTAGTAGTAGTAGTAGTAGTAGCAGTAGTAGCAGTAGTAGCAGTAGTAGTGTGAGAGGAAAAAGTGGTTTATGAAACACTGAAACCATAATTATAATTATAAAATGGTAATTATTGTTAAAATAATGACTCTGATTACACTCACATACTCGCAATAAATTCAGGGTTTTTGTTAATTTGTTCGGTATTGTAATTAAGCTCAAAATAAATACTTTCCATAATTAGAAGTTGATAATTATCTTCTTGAGAAATAATATCAAAATATTCCATTGAATCTTTGAAGATGAAACGCCGAACATCTTTCCTTATGAAATGGTACTTTTATGTAATTGTTCTTCGATGCTAATTCAGTTCTCTGATTGTATTTCAGGCGTATACATCTCTCTCTCTCTCTCTCACTCTCTCTCTCTCTCTCTATATATATATATATAGATATATATATATATATTTATATATATACGTGTATATATATACATATATATATATATATATATATATATATATATATATATATATATATATATATTCCTAAGTACAGGTAAGCACAACGAAATGTTTTAATAACTACATAATAGCAACTACAAGGTGATTGTTAAGTTACGCCGTATTATTGTAAGGTGTACGCGTAAGTTATTACAAAAATATAATTCTTTAAACAAATGAATAAGGGTAGCAAGAGTTATTAATTATGGGTTATTTTTCCTTTAGTCTTTACATTCCACAAGCGATGGTTTTTAACAATGGAAAAAAATCTCCAGCCTGTGTTCTAATGTGACGTTTTTGTACCTGTTTTACAAGTACTTCAATAAATCGAGCTCTGATGAACTGGCTTCATTTGTGCCCCAACGACTTAAATTCAGTAGACCAACCCGACAATCTGCCAAATCCTATCCATTCACTGTGGAAGTCCAAAGATGCCGAAGAGCTTACTACTCTAAAAGCTTCTTTCCTTGTGCTCTTTGACTTCGGAACTACCTCTCTGCTTCCTATTTTCCTGGCGGTACTGACATGCCGAAATTCAAAACTAATGTATGACAGGCATCTCACTGCACAGCTTCAAATTTAGGTTGACACCTCTCCAAACTTTCCCCCTTTTTTGGGGTGAACTGTGTCAAGAAAATGCTGTTTTCTAGGTCAGCTGCTGTTTTTAATACTCTACTACTGATCACCACCATTCATCTATCAATCAATCCATATTGTTGACCCTAATCTACGCGTAAGTTTTTAGCCGTGGTTTTTGTATCTAGCCTTAAAATCAGTACTTGTACCCCAATGTAATTTTTTTAAAAGTTGTGATTGTTTATTCCGGAATACAGTTCCCAGATATACTATACTTTTAGTTAAGCACTTTTTCTGCAACGGACACCTGCTCTTATTTCTACAGCTACATTCATTGTTGTTGTGTTTATCATCTTGTGTTTGTTAATTCTTATTGCTATCATTTTTTTTATATCTGTCTATTATGACTTCATATTATTTTTCTGAGATATTTTTACATATATAACTAATATTAATGATTTTTATATTAAATATGTTATGCAACGGGTTTTTGCTGAGAAATTTCGAGTTAAAAGATTAAGAAATATGTGACCAATTTTAGATTTGAACAGCAGGTAAAACGGGGCCATACCAGACAATGTTCTGCTTTTTTGTTCTTTCCAGCGTTCTGTTTCTTTCAGTCATGTTATTCAATGTTGGTGTTTACATGACCATAGTGCTTAAAGCGTTGTTCTAGGTATAGGTTATTAAAAAATTCCTAATTAGAGGAATTATTGCCTATTCTATGACTAATTGATTTTGGGATATGCTTAAAAACGTAATGATGATGATTCAACTTGTCATTAACTTATAGTGGGTCGGAATTACCTTTCATATATGGTT
>OY744528.1:33356027-33366027 GCA_963556195.1 Sepiola atlantica
CCTAAGCTGATGAACCGATCATTATGATTTTTGTTAATCTATATTTTCGGATAAACGATGATAACATGAACTCATTTTTTATCTGGTATGAATCACCCACATTCGCAATCTTTTCCCCCCCAAAAAAAACTTTGAAATAATTTAGAAGCTAAACAAAAATCTAATAGCGAAAATAATTGCTTTACATTAAATTTTGAGTCATATCAAATTCTCTTATTATACATTTCTCTTGTTATATTGTAACTTCGATGCCCATAGGCCATTGCTATGCTATAAATGCATACGATTTATTAGCGCATTTTTATATTTCCTTTATATCAGCATTAATTATTGATTTATAAAGTCTGCTTCAATAACATTAACCACGAAACGGAACTAATTAAATTACAATTCTTGAATTATAAATGATTAGAAGGTTTAATCCCATTTGAAATCAGGAATTAATTATTAATCTGAAAGCATACATTTGACAGTTAAGTAATCATTAAATCTGTATTAAAAATATAGTAAGATCACATGTGAATCGAACATGATATATAAAAAGTGAGAGTGAATAGATTGTACGTAATGTTTTTAAATTTTGATTGTCTCTGTGTCGACACAGCAATATTATCTCACCAAGCTAATTGTGTATTTTGTATCTTATTGTTGTCACATTCCATTTAATTTATTTTTCCTACAAATATAAATGACTTATGGGTGTGATGTTTTATGTAAAACTTACCACTTATTGTTGCTGTTACGTTCTGCCATTCAGTGAAATATAAATGTTTGATCTATATATATATATATATATATATATATATATATATATATATATATATATATATATATATATATATATATACATATATATATATTTAGTAAGCTAGGAACATATATCTATGGCAATTACGCTACACAGGGGCTCCCGCGTTTAATCACCTGGGGGAATCTTCAGGTTAAAATGCATTTTAGCCCGAAGATTCCCCCCGGGATGAAAAGCGGGAGCCTCTGTGTAGCTTAATTGTCATAAATATATTTTCATAGCTTACTACCTAGCATTACTTACGTATCGAGCACTGTTGAAGTAAATACTTAAAATTGATACATAAAACATGTATTTCCCTATAAAATGTTATGTGGATACATGAAATACTAATATATACATATATATATATACATATATAAGTATGTATATATATGTATATATATATAGAAGTATGTATATATATATATATATATATATATATATATATATATATATATATATATATATATATATATATATATTTACAGAAGATATGATATCACTAGGAAAAGCCTTTACGAACTCCATAAGAAATACGGTCTTAAAATAACGATAGACAAAAGAAAATAGTCAATTTTCTAGACCTTACACTTAACTCACCGGCAAATACTTACGACCTGTACCACAAGCCAAACCAAACCCTATATCATGTCAATTAAGAATAGAACCCCATAGAGCATCATAAACTCGATAAAAGATAATGTAGCTAATTGAATATTTTTAGTTTAATAAAACAACCAGATATTTCATGAAAACTCCCAATATTGCAATGCGGCTTTAAAAGAATAAGACTATGACCAATGGATCAAATATATGATTATCTTAGAGTAGCTTAAGAGCCTTATGTTCAATGTCATCACCGACATTATGGCTATTGATCACCGAACAATGGGAAACACTGAAACCAACCATAACAAAAACAATCGAAATGTGGGAGCTCAGGACCTGACAAATGCAATGATTTACTAGAATCAAGTAGATACTTTTCACAACCACAAGAAAAATTGACGTAAAACATGCGTTTGGTTAATAGCCACACAGTTAAAAAGTTCCTAACTCATATCCCTAAACCTTTTCTTCAAAATATTGAAAATCAACTTGAAAGCCACGCACAGATATAGCAGGCTATTCAATAGGACTATTATTAGAATATCCTACTCCACAGTACCATCATTTTCCCAGCAAATAATAGGCTCAAATGCCACGAAAATCAATAAAGCCAAGGAAATCAACTGCCCAAATGATAAAGGTCCAGAATCGGCTTCTTAATTGCCGGAACTAACATATAATTCCTTGGCAGACTAATCAGGCACGGGCGCTTAATAAGAACTGGGCCCTAGATGGCTTACGGTATCCCAACAATCAGTACTGTCATCCCAGGCTTTCGAGGGATAATCATTATATATTCCATGTGAATTCTGTACCTTCAGCTATGCTTTTTTATAAATTATTTTATATCTCTTCTATGGATAATTTGATGGGTCATAGAACTGAGAAAATTAACCCTTGATGTCATCTTATTTACTTTACCATAGTGGCTTAAACCCCTAATTAAATCACCGTGCCAAACTGGCACCTCGTAGCGTTCCTTAAAATGCAAGTGACTATCAAATGGGGTCCCCTTTATTCGTCTTTAAGGCGTTGTAAAGCTGTATCAATAATTACCTCCCATTTAGCACTGACCAATGCTAACGGTGTATATTGACTCGGATGCATACGGCGTGCTAAATAAGCTACAATCTCTGTAAATCTCCCTCATCAGTTCTTCGTCGCTTTAATAGTGATAACTTCTCCTCCATACAAACTGTTCCTAATCTAATAAGAGTGACTTCTTAACACCCGCTCCTCATTTTCAAAGCCAAGAATTGACTGTCCTTTTAGTTGTCGCGCCTATCATGTATACAATAGTAAGGTGCTAAATAGACCGATACCTTCCCCGCCTTCAGTATTTAAATTGGTCGCTATCTATAAATAACAATTATGAAGTATAAATAATATCTTTATCTAAACATGCTAACATATTTCAAAGCTATTTGATTGTGTTTTTTATTGTGTCTATGTATTTTGTCCTGTTGTCTCTCTGTATACATTTTTACTCGGGTATGTTGTTGTTTGTAAGTCTATATGCATATATTCATATATATATATATATATATATATATATATATATATATATATATATATATATATAAAATATGAAACTAAAAGTATACTTTTACTCGATAGAACCTATAGTGAAATGGTTTAAGCTGAATATACGAGATAGAGCAATTATTAAGATAGATGAAAGAAGAGGGATAAGCATGTACGAATGATTAATTTATTTAAACTTCGATTGTTCAATGCAAGATGTACTCGGTGAACACCTGTTTATTATAATTTCCTTAAGTCAAGGTTTTTCAAAGATTAAAATCTTATCACCAGAGGAGTTACATAGATAGATAAGTGTGCAGTTGAAAAGCCAAAATTTAAAACTTGAAAAAATATTAAATAATGGAGAGTTAGAATGTGCGTGTAAAAAGATATGAGGTCTGTCTACGATCAACTTATCTATCTATGTAACTCCTCTGATTATAAGATGTTTATATTTGAAAAGCTTAAGGAAATAATAATAAACATGTTTTACCGAGTAAACATTCCATTGAACAATCGAAGTTGAAATAAATTTATCATTCGTACATGCTTATCCCTCTTCTTTTATCTATCTTTATATATATATATATATATATATATATATATATATATATGTATATTTGTGTATATGTGTGCTATATTTATGTTTGAAGAACCATCTATGACATTTTAATTGACTGTATATATATGTGCCTTAAATGTATTTTTTGTAATAGCCACATACATTTCAAAAATAATTTATAACGTTTGGTTATAATTGTGAAATTGTTTGTGCCTTGGATTTTTTGACCAAGTTCGAAATTGTTAAGCTTTCAGCTATCAGATCTAGAGTAGCATGTCGTTATTAAATTATGTGTATTGAGAGTTTGCTTTTTTCAGATTCATGGGGGTGGGGGCGGATTTAGCTAATTATGAATGAAAAATTATTTCCTAGTAAGGATATTATCTTCCATTATAGTAAACTTTATGATAATCATTAGAAAGATGTCCACGATTTTCGTTACTCTTGTAATTGTATTACTGATAATATCATTATTATTATTGTTTAATGTTGTCATTGGGCAGGTTATAACTGGTCATGCCTCATCGTAGGGTATCAACAGATATGCACATTTTTTTAGATTCCTGAGCATTTGATGACCATAGTTATAAAAAATTCTAACTTTAAATCTTATTTACAATATTGAAGTTTTGGGTCCCAATTCTGATAAATAATATAAGTAGTAATTTTACCATATACTTTTACCTATAATAAATGTTTTCAATGTTATTATTTAACAACTTCTTATATATTTTGACTAGATTGTGATAGAACTTTGTACTAAAGCTATAATGTCCAATTTCTCTTCCACTGATGATAAGCATTTTAAACAATTAATAAACCTTTTCACATTGTATGTTTTTAAAACATATTTGGAGTATATTCCAAGGAGAGTGAATCTCATGTTTAATGGCTTTTATGTTATATATAAGAAAAGGTAAAAAATATTTCTTCTTTGTTGTGTGTGTTTCCTTGCATGTAATGTGACATACATTTGTTACAATTTGAATCCCACTGTGCATCTCTAAATATTGGTTTTACTCGATCTCTACTGATTCGCGGTATCCTGATCCTACTCCGTCATTATTTCTAATTTGCTTTATTATTGGGAGTATTGAACTGTATAGCCCTGATGCTGTCTGTTTGCTTTTAAATTAGTTTCTAAACACTGTACTGATGAAAAGAACCAATATTAATAAAGATATATCATTTAAAAACGATCGTACATCAACAGTAGTTATGTTGAGTTCTTAAAGCGCAAATTAATAATCATGTAATAAATTTAAACAATATATATGTACATATAAACATACACACACACACACATATATATATATATATATATATATATATATATATATAGTAAACTATGAAAATATATTAATGGTAATTAACTTACACAGACGCCAGAAGCTTCCGCGTTGGTTGCCCGCAGGAAATCGTGTGTTTAAGTGCGCAACTTGTTTCTACTGTTTTTTTTTTATATATATTCACGTGGAATTAAGTAGAGGTAAGTAGCCAATATGATATGTTGTTATTTTTCACCCACGAGTTCGTGTATTCATAAGCCAATGGCTGAGATTTTCTCATACGAAAGCCAGGCTTAACTTAATTTGACATATTTTTATTTTGTTTTTCTTCTCCGTGCGGAGCATCCATTTTGTGAATCTATTGAGTTAACAGTTGATTTTATTTGAACACGCGCATAGTTAGAATATTTGTTCTATTAATATTGTTATTCACTACTACTTTATATACGTATTTTATTTATTTAAGCCTGATGTATGTGGTTCGTCTAAACTAAAGTGTATGCTATGTCTACAGTTTATTGATATTTCCCGTCTACAGTTTAGTAAGTTTTATTTTAGTTCAAGCCACACTTATTGGTCGCAAGATCAAATACGTCTCGATAAATATTTTTTTAAAATCATATATATCGATCATTACATGGGGGCATCACCATTATGAGGGGTAACAATTATTCCCACCTAGGATTTAAGTAAATCGATTTTCGGTATAAATAGTTTAATTTAATCAAAGTATCGCCAATTCATATGAAAATAAACTATATGTATACATAAGTTATTTCATTTAAAAACTATATTCTATAGTGTATGTTTGGTGTAGCCGAGTTTCATCGGTCTCGGAATCTTGGATATGGGGTAGAATTTGGCTGGTAGGTAGCAGATTGATTCATAAACACTTTTCAACAATCGATAGGTAAGAGCCTTTTCAGATTTATCAATTTAACCAGAACTACTATATTTTAATTTCAAAATACCCACATTATTGACATCTTAACGGAAGTTTATCTAACATGAAAACCCTTAGTATCGAAAACAACACTAAAGGAATCCAACGTATGATAAAATTATTAGCTATTTAAATTTTCTAAAAACCTTAAAGCTAGCATTAGGAATGCAAAAAAAATAGTGGGAAGCAAATCAACATGGGTATGGTTAATCGATCTTGGCGTGGTCTTGAATAAATATTGAGAATACGGAAAAATATAACATTGCACCATCAATATATTAAATAAACATTCATACATCGATAAAACCCAACCGTAAAAATGGTAAGAAGAAACGAACTTGCAGTTGGTTCAGACCGCAGTTTAGTTAACATTTTCAAACTAATATCTCTAAAAATATTAAAAGACAAGTACGAGTCCTACATAGATATAGTTAGTACTCTAATATAAATTGGAAATTAGAAGCTCTTACTCAACAGTACTAAGAAAAACGTATACTATGGATTATAACACCGTACATATATTCTAAGTATCACTTGAACTAAGGATTGAATCTTCAACCCACTGTCACCTATAATTATTAGTTTATATACTTTATATACTTTCCCTTTATAAATTTATTAGTTACGCCTCGAGACCATGATATAATTGTCAGTTATAGCGATATTAAGAATATAACAATTATTTCAAATTATTTCAAATGTGAATCATTTTATATCATTAACCCTTTTCCTGAATAGCTTTTGCCCTTCATTAGTGCTGACTTATTAGTAACACGTGTGTATGTTCTGATTCAATACTGAAACAAGTGGCAGATTGTAGCCATTTCATATTTCGACGATAGAACTGTTTACTTTTAAGCGTCGTTCTAGCCTTCCTTGCCCAGCGGTCTGTCCGAGATAGATTTTTTAAAGCATGTTGTGATGATATATCGTTGACCTATATCGTTAGCGAAGGTACCGATCATTTAGGGAAAGTAACATTAAGGGGGTACTTGTGAGGAATCCAGAATAGTTTAGTAATTACAGAGTAAGTTCCGGGCATCGAAGAGAAATCCTGAGTCAGTCTTGCAAACGTCCGAAGCAGTTTACGATGTAAAGCCGCAGAGAAATGCAAAAAGGTAGAAGGCACTAAACATGCGAAGGGTAAGGTTAACATTTGGTTAGAATAAAAAAATCGCTTCTCTAAAAAAAAGTTTTAAAAAACTTACCCAAATAAAAGAAAAGATGAAAATGGTGGCTTTCAAATCGTAAACTGTTCTAGCTCTTTCCGGGACTCCTTCCGGATTCTCAGGATATACTCGGAACTGACTTCGTAAAGGGACTGAAACGTTTTAGATAACCATACTGTACAAGTACTATCTTTTATTAAATGTATTAATAATATCGCTGTTTATAAAAACTCCGAGAATAATGGGTTTCTTTTTTAATATGATTACTTTTCATAACTTCATGTTTTTACGTGGGAGTGGTGAGAGAAGTACGCTAATTATGAAATCTGGTGTTTTTATTCAACTCAACTTAATAGAACGGAAAACGTTCACCTGTCACAATTCCCAACGAAGTCACATCGTCAACAAATAAATTGATTTAAAGATTCATGTTCACTACCTCGTTGACAGAATGGCGTGACTCACGCATTTTAATCTGACAGGATGTATCGCCTACATAAGTAGATGATGCATAGTTTTACAATGCTTATAACGCATTCGCATTATTGAAAAAGTTGCATAAAGGTTCTCGTATTGCCCGACTAATGATTTCATAAAATTAAATATAACATGATTTAAATTTCAATAAAATGTTTATCTCTCAGCTTACCTTGTATATTGTAATTCCTGAGTGTGTTATGGTGAATGATAAATACATGAGTTTGAAAGAGATGTTTTGGTGATTGAGAAGGATCTATGTAACAGGCTAAGTTAGTTAATGTTAGAATATAGCGGTCTATATCTATGCCTGCTTTTACAGCCCTGTGTCGCGTTTTGTATTGTTTACACACATAATAAATATGCTGTAGCAATTTTAATTGCGGAAAAATTACGGAATGTTGAAAAAAGACGCACTTCATTGCCAGTGCCGGTTAATGTTTTCGACCGCACTCTGAAATTATACTGACGGAAAAAAGAAAGTTAGCGATTTTACTTCAATCTGTGATGACATCTGCTTCAATAATTGGTTGCGACGAATTCATCTATTTTGACATTGTCTTTCTGCTTAAGGCTATAGTTGTTTTACGATGATGCTGATGCTGATGCTGATGCTGATGATTAACGATGATGACGATGATGATGGGTCGTCAATGTTGTAGAAGAAGAGTGCGTCTGTGTGTTTACACGCAAGATCAACCAAGTTTTAGAGAAGCGTTTTCTGAATGTTTTGCTGACGCATGCTTACGTGTTAAATCATCTATAAGATATGCTGTATATTGTATTTGAAAAAGACAAACATTTATTCGTTTTGTATAGGAAACCTGTTAAGATAACGAATGAAAAAGAGTTGCAAGTTCTGTAAATCTTAGAAAGTTCAAAATGAAGAAGGGGTTATTTGGGGGAATTAATCGAACTACTGTTCTCATCTTTGATTCCCTAGTTCAAAAACGATTCCCGAGTTCTGCAAGATTAACCTGAAAATGGTCAGAAGTTTTATCGGTCGAAACGTTGGGAGAATACATGCAAGCTGTGAACAATAGTTCTATTGATCCAAATAATAAGAATGATCCATCTTCATCTGAAAGATCTCGAAATATGAGGAGAAGGTGTTTTCTTTGTAAAGCTCTTTTTAGTAAACATCTTCATTTCGGCTGGCGCTGCGTGGGTTTACGTTCGACAGTGTGTGTTAAGGTGAGAGGCATTACAGATGCTTGTTTATATTGGCGTGCCTGTTTTGTTTGTGAGAGAGTATGTGCATAAGTTTGTACATGAGTATAGTTAGCAAGGTGTATATGTTGTCGCTATGTTTAGTAGTTCCTGTGTCTTTTGGTTGCGTTTGTCAATCGCCTTCGGATCCAAAGTGATATAGACACAATTCGGTCGTATTCACGACTGTTGTCCCTAAAGAAAAACGGAAAAGAAAGGATCTTATGCAAACCTTATCTTTTCCACGTTCGCACGTCTCGCATATTGTCTAATTTTCTACAGGGCTTTCAAGTCAAGCCAGATCAAGAGTCTCACAAATGCTGGTGTAGTAAAATTATCTGTATGTAACAATGATTAACGTAGCATGCTTATTTGGTAGAAAGATCGCTTTAAAGAGAATTGATAAAACACCGTTTTCTTCTTGTATTTTGGTAACACCGTGGAAGATGTGGCGAGAGCACATTACTAATGTTATCAGGTAATACCAATTTTGGAATAAAAATGACATAAAAGTTAGGAACTAGCCTCCCCTCTATCTCTATGCATCAAAAGGTTAAATTACCTGTATAATTAACAATGCATAAACTACACGATTCACCATAGACGTCGGAAGGGTTACTACTCAAATATCTTCTTTCATCGGCCCCTTGCAGAAAATAAAATGAAATATAAACACATATCTTGTTGTCCAAATCGCCACATATGCTGCCCTCTATGAAAGTGTTCTTATCACAGGTGCCCTTTACGTTTAAGTAGCAATGTTATATATACCTACCCTCTTATCGAAGGTATAATGTCTCATCAGTCACAATCAATTAAAATACATGAATGTTGATGACATACATTGCTGGTAGTTCGTTCCTCAATGTGAGTTTTCCTGAGCAACAAAACGCTGTCGGCAAATTGGTTCGTAGATACCCAAAAAATAAAGAACAAGACAAACGGTTGAAGACATAAAGTGATTTATTCGCTTTGCTGTTGTACTAAACAACTGACCAGTGGAGCGAGGGCAGATATATTATCCGGACATCGCTAAAACAACAAGTTAACATTTGTGTGATTCCAAGCGAACTGACGACTTCTATCTCTTACTCTTTCTCTTCTGGCTATGTGCTGTCATTTCCACTTACGATCAGTTGGTAAGGATAAAATAACATATTATATATATATATATATATATATATATATATATAATGAATTTTAATGTGTATGTCTGTATTTTCTTACAGAAAGAGAGATTAATTAACTAAAATGGTATTTATCTGTGCACTTTCATGAGGACAACAATAGAGGTAGGCCCGAATCTCTGATTTTTTTTTACTTTCAAATACGTATACCCAATTTTAATGATATTTAAAAATATGAGACTAATTCAGAGAGTTTTCTTAAATTACAGTTTCTTACGACTTTATACGATGGCGAAATTAA
>OY744528.1:33371027-33376027 GCA_963556195.1 Sepiola atlantica
CCTTAAGCCAGGTTTTTCAAAGATCAACGTCTTATCAGAGGGAATTGCTGGGATAGTAAGTTAGCGAAGAGCCAAGATTTAAAATCTGAAGAAGTAAAACAAAGATTGTGGGGGGAAAAACAAAGCAAATAGCTGCCCGAATGCAAGCAAGTATCCGATTTAAAAAAAATCCGGTGTCAAAAAGTACAACGGAGAAAGTGGTTTGTAGGTAGGCCGTTAGAAGGCCTACCTACAAACCACTTTCTAACTAAAAGTTCGCTTTTAGTTCTCTACCTTTATATATATATATATATATATATATATATATAATTAGAAACTAGTCACTAGTCCACACACTTTCCTTACGCCGACAGAGAAAAAAATGTCTCGATAGTGTTTGCATTAATATTCATATATAGCGAGGTCCATAAATATGTAACCTTTTTTCCATAGACTTACTGTACAGACACATAAGTTTTTCCCTCGTATACAAGCATTTTACAAGAGCACTTGTCAATAGTTTATCATGTTAACAATCCAAGCTTCTCGAGATAAAAAAAAAAGTTGTATCAATTATATTTTCGCAAACATTTCTATGAAAATGTATCCAGGACATGGATACTGTGATTCATCAGCATAATGGATCAACACAGCATTGCTCAAATGCTTCACTCACATCCCTTCATCGCTATTTCCCTGCGAACAGGTTAATCTCTCGTCATACGGACCACCCTCGGCTGAACATTCTCTAGACATATCTTCTTTGTATTATGTTCGGTGGGAATACCTAACATAATAGACAATGTCTATGCAAACAATCCACAAACTATTGCTTTGTCTAAACATATATTAACATAATTTCTCCATGATACGATGGACAGGGTCGTAACAAATTTCAATGTGCCAGTAGCCACTGTGATCAAGCGCCAAGCATCTTCGACCATACACATGATAAACTACTATACTCTGCTCTCAAAATTGTCGTATACAAGGAAACTTGTATGTCTGTATAGCAGGTATATAACAATCATGTAAAGTTTTTCATTTCAATATTGAGTGCTACTTTATCACACATTATTACATCAACCCAGTGAAATAATACAATTACCTTATTCATTTTATTTTTCATATATTGTAATCAGAATAAATCAGACAACACGGTGGTACATTAACAAAAGTGTGTATTTACAAAAGTGCATAATAGCATGTTACAGAAAGAGACTGAGTATTTACTTTCTTTCCACAATATGACAAAAGGACGGAAGCTAAGAAGAACAAGCCAGCATCAAAAAAGAAGGGACAGTCTTGTTTTTTTAATAATACTTCGATCATCTTCGGGGCGCTTCATCGAATTGGCAATAAACTAACTCCACCCCAAAGAAATGAGACAACTCCAGTAAGGAAGGACCTTCGAAGACAATCAATTACCAATACCTCACCCCGACATATCAAAAGCCACCGAAATAGCCCAGTTTCTGGGAAACTGATTGTCAATAATTGATCATCGACTGGTATCTTCCAGCCAAGGATCAGTAGTCACAATTATATCGAGATCTAGATTGTAGTGCCAAAATAATTCTGACGTGAGGATATTTTTTATTTTTTCAAATGTCTCCTAGCATTCTGTCGTTCAAACAAAATATTTTTTATAACTCATTAAAGGGAGCTTAAAAATTGTGCATGTTTGGAACAAACACATTATACTAAGTTGTTCACCAAATAACTCTTTTTAAAGTACAGTACGTTTTCCGGAGCCGGCAAATTTTTCATCGAACTTGCTCGCTCTATAACCAATAAATTGTATTTGTTCCAGGAAAAAATTGCATTCTCCCCTTAAATGTTAATCCATAACCTTGTATTATTTTAAATACTTTGTGAAAATGTAATTTGTGTTGCCTGATGCTTCTACTGATAATAATAATATTATCTGGGTTGGCTGTCGCAGATTTCATTCTGCTGAGTAATGCTAATTACTTGTTAAAAATGGCTGGTGCAACCTTAACCCCAAATAGTAGTCATTCGAATTTGTACCAACCCCTATTGATATTAAAACACATTAGGTGTAAGCTCCCCTCTTCACGGGTATTTGTAGATAAGCATCACTTAAATCAACGTTTGAAAATGTGTTACTCCGTTCAATTTAGCCAATGTAATAGTAATCATTTAGTTCATGCTTCAACCATTGAGAAATTTGCAAAAACAATAATATATGTACTTTTACGTAGACTGTTGACCGAACCACTCTCGATAATACTTCCATTTTTTTTCAAACCTATTTAATTCCTCGTTAATCTGATTTAATGACATGAATAAAAACAGTATTCTCTTTAAAAATATGATTGAATATTTGGTTTTATTGAAACTTCCCCGTCATTTAAAAAATTTCCAGAGACAACTTCCGAAAAGTGTCCTTTATTTATTTCTTAAGTCCATCTGCTTCCGCATTTAAAGCTTCAATTTTTTGACAAAATGTTTACGGACATTATTTAAATTTCTCCATCCAGTCTGTGCGAGGAGTTGCTTCGATACGAACATGTTTAATCTAATCGAGTACTAGCGATTTTTCTCGTTCGCACTGTAGTTGGTTTTTTCTATTTTCACGATTTATTTTTGAGAAATCTGTGTCACAATAAAGTTGAACCTCAGTATTTTTATTCGATTTTTTTCTCTGCAGAAACTTCTGATATTTTCAGCTTCGTCACTTTTAGCAAACTTAATAAAGCTTTTTTTTATTATTTTAACTTTGCTATGTGTACTTTTGTGTCAAATGTGACCAGTATTCCACACTTTTTCATTTTATATAGACAATTCTTGCACAAATGCAATTGCGCACAAAAAAATAACACGGCTTAGGAGGACAATGAGTTTTACTTTGATTGATCATATTCAGTTAGTGAATTAATTTTCTTTTTGTTACAGATTTTTCTAATATATGACACTCTGTTTTACTCAATGTTACTCTAATTTTGAATAATAAAACGTTTGTAGTCCTCTGTGATATATTTGTGATGGCAGTTGTTTATTTTGTTGCATTTTAATGATGTCCAAAACAGCACTTTTACATTCCTTTATTTTCGTCGCTTAAAATATTCGTGGATTTTCAACACAGTTGTAACTTTTTAACTGGAACATAAATTTTTCATTTCTTTGCTAGAAAAACACGTAAATAAGTTTGTTCAAACTTATTTACGTGTCTCTGATTAAACAATAAAAACCGAAGATAAATGCACATACCTTTTGTGTTGTTTCGTTGTCGAGCGATTGAGATTTCAAAACCTGGTGCGTTACTTTAACTCCGCTTCAAGAAAGAAACTTTTTAGTCTTGCCTTCTACATATTTGGTACACCTTGTATGTTCAAACTCTAATATGGCTTTTAACATTTTTTGTTACTGTTGTAGTTTCCAATTTTTCGAGCACACCATCTAAGTGTATTTCGAAAATGTAACATCGCCAGTTGTAGTTATGGTTTTGTTTGATCCGACATGAGTCAAAGTTCTTGTTCCCAGTGTTGCGTGCAACATATGTCCAGGTTATTTTGTCTCAGAATAAGTCCGAGTACACGTCGCTAGTGTTGTCGTCGTTAAAAGCCGATAATAAATAAGACGACACAGTGGGATATTTCAAGAGTGTGTATTTGTAGAAGTACAGAATATTATTTTACAGAAAGACTGCTCCGAGACTGTTCCGTTGTTCATCGTAGTCTCCTATATACATAGTGTGTAGAAGAGTCCATATAGTAACGAAATATCATTACACAATAACATATAAAAATTAATATTATCATTTCTAATGACCTAAAGAAAAAATAAACACTTCCATTGACTTTTGATTTAGTGTAGAAGATTGTTTTCTAATTGATTTCAGGCGAAAGGAATATTTTACTTGGTAGTTGCTTTCTCGCTTATTTCAAATACTTTCGTACGGAGGCTAGATGAAAGCACAATTTTTGCTGGCTAACTTTTGTGTGACGGGGCGGATTATTTTTTACCTACAGATAAATACACATGTCTTTATTATAAAGTGACAGATTATCTTTAATTTTGCACATCTCTCATTATATATACAAAGAAGGCTGGATTAATGGTACTAGTGCATCGAGTGTGGATGAATTAGCTCCCATTTATTTAGCACACCTGTAATGATAGCGTTACACTCGTTCTATAAAAAAACGGACAAGGACGCTTGTTATATAGATTTCGGGGAAATGTCTTGCTGATAATTATCCGATAGTAAACAAAACCACGGAAACTGAATACAATTTTTAAACTTCATGATTTTTTTTTTTAATTGAAAAATAAATTAATTCTTATAAACTAATTTCTAAAAAAACTCCTGTAATGAACATCACATAATTTCCCGAATACTAGACAAAACACGGTCTAATCGAGTGGTTATTTTTTCTGAAAATGAGTTTATCTCGAAAATCTAAAGAAAATGACACCATCCTGGTTAGAAACATCATGTTGGGAAATAAATATTAAATTGAAAATTATTGAATTGTTCAATATTGTCACATGTTCTGTCTACCGTGTTTCGTTTCCAACTATGTTTTCTACAACACTGCATTGTTACCGCCTCCAAAATTTAAATACTTACACGACGCACTATGCTGCAAACAACTACTACATCTTTCTCATATAAAACCTATTTTTTTGGACATGTCAGTATACATTTTTGAGACAAACGTGTACACTACTAAGTTAAATAATGTGTGCAGCATATTTAAGTCTATACATGTAGAGCGTCGGTCTAGCAAGTACTTTCATGTTTAGGATATTTCTTAGCGCAGTGTTATATCGAAATAAATAAGTAAATATTGCCTAGAGGAGATAAGTCTGAGTAATTTGTCATTTATGGAGGGAAACAAAGTGTTTTCACTGTAATTGTAGCTGGAATAGCAGGTGGTGTCTATAGTCGAATGTTCTTGATCAACACAAGCACTTTTTTATCCTGCAGCCTCGTTGAAAGAAACACATTGATTAGACCATGTAACTGGCGCACACTTATACGTGGATGGAGG
>OY744528.1:33381027-33446027 GCA_963556195.1 Sepiola atlantica
CCGAAATAAACTTTTCTTCTAGATGTATAGTTTATGTTTATTTATTGTCGATATTCTAGTAAAATGTTTACACATTTAAAATTTAAGGTTTCTAATTTCTCGTTTAAACATAGTGTACACTGGTCGTTAAAATCTACACAAATGCAGCATTTCCATTCAACTAACGTAGACAATCCGGTACCCTTGTGTTTAGCAAAATGCTTAAATAAAAATATACTA
Source organism: Sepiola atlantica (assembly GCA_963556195.1). Taxonomy (NCBI): domain Eukaryota; kingdom Metazoa; phylum Mollusca; class Cephalopoda; order Sepiida; family Sepiolidae; genus Sepiola; species Sepiola atlantica. The sequence continues at coordinate 33,381,247 of OY744528.1, forward strand.
TAGCTCTTTTTTTAAAATTCAATGTGTTTTTGTAATTATAACCTAATTTCCTAAATATATATAATATATATGTTAATTAATGTTTTTTTAGAATTGGCTGCACTCTAAACTCTTATTTTGTTGGAGTAATCGTTACATTTCTTATTTCTGAATAATAACTATTTGTTATTATTATTATGTATTATTATTTTTATTATTATTCTTATCATTTTTATTATTATTTGTACTCACTAGAAGTTCTCTCAAAAGTCATCATCAATAATTGTTAATTGATAATCCCCAGTAGTGTTCCTTGGAGTCCGAGTTACAGCAAGTCTCCCCAAATTTACAGTACTCTCCAACTTGTTCGATAACTATTAGAAAATTACTTTGCGTTATCACAACATAGTTTATCATCGATTTCTGGCTGGCAGAAACCATTGGTCTGCTCTGGGATTTTGCTGGCAATAAGCATCCCTAATGCGCCAATATATCTGCACTCTTCCAGTAGATGTCTGCTTAGGGCTCTCCTTCCTCGGTCTGTCCATCCCCCTTGACTCCTATTACTTTGTTTGTTTTGTTTTTTTTATGGGGGGGGGGGGTAAATTATTAATAAACGTTTCTTGACGTTGTTATTCCTTGGTTTTTGTGGTGAAGTTCTTTCTGTGTGTTTTTCCTATTGCAACTTTCACGTGTCTGGTCAGTCTTATTTGCTTATGTCGGTTTATTTCCGCATTCAAGGATTCTCTTAAGATTTCAGCTATTTTTTATCATTGCAATTCGTTTTAAGGACTCAGTGATCTCTTTGATTCAAATTTCTTACGGTATTTTTTCCAAGTTTTTTCCGGACTGTTTCTAGTGCTCCTACGATTATTGGTATTATATTAATTTTTTCAGACTCCATATCCCTTTCATTCTCTGGCAAGTACCGTATATTTGCTTCGTTTTTCTGTCTTCTTGATCTTGGGTTGCTGCATTGGCAAAATCTACGAATTGGCAGTCTGGTCCTTTCTTGTTGACAATTATGACAACCGGACTCTAAGTTTGTATGACTTTATCTGTTTGAACCTCCATATCCCTGACGATTTTGTTTTTAATTTTCCCGTTCTGTCTTTGGTTTATGTCTGTACCATTTTTCCGAGTGTTCGAAATGTAGTTGTTTGTATAGTTCCAACGCACTGCTTTTCTCACGCAGACATGTCTGCTCTTGTGTTATTCTTTAGGTAGTTTGCTGCATTCCCTTGTGTGATTTATTGTTTTGTCTCTTTGTCCACACAGTCTGCATTTACTATTTTCCAGTGTTATCTATTTGTGCTTTAATGTAGTTTGTCTTAATCGCATTATTCTGTGCAGGCGTCAGTGGACATTCCATTTCTTTGTTCGGGTGTTCTTTTCTTAGCTATGCCAAGCTATTTTCGTGTGTCTCTTCTCTTGTCATTCTTATGAAATATCTATGTGGTTGTATTACTTCACACTTTTCTTTTCTTGTCCTTTTGTTTCAAGTTTCGATGCTGCGTATGTTGTTCATTGGGACTGTGTTTCTTGCTGCAGTAATCAGCCTTTCTGTGTTTTGGTTTATCTATTTCTCCAGAACTTTTTTCTGTCTTTCACGCAGTCTTCTATATTTACCTGTCCTCTTTCGTCTTCTTTTTTATGTGGGGTCTGTCCGTATCGTCTTTTGGGTGCAGTGTGCTGTCCATTGGCATTCATTTTCTAATCTTCTGGTCAAGGTACAGCGTTTCTTTAGTTGAGCCTATGAATGGCTCAAAATATATTATTAGTGATATTGCCCATGTGTGTATTCCTTTTACTAAGTTTCTGCCATATAATTTCGTTTCTAAGAGCTTTCTCGTTCTTCACAAATTCTTTTCTAGTCTTATAGTTCATTTTTGTAAAATTGATTCAGTCTGTTTCCAGAACTCCCAAATATTTACAGCTCTTCTGTTCGCCTAGCGGCTTCATTTTACCAGTTCCATATCCTCAGTTGTATCGCTTTTCCTTTTTATCTGTAGCAGTGATCACATTTCCATTCCGAATTCCATTTGAATGTCCTGGCTGAAGATTTTGGTCGTATTTATCAGCTTTTACAATTCCTTTTTGATTTTTTCAAATAGATTCGCGTCGTTTTTACATCAAGTGGTTCATTATATTTGCTGTGTGTCTGTAAACTTGTATCCGGAATCACATTTGCTGAGTATGTAGTTGAGCGGCATGATGGATATGCTAAACAGTAATGGTGATAGGAAAGCTTGCAAGATGCCTCACTGTATTTTCTTTTATCTCAGTTCGGTGTTGTCCTCCAGCTGTCAGTTTTAGTCTCCATGTTCCCTATTGGTTTCTTAATATGATTGATTATTCTGTATCTTGTACATTTTTACGCATTCAATTATCCATGCTTGAGGGATTCTGTTGTAGGCTTTCTTGTAGTTGATCCAATTTTTTTCTGCTTTTTACTCATTCAGGATCTTTTGGTCTATGTATAACAAATGCGTCGCTCGTTTATCTTTCAAGCATCCTTTTGTTCGTCGAAAAGAAGTTTACGATTGGTCAGGGAGTAATACATTTATTCTCTCAGTTGTGCCGTTAGGATGTTCTATATTGTTGGTAAACTGGTTATTTATTTATTATTATTATTATTATTATTATTATTATTATTATTATTATTATTATTATTAATATCATCATACTTATCATCATCAGTAAGATCCGACATTGTTCTTGAAGATGACAACTGTGGACTTTTTTGATTATGCACATAACACCATATTATTTTCTTTATGTTTACTGACCTCTTCTCCGTTTCGCCCCTTAATATATTCGGCAGAAGCTGAAATGATGCAAAACTCTAAATTAGCGTCTTATACATATAGTAAAAGTTTCATTAAAATCAGATTTAATTATTTGAACTTTTAAGAGGCTGCTGTCCAAATGGGAAGCTTAGAGGTTGGAGCACGTAGATATTCGGCACATACATTACGTAGAGATTCGGGACAACTTCCATTGTCTTCTCCGGTGGATTTTATACATATTATATAAATATTATCGAAATATGATATATTTGAACTTTTAAGAAATTCGGCTCCAATAGCTAACTTAATTTAGGTCACTTAGCGATTCGCAACCACTTTGAATTTCTTTCCAGAATTATTTTATATATATGATTTAAATTTCTAAAAATAGGATAAATTTGAAGTGTTAAGGGGGTTATGCCCTTATATCTCAATCAGGAGTTCACCTAAAGATTCGGGAATACTTTCATTTTTTCCTCGGTAACTTATTTATAGAATACACTTTTAGATTTGATGTACATTCTCTAACTTTTCTTTCTATAGGGAACATACATTCGTAACACAGCACATACGTACTGAGCTATATATATATATATATATATATATATATATATAGAGAGAGAGAGAGAGAGAGAGAGATATTGTTATCATTTCTGACTTTTTATTCTAGTGTTATTATTACTGTTCTCATTACAGTTTATATTATATTTTTGTGAGACATAATAATCATTTCTAAGTATTAGAAACACCTGTAATCCTATTTGAACAGATGTCCATTAAATATTGTATGTGTATGACTGGCTACGTTGACATATTTATTGATACGATTTCGAAATTTCTAGCTAGTTAAGTTTTCACCATATGATTATATATAAATGTTATTTATACTTCTTTAATTTTATCATGTTTGGTATCTTGTTTTGAACGAACCAAGTTTGAGTATGTGTTCCATGCCTAGACATGCTGCATGCTAACCTGAGGTCTTATCAGATCCATATCTTAGCTATTAGTACAAATAAATCATGCCCCCCTCACGTTTTCCCACTCAGAAACTGTCTTGACTATGTTCGGCTCTTTAAACAACCCGGAAAACAGTGAGCAGCTCATGCATAGATACATTTCGATAAGGACTACCAACCACTATACATTTTTCCACAATCACTGTTCTTTGCGCACCCCCACTATAAAACGATTAATTTGTACATATAGTATTCCCTCGCTATTCGCGCGGATACGTTCTTTACCTCTCCGCGAATAGCGAAAAACCGCGAATATTGGATGCAGTTTTAGAGCATCTATGCATGAGATTATATACGGAATTAAATGCTTCGCGAACATTTTCTAAATACACTCATACTTATTAATACAGTAATAATGTAGTAATATTGCATGCAGTTATGTGTTTCACTAATGTTGTAAGGATAATGTAAACAAATTTGAATTTTGTACTGTAACAATATTTTAATAAAAAAGAAACGTAAGTACAGGATGACAGTAACAACGCAAAGCATAGTTACCCATACTGTATTACTGTACCGTAAACTCATTTTCTATGCGTACAACATATTTATCAGAATTGACAGAAAGTGGAACAAATTTAACGGCAAACTATGAGAGATAAATACAGTACTCACAGTTCAGGTAATAATAATACAGTAGAGTACAATTCAGTAATAATATGCAATTAAAAACATTATTAATGCACGGTCACAAAAAAATATGCACGGTACATGCAGTGTACGCATTTATAAAAAAAATACGTACTGTATTGCAATAATAATTGAAAACAAATGTAATATTGTTTGTGCACTCACCAATAATGAATGATAATAACATGATCATTAAATTTGCTATGCCATACGATGATAATGATAACACTAATATACAGTATGACAACAGCTTAGCTGCTTCTTTACAGCCCTTTAGGTGATTACTCGAGTGGCTGTTCCAAACTGCTCTCTGTTTACGTTTCACTACTAGGCAAGGGAAGCAATTCCGTTTTAACTAATCTAAGGGGGATAAATCGTCTCGCGACTTGATACGCTCGTGACAGAGCCTAACCCGCGAATATGCGGGGCCGCGAATGGGGAACCGCGCATAGATGAGGGTATACTGTATATTTATTGTAAATAACAAAACATCGAACCATTGGGGAAAATGTTAAGTAAGTTGTCCATATAGTGTGAATGTGGGATTTTTGTGACTGTAACTCATTTAGAGAATTGACGAAGAGGACGATAACCGATTTCGATCCAACCTCACTAAATGTTTGCCTTGTGCCAAATCTTAATTTAATAATAAAAATAACTATACTATGCACATTATCGTAAACCTTTAAACATAAATAAAATATTGTTTCTTATATTTTATTTCAATGCTGGTATACCTACTATTTTCAGAGGTGTGTTATTGGCGTTAGTGAAATAGCTTGACATTAGTAAAGTTTTCGCTAAGCCTACATTCAATAGACCTAAGCTAAGGCTTTATAATTTATGCATGGTCATGGTATTTGTGGTATATGCCTATTCGAGTTGCATTACCATTTAAATACGACTCATATCTTTCTATCTACGCTAGAATATATACATTGGACCTTTATTGTGTTTTTATGTGTGCAAATACTAAGCCTAATTTTGGAAGTTTCTTGGTTTGAGTTATTTATTATAGCTCATCAACCACCACTATACAGGTCGATACCAGTATTTGTTGCTAGATTCTAGGATTGGTAACTGCTAACTGAGCTCCAAACTATGGCTCCCTATCTATAAAACCGTAACAACAAAAACTCGTCTGGTTACAACCACTGTACATAATGTTCCTTTCCCCCTCTGTGTACGTAACTATCATAAGCAAAGTTTAGTTTCTAAAAAAAACTACCAGTCTGTGGAACACAATACTGTAACGCTGTTTTCTAGTTACATTACAACGTGATCATTTTCAAGACCAATGTTAACAAATTCTTGTTGAGCCGTCCTCTTAAATAATCCAATTCTGCCAAGTTTCAAACAGTGTTACCAATCATTACTGTGGCGTCTCACTTTTCTACGAAACATACTCATTACCCCTTATCCTCAAGTTGCCTTTAGTCTTGATACGCAGTGATTAGTTCGGACATAATAAAACACACACACATATACAGTAACAGGAGAAGTGGTCACACATTTTGATTAATCTCAACATTTATGACTTCGATACCGAACACAAACTCAGATTTTAACAAATGTTTCATTCTAGCGTATATACATCTCTAGTATTGTTATAAAGAAAGTAATGGCACCCCTTTCTTATATAATGAACTATCCCGGGTAACATATCAACGACATGTTAGACGCGAACACTCGTCTACCTAGAACTACTTACAATACATCTATGTTCTTCCTCTGCATACGTAAAACCAAACGGACATTCCATGAACAGACTTTCTTTCCAAGAATTTCTTATTTGTGAATACCGAGGGTCTACTTCTCAGCTGACAATTACATTCTCATTTTCAAGTCCAATGTTAACAAATACTTGTCGAGCTATCTTCCACCTATTTCATAGTATTAGTTGTATTCTGCAAGATCATTCAAACTGTACCGGTTGGACAGTAAGGGGCGGGCAATGAAATGTTGCATCGTATGGTTCTCTCCTCCACATTCACAGATGGCTGGATTAGTTTTATAGACCCATCAAGTCATAGCAACATTGCATCGTCCTATTCCCGTTCTCAGGTGATTGTGGGTTTTCCACTAGAGCCAGGGTGCTTCTGAATTGTGAGTAAGGTTCTCAGAAGAGGAGATACCCATGTAGGAGGGGGGATTCTCGCGCTGTCCCGTCCATAGCTGGAGTCTCTTCTCTTCCTGAGATCTTTTTATGGGTTCGACATGGCCGAGAAAGCTTTTCCTTGACTTAAGTTATTGGATCGTAGGTACACGTAAATGAAAGAAGAAGCGTTCATCACTAATATCCTTTGTGATCTCTACTCGGCTGGCAATTTCCCGTCTCACATCTGAAGAGTACAACAATAATGTAAAAGACTGCGTTAAAAATGTGGGAAATTGTTGTATGACCATATTCTTCAAAAACACGCAATGAAAAAGAATAGTATTGGTCATCATCCAACTAACAACCTTCCGTAGCACGAGTAAAGGCAGACCGTTCCCCGTATACATTACACGCCAGTTTCCAAACATACAACTTCTTATTGTATTGTTCTCTTACAGTAATACACCTTACAACTTTTCATATTTGTATGTTCGTCGTTTGAGTTATTATTAAATACGTTTTGATAATATTAAAACATTAAAAAGTTATATAGTCCTTAGACGAAGTGACTAGTTCTGTCAGATAACCGCAATGTTCTAATTGCACGCGTGTGGAAACCTTCATACTAAAATATAAATATTTTTGGATATCCTCGTAGTGTCGTCGTTCGCTATTGATTATTTTTTTTAACAATCTCATCACGTAAAAAGAGTGGCCTTCCTCTCTGTAGACAGTCATTGTAAAACAATCGTTTCCGGACCATTTCTCTGTTAATGTCAATTTTATGTGAACATACATCTTAAAACGGTTGATGATGCATCGATTATTATCATTTGACGGTAAGCTCAATTTTATGATTGCAAAAACTTCATAGTTTTTGTTTGTTGTTGACTTTAAGGACATCTTTTTGAGGAGGGGAATTTCGTTTCCTCTATTGGCAAAACGTCATAAAACCAAACTCCAATTAAAATAGCTCCTGCTGCTAATAAAAGAAACTAAGTGGAAAACCAAAAAAAACAACGAAATTTTCATTCGCTGCTAGCAAGAAAACCTTGCGTTGCCTAGTAAAAATATTCGGAAAGTTAAATATTTGTTAATTTAATTAAATACGCTTCAAAATCCCATACACTTATATGCTTTATAGGATACTTCAATGATTTAGAATCTTTTGATCTGCACTTAACAGCTCTCGTTTTTACGATTTGACAAGCCACTACTTAGAATGTATCTTATTTCAAACATGCATAACGGTGAATGCTTAGTGGTGTGAATAGATGCGTGCTACGGATGGCAGACCTTCAATGGGCAAAAATATAGCCAAGAGAAAAGACCACACAAGCAATAGGCTGGCCCCTATAGAATATCAATGGCTTCTTGAATACGAGGTTCCATGCTTTAATTTGACCCAGCTTTTGCAAAAGTAATGTTCATACTAGCTGATGCTCCTTACGAACAGTAAGTTTTAATGCTCATAAATTAACAGCTAACAAATCCCGAATAGCCTCGCGGTGTAGTGATAGGGATATCTGTATATATTCAAACAAGACAGGAAAAAGGGTCAGTCGTGTTTCTGTGGGGTTTCGAAACAGATGGGTTTTAAGCTTATGTGATAGGTATGTTCAATGTTTACCAGTCTGTTGTTCCGGGGATAATCCTACTGATGTTGTAATCTCAAAATAAAAGAGTGTTGCTTCTTTTAAACTTGAGCCGTGATCTTGTTTGAAAGGAGTATCCCCTTGTTACAACAATGGCCAAGGTTTCATGATTGACACTAGAATCAGTGTCGAAATCTATCACTGAATGATGATAAAACAACAATCAGAGGATCACGACATGTGAATAGGGTGCATACAAGCGCAATTCACACCATGTGGCATCTATATTTGAACTGCATGATATCTATGGCATGAGGCTTGTCTCTTTCACAGATAATACTCGTTGAGTTGTTAGTCTTTCTTGTGTTCAGTAACCCTGTAGGGGTTCAGTCGGCTTTCTTCAAAAGAGGAATTATCTAGGGAATGTCCAATTCTAAAGCGGTATCCAGTGCTATATTCATCCCGCACACTCGAGATGATTTTAACGACGTTAGTCTTTTGCAAATATTGCATGTAGGGTTGCTGCCCTTTCATATGTCGTGCCTGGTTCAATCAAATGGTCACTCATCTATTACTGACCAAGCTCAACGTGACGTAACTTCGATAATCTAAATAGAACAAGTAGTGATACCAGTTAAAGCGTTATTCGTCTAAAATAAACATGGTAAATGTTTTGAAGTTGTCCAACAGTAAATAATAAATAAAGGAAGTCAAGTCAGGGGTTGGTTTAACAAGTGTATTAACAAAGTAAGAAAGTGACTAGCACTTGGCTAGACAGTTACAAGACTGTGCTTTGTCTTCCTGTCTCTGGTGACTCGCACTATTTATAGTGACAACTGGTGTAGTTTCTCCTGTGTAAGCACGGCCGGTGTAACAGTAAATGTTGTTGCTTTTTACTGACAAAGTAAGTTTATTCAGTTAGTCGTGGTAATATTGACCAATTAGCTGAATGTGATGTAATTTCTCGCTAAATTAGAGAAGGGAGAGTTTTTTTTCTTAGTTAATACTGCTGTTTTTATTAATAGTAAATAAAGAAAATATTCACAAAAGTTAAATAAGGTTTAAAATATATTGTAAAGTTAAGTAACTTGGAATATAAAGTTATAGTCTGCATCTCTCATCAACGAATACAATTGAGTAAATGTTACACTAGTATTAAGTGTATGTGTGTGTTAGTCGAAAATTACCCTTTCTCTTAATGGTGTCTCTGCTTTCTCTTTTGTTTGCCTCGAACTTTGGATATATATAGGGAATTTCACCTACTTTTCTTTCTATAAATATTTTGATCGACAAGTGAGGTCAGGAAAAGTCAGTACATCTTATTCCAAGAAACAATCATATTTTTCTATTTGCCACTTTTTACTAGGTATTTATATTACTAATAACGATTTCAGACACCCGCTGGCGAAGTCAGACCCCATCAGATATCGTCTCAAATAAACATCCTTTTTCGACTGTCACTTGTTTCAAAACAGGTGTTTTATTAAGAGTTAGAATTAATAATTTATAACACAACAAACCTATGATTGTATTCTTGTTCCTAATCACTTGACCCTTTTGATCTAAGTTAGACACATTTTTTACATTTCCATAATACACGCTGTTTACTTTTTAGACACTTAATTTTGGTTTGTCGACGAAAAACTGATTTTTCTTAAGTGACATTTTTTTATTTGAATTCAAGTCTCAGAAAAGACCACATAATAATGGAGTGTAATATTTATTATGAATTTTATTATAAAGTTATTAGAAAAATACTGAGAAAATGTATTTTGAGTGAAAGTAATGCGGATTTTTTTTACATCTAGAACCATTAAAATTATTTTAAACTGACGTCAATTGTGGAATCTTTACAGCTATACAGTTGGGCATACATATATGTTTATATGTTTGTATCTCTCTGCTGGGTTTATTCAGAAACTGATTAAACTATCATCATATGCTGCTAAGCGTATGTGTAATAGGGTCTGTATTTAGTTTAATTAACTTTCATGAAAAGATCCATTTTTTTCATATTTAAACAATGGCCATTAGACATAAATATTCCAAAACTTTCAGAAAAAAAGTGTCGTAAATTTTCATCAATTTTAATTCGACCAATTATATTGGTTTTTGTGAGAGTCACAGTTGCGTTTATTATTAGTCGTTACCATTTTTCTTTCGGAAGTTACATTAACTTGGAGGTACATGATTAAAGAACCAGTTTAGTGAGGTGCGTAGACATTATTTAAAACATCATAGATGGAAGCGTTAAAGAGATTTTAGTAAGCTACATAGGGCACACTTCCCCATTAAAAATCAAATACGTCTGTTTTGCATTAAATTTGATAGCAGTTATTTGAAAAAAATTAACCAAGATTCTCTGAATCTTTATGGCCCATTTAGTCATTTTCAGAATAAAAATGAATTTAATAGATGTTGATCAAACTTGGTATAATGATTCTAGATATGACATTAAGTATCATATATATTTTTTTATATACGTAAGGGAAACTAAAATGTGTTGCAAAACTGTTCAATTTGACAAATGAATTATGTTAGGCGCCTTGGAACGGGTATTGGGCTAGTTGTGTTTTCTAAAAATAAAAGGTTACTTAGAACACAATTGAAAAAAATAAGGCGATACATTAAACAGATTCCCCGAGGTTTTATAAAGAAAATTAAATTAAACTAAACGAATTGTAAAAATACTTTCTGTCTGCTCAAGAAATAAAATATATAATTTTATTTCAGACTTGACAAAAAACTTATTAAAATAATTATATTTATTCGAAAGATTTACTCATAAATTTTACGTGTATATATTGTTTTAAAACTTTATTTTGCTGATACTTTAAACAAAATCTTTAGAAATGTTTTATTTAATAAAAAACTTAAATAAGTTAAGTTATATTTTGTATTATTCGGATTATTCACACAGCTATGATCATCGTGGTTGTTATTTTCACAACGTTTCGGCCGATGTCACCTCCAATCATATTCAAGTGCATATTTTCTTATTTATTCTAACCGTAAGTTGAAATTTCTCATTCGAATTATGTGATGTATTGTAATTTAGTTACATGTTTACAAACTCGAGAATTATGTAGTCTTAAGAATCTGTCCTATTTTATATTATTTTGTTATGGGGGTTTTGAAAATTGGGGAGTATTACCTAATTTATATTTAATATCTATTGTTCAAATTTAAACTAATGTAAAAAATATATTGTTAACATTTTACAAAAATCGGAGGTATTTACATTTTCGCAAAGGGATTCATCTTCTCTATATGACGATTTCCTTACATTAAATTAAAGAGGAGTGTCCACATTCCACATCCTTACGCATAGCAGCTGTGTTACAACACTCTGTCCTAATCAGTTTATAAGATTACGGGTGAATTATGTGCATACATATTGTTACACTGGCCGTTCTTACACAGGAGAAACTGCACCGGTTGTCACTATAAATAGTGCGAGTCACCAGAGACACAGAGAAGACAAAGCACAGTCTTGTAACCGTCTAGCCAAGTGCTAGTCACTTTCTTACTTTGTTAATACACTTGTTAAACCAACCCTCGACTTGACTTCCTTTATTTATTATTTACTGTTGGACAACTTCACAACACATATATATATATATATATATTAACATATACACATACCTATATTGATATAAATATAGCTTTTAAGATGTTTTAAATAAGCTGAACAATGTATGTTTTCAGATTTCGGCAGAAGAGCTATCAGTATGAATAAATGCATTAAAATATCGAAATAATTTAGATTATATTCTTCTAGATTAGCTTCAGACTATAATACTTACTTAGACTCAGAAACTATTTGAGACAAAAATTGTTCCATCGCTTTCGATCAGTAGCCAAATCCACAGGGTTAAGATTTTTGTTTCATACGAACGAAAATACTCTTGAACTGTTGAGTGTTTTTGAAGCAATACTATTTTACAGAAACAGTAGTAGAAGGAAGTGTATGAAGATCAGTAAAAGGGTTTGAGCCAGTATGGCTTCATGAGACACGCCGACATTGATACTATGGTGACTTCTGCCCGTAAACACCTACTTTTATAAACCAATCGCAAAAGAGAATTAAAGGTTTAGAGGAAATTTCAGGATATTCTATTAATAAAAAGTCTGTGAAACAATATTTTTGGACAGTCAATATCATACGCCTTTGATATATAAAACTATCGCTCTATAAACGAAGCCCCACATAATAGTTTCACTGACCCTGTTTGATAATACTATCAGCACGTCAGCTGCTGATCGTGAAGTACGAAATGAATATTGGCTGCCACTAAGTAAATTGTAATTTCTGAGGTAGTTGACAACTTTTTAATTCATTACAGATTCAAGCAACTAACGTATTACACGCAGGAGACTGATCAGTCTGTACTGACATGCAGGGAATCGACCTCATGCATTTTAAAATACGGGGCAGACCAACGGCGTCTTACAATGTGAAGGGTGGCATTTCTTATTTAAGCAACGGTTGAACACATGCTTCGGTTAAACAGCTTTCTAAGTATAGGAGCTATTTTTTGTTGCAGTTTATTGCGTATGGAATGACGTCGGACGACTTGTTCATCTTCTTTAATTGGATTCCACCTAAATGCGAGCAAAAAGTGAAACAAAAACATCAAATATGTCGCCGGGAAGAGGAGAGCGAATTGACCAGATCGATGGCTTAATACAGGTGTGATTAAAGAAGCGGTCAGAATGATCGGATAATATTCCTCTAGTAAACAACCTATACGTTTTTGTAGCATTTTGACCTAATGTTTAATTTTACTTATGTCGAAGATCTCAGAAATCAAGGGGTCCCTTCCTGGGGCTAACACTTGATCTCTATATGAAATACATAGATACCCGAGTATTCTATTAAAATTCTCCTTTATTTCTCAAGCATTGAGTTAGTAAAAAGTTCAGAATAATTTCTTCTCTCCCCAACTGACCAGTCAAGTATGTAGTAGTATATCTTTTTTGTAGTCTGTTGGTCTTACCGGATTCCAGGACAAGAATTCATCTAGTCTGGTGGAGTATCCAGCTACGTGGTGTTACTTAAGGTAACATCACTAGGAGAAGATGCACCATTCCTCGTATGAGGGGATCTTATTTGTGCTGCGGATACTATGTAATTTTGAATATTTGGTCAGGGTTTACTTGTAGGGGTAAGTATCCTCATGTCAGGTTGTCCTGACAAACCCTTGTACAGAGAGAGCGAAGGTAATACATTTAGAAATGCTACGTTAAGTTATTGTGTCGGATTTGAGATGTTCATATTAAATGAGCAGTCTGGCTTCAAAGTGAAAGTAGATTCTTAGTTTCTTTGTTTTCGCATTATTTACGTAGGACTCTTATTTTTTAAGTTACTTGAGATCTGATCATACATAGATATTTAAATAATTGATATTTGTGGCGAAGACGACTAAAGTAAAGTAATTTTGTATAAATAAGCATAGTTAGACTTCTCATTGAATAGTTTGATTCTGCTGTTGTTCCGACACTCCATGTACTTACAGGATAGGTTACCGGTATATAGAAATGAAAGTGGTGCAATCAAAAGGGACTAGATTCGAGCTTAGCCCACGCAGTTGTCGGTCAGTGTAGTTATCCACTTCTAGTAAAGCCATCTCGTTAGACGACTCAAACGTTAGGTCAAGTATGCAGCTTATCTTGAGCTGTAAGTTTCTATTCAAGGCAAAGTCATCAAAATGAGTAATCGACTGACACACACGACTGTTCTCTTTTATTATATATGTATATATATATATATATAATAAAAGAGAAAATCTGTGTGTGTTTGTCGATTTATAAAAAAAGGGACTTAATTTGATAGATATGTGCAATATTCCCAGAATAATTTTGTACAGTCTACGGGTCCTTTTAATGAAGTTACAGGAACTGTTCCGACATTTTGTTCGAAATATATATATAATTATTTGTGCGATTTAAAAACACGACTTACTAAATATAGCAATAGCTTGAATATACCCAAACCTGCACCTTTGATTGTGTTATTTTGATCCTATCCCGGATTGCATTTTTTTCTTTAGTTAATATAATAAAGTGTAAGTGCCACACATCTTATATCTTGCTTTATTTAGTAACAAACTCTTCTCTGTCTGTCCGTCTGCACTTTTCGTGGTCTCCTTCTGTCTCTCCCTCACTTTCCCGCTCTCTTTATGTAGATCTCTATCTTTATATATATATATATATATATATATATATATATATATATATATATATATATGTACATATATATTTATATATATATATATATTTATATATATATATATTAATGTGTGTGTGTATGTGTGTATATATAAAGGAGAACTTATGTCTGCCTGTGTATTTAAGTGTACCTTTATATGAAGAAACATTAGGTATAACCACAAATAGAAATCTTTCACATTTATGTGTTCCTATAAATATAGGAAAAATAAGCCTGTATCTATAGCTGTCTTCTAAGGGAGTTGTATGCCCTTTTCTTACATGTTGCACATTGAAACTTATGTATACGTATTAATTTAAGAGTATTAACATTAAATATAAGAATAGCTTAGTTTTTAAGAAGTTAAGATGACAACATCAAGGTTAGTGTTTAAGTAAACTCTTCTTAATAGACTGTTGCCTATGATTCTATCCCATATTCGGAGCTAGGAAACGACGGGTCACCCTGATAGTAAATATATATATATATATATATATATATATATATATATATATATATATGTGTGTGTGTGTGTGTGTGTGTGTATGTGTGTGTATGTGGGTATATGTATATATACATATATACGTATATAAATGTGTATATATACATATATGTAAGTTTATATATACACACACATACACACACACACATATATATATATATATATATATATATATATATATATATATATATATATATATATATATATATATATATATATACTGTTCCAGGGCACTATATGGCATGGTGTAGCAGCTGTTACCTCACTTTTGATATTACAGATGGTTACCATATCGATGTGGCCTCTTTTTAAGCGGCTAATGAGGGAATGCACACGCTCTAACTACGCCTTTAGCAGCAACAAGCCGGACTTTACTGAGGAAGACACATGTAAACAAATCAGTTGCTAAGAAATGAGTTGGCACGTGCATTAGTTTAGCATAGATGAGCCATACTGGTTTGCAGCGAACAGTCCAGTGAGCGGAGAGTTTGAACAACCCCTCAACGGCAGACCAGTCTGTATGCAAAGTTACAAAGGCGGATGAAAGTTCGCAACCAGTCAGGGGGTTGGGTCGTCTCGATATCCGATGATGAACATAAACCTACCGGTTAAGATGATGGGGTTGCTTTTTATGCATCAACTTAACAATGTCAACTAAATCCACGCACAGTCGTCTCAAGGGACATCGGTAGAGAGACAAAATATCGAAGAAAAGAATGTAAGAAAGTCTGGTGGCGATCTTAAGGACGTAGTGGGGAGAGGATTGTGATACCTGGAAGTATTTAGTGTTCAAGCGGCACGTCTAGATGCTGAGGTTTAGTACATTCGCTTCGCTATTGGACCCGAAGCAAGAGAGTGATTCGGCAGTTGCATCCGTGACGGAGCAACCTATTTCTAAAATCAACTCTGCTCATCATGAAACAGAGAGGGCCAGAAAACGTGCCACAAAAGTAGTTTGCTTCACCTGTATCTGACTGGAAAAAACGCTTTCGGGGAGTTTCCCCTTGCGGTCCAAACAATGAAGTAAAATTAAAAATGCTATTATGGAATGTTCGCACCTTACTTGACTCAAACCCTCCGAGACCCGAGGAAAGAACTGTTCTTGTCGCACAGGAACATCAGAGACTCGACATCGATATTGATGCACTTTTAAAAACCTGCCTTTCAGGCGTGGACATCTACGTGAAGAAGGTGGGTGCTACACAATTTTCTGAAAGGGCTACTAGACCGACAACCCTCGATTACAAGAGGTGTGCTTTGCTACAAAAAAACACTTTGATGCTGAGACTTTGTGAATTAACAGTCGGCATGAACAAACACCGTGTGACCCTTAGAATAATAACTGAGCCAAATTCGTGTACCACAGTAATCAGCGCATATGCAACCACACTCGATGCCGATAAACAAACGGAGGACACGTTCTACAGTGACCTTGACATTCCGTCGTTCCGATTAAAGATGAATAAATCTTTCTTGGTGATTTTAATTCGAGCGTTGGTAGGGATTCGTACATTTTTAGAGGAAGCATTGGCAAAGAGACTGTGGGTAAAATAAACTCGAATGGAATACTTTTACTTTCAAAATGTGTCACTAACACGCTTTTTAGTCAAAGACACAAATGCAAAACTTATTGGCAACACCCGCCATCAAATCATTGTCATCTTATAGTTTATAGTAATGTTCGTGCACGTGATAGTAAATATGTTCTAATTATAGAGTCTGCTCCACTCACCGAGAACTGCTATACAGACCATCGTTTAGTTCTTAACATAATTGGAATCACGCTGCAGCGTAGGAAGAAAAACCGGAATAAGCCTGAAACGCGAAAATTTAACAGGTTCGACTGCAACAACTTCTTCAGCACCTACCTAGCCAACATCCCGCCAGTGCTGAAAAACATCGGCAAAGGCTGAAGTTTGTCATTTTGCACGCATGCGGGTAGTTTGACGAAATTGACAATGAAATAAATTATCTAATCGATCAAACAATAAAAGCGCTCGAATCAAATATCAATGACTCGAACTCGAAAACAAAATAGATGAAAACATACAGAATTAAAAGCCAAAGTGCTAACATCTACAAGAGCTATTAAAAAAGTGGTGGAAGAAATCTATCGAAATAGAACTTTATGTTGATAAAAACATGAAGAATTTCTTTAGTGCAATTAGACATTTTTTATCCTCCCAGTACATAATGCCGAGTTGTTTTGCGAAGTAAGGATTTTAGTCGAATTTTTAAAAGCAGTGGAGAAATCTTAGCCCGGTGAAAAGAACACTTTGATGATCTATTAAACAGACACCCAGTCGTTAAGGACAATGCGATATATTAAATCCCGCAACGACCCGTAGACGATTCACTGAACACAGTTAACTCTTATGAGAAGCTCAAGACTGCCAACATTGCCTTGAAAAATAATAAGGCTGCTGGTATGGACAACATTCCTGCCGAAATCTATAAGTCGAGTAAACCACTCCTGTATTTACAACTGCTTCAACTTATTGTTTAAATATGGGTACAGGAGGAAATACAAACTGATCTAAAGGATGCTCTAATTACAACCATTCTCAGGAGAAAGGGAGAAAGAATTGACTCTGGAAAGTATAGAAGTATTACACTACTATCAATAACTGTAAATATCTAGCATAGTATCTTAACAAAGAGACTAACACCTCTCTCTGGTTTTTTTTTTCACGAGTCACAATATGGCTTTCGACCGGTTCGTGGCACCAACGACATGATATTCAGTCTAATGCAGATTCAATAAAAATGTCGAGAGTAACATAAACTTCTTTATATTGCTTTCATCGATCTAAAAAAGCCATTGATAGTGTAAACAGTGAACTTCTCTGGAAAATCTTATCAAAAGCTGGTTGTTAAGAGAAGTTATTCAAAATAATGAAACTTCTTCACAACGATATACCACTGTGAGACGTCTGAAGGCCAGAACTAGAACAAATGTTCATTCTCTTGTTACATTTCAATATGCAGATTATAATGCGGATTGTGGTCTGACTGAAGAAGACTTACAAGCTTGGATTAATGCATTCGCAGGTGCATACGCTAAACTAGGACTTAAAATCAACGGTCGAAAACCCGAGGTGTTATTCCAGCCTTCCCCTCAAGATAACAACAGAACTAAAAATCACCTAATCGGCGAATTCCTAGAAAACGTGTATCTCTCTATACATACTATATATATATATATATATATATATATATATATAAATATACTCTCTCTCTCTCTCTCTCTCTATATATATATATATAAATATGTATATATATGTATATATATATATACTATATATATACTCTATATATATAAAAATAAATCGCTATGTATATAAATATGTAATATATATATTAATATATATGTATATATAAGTATGTATACATATACGTATATATATGTATATATCTCTCTATATATATACTATATATATACACTCTCTCTATATATATATATATGTGTGCATGTATATATATATATGTATATGTATACATATGTATATATATGTATATATCTCTCTATATATATACTATATATATATACTCTCTCTCTCTCTCTCTCTATATATATATATATATATATATATATATAAATATATATATATATATATATATATATATATATATATATATATATATAAATATATATATATATATATCCAGGGCCCCTATAATCTAATAAATACGTTGTTGGCATTTTCTATTTTTTAAGGAGTGTATTACAGTTGCTCAGCAGTGATCTCAAGGGAAAGACCTACTACGAGATAGCCTGATTACGACCCAAAAGAGGAGACCCGATTGCGGCAGAGTGAAGAGACGCACCCAGTTTTATACAGTCTAGTAACTTATTGCAGCTGAAAGTGCTATGATAAAATCTGATTGGTCGGACGGAATGACGATATGCGCAGAAGAAGTGAAATTGTGCTCGTTTCTGCCACACGTGTAAAGGTGTTCAAATATTAAACATCCGTTGTTGTTAAGAGTGGCATGTCGTGAAACGGCGATAGAGGCACAACAATAGATTGATAAATGTCTGCAGTGTTTACTGTCTTCAAACGAAATCAGTGTCTTACGTGAATTAAGATTTAACGGCAAAAGTCAAGTGTATGTGATATAAAGAAGAAAATAAAAAACGGTAATTTTATCAGTCGCCGTTCTTATAAAAAAGATCCTGGTTGATAAGTAGTATTATCTTACGTTTAAGTCACGCGGAATGTCGTAGTTCCCGTTTAATCAACGAAGTTAAGTAGGGCCGAGCCTGATTAGTACTTAGATTTGAGAAATACATTATTATTATTATTATTATTATTATTATTATTATTATTATTATTATCATCATCATCATCATCATAATGATCTGAATAATATGTCCTCTCGAGAGGCAAATATTAAATAGTTTCTGAATTAATAAGAAATAAGTTATACTTATATTCTCATACTAATAATGGGCATAGGCACTTATATATAGCCGAAAGACTCGACGTTGCTAGAGATCGAATGAAGATGACGACCATGTGAATTTTAGAAGCTCATAACATAACATTACTTTATATGTTTTTACTTCCGTTTCCTATTTTAATAAAATGGGGGAAAGTTGAAATGTTGGAAAACACTCTGAATTATTGTCTTGTGGTTTAAAATGCATTACAATCGGATTTAAGTATTTGAAGATTTACTGTTTATTTGTTTCCATATGTGTCACTTAGAAGTGAGGGCACGAAGATATTCGCTACATAGAGGGTAACATCGAGAGTCTATTGTTTTACCTGCGATTTTCATACATATTAATAACTTTCAGCAAAATAGGAAATATTTAGAGTGTTAAGAAACGTTCGACCCCCAGGTTAGAATGGCTCTTAGAGATTAGCGACCTCCCCAATTGTCTTCCGCAGATAAGGTTATACATATAAATCAGATTCTATAAAACTAGGATATATTCGAGGTTTTGAAAGTGTTATTGCCGCACGTACTTATATTTTCCCCAGTATATTCTACATAAGGATACACCTTTAGATTCTATTTAGATCCCCTAACCTTTTTTCTATACGAAACACACACATTGCACAACCACATACATATACATCGAGTTTTACACACACACACATACACACACACACACATATATATATATATATATATATATATGATGGTTATAAACATTCTTATTCATACAAACATTGTTTATATAAAAAAAATTTTTTATAACTATTAAACAGCTCTATTTATTATAGAGCACTCATATATAAACACAGTAAGGGTCTGTAGATCTTTCACTCTGAGAGTGTAATCATTACATCGATTTATCTCTCTCTCTCTCACGTCTTTATTCGTGGGCATCTAGAAGCTCTGTACTTGCATTGCAATTTCCTAAAATCTAGAACTAGTCTTTTGAATATCCGGTTGAAATCAATACACCCTGGAGTTTGATTGGGTATCGTGTGACCAAACAACATCGTTTGGATTGCTCTACGCCAGAACAAATGCATGTTAATCTGTATAACTGTGGCACTTGTAGTAATTCATTGTGTTACATTGACGCCATTTTTAGGTTATTTTGGGGGTACGCATTCTCTGGCGTTATTCCTAAACCTTTCTTCAGTTCTCGTTTCTGCGCACTCGATTTTTTAGTTCACTTTCCTTGGTTCTCATTGCCGAGTTTTCGTTTGTGAGTTCTTTTATCATAACGTTACAAGAACACAAGAAACGACTTCCTAACGATTGACACACCCTGCTAGAAATGTGCGTGTGTCTGGTGCTTTTCGCCGATCAGGAACATGGAAACGCATCTGTCTTTTCATCAATCTCTTGAAATGTCAGAATAGACTTCGATATAATATCAATAATTTTTAGCATTTTTGTTGTTGGAATCCATCTTTCAGAAGATGAAATGGAATTATGCGCCTCAAATTATTCCGTTGCCGAATTGCAGCGTCTGCTCTAACTGTGTAAGACTATCCAGGATCGGCATGCTCTGTTGTAGTTTCCATTGATGCAGGTGATGTCTTGTTAAGTGAGCTTTGTTTCAGAACTCTGTCGTATGTGCTATTTCTTCTTTCTCCACTACTGATCTCGTCTCTTCTCTTCTCACTCCTCTTGGAGCATGCATTCACAGCACTTATCCAGCGGCTTTTGTCTTTACTCACGAACTTCCAGTCTGCTGGGTCGATGCCACCTTCCTTAATTTCTCGCTTGCAGACATAGTTGTAACGTATGAGAGGGATTATTGCTGGTCTGGTGTAGATTCTCAATATTCAATCAATGTACACCGGAAATTTATATTGGCAATGTACATAAAGATGTAAGACAGAGAGAGAGAGGGGGGGGGGAGAGAGAGAAAGAGAGAGAGAGAGAGAGAGAGGGAGGCATATATATATAGAGAGAGTGTTTGGGTTACTTGTTCAGTTAATTATAAATTACGGATAATTAGAACAATTAAAACATCGCAGAACTAATGTATATGTTCGCATATATTTTGTATTATCATAAGAAAAATACCTTAGGTATACAAACATTGATGAACTCACACTTTGTATGATAGATTATTTTAAAACTTAATTTGGCTTCGTTTCCTGTCGCTAATTTCATAGTTTTACATTCTCCTATTTCCATTTTTACAGGTATTCTACTCATTGCCTCCGTTCAGTCTTAAGAGACAATGGATACTACCTGTAAGTGTAACTGCACGTGTAATTGTTGCGCAATCTCAAACCTCACCTCTCCTGGATCAGCACTGCTTGATTCCAGTGACAAAGAGACGTTCAGGACGACTGGAAACAATGCTGAGATAAGCGGAGAACATATACAGCACCTGGTATTCCCAAATTCCTTAGGGCTAATACGGCTCATGCTTGCTTCGGAAGGGGTCCTTTACTTATTCTAAAATAAATTTTTTTAAAAATCAATAAATAAAAAAGTTATGAATTTTTAAAATAGGACCCTTATTTTTGCCCACTCTGTATATATATACAGGGTGAGGTAAAAGTAGGTGGACAGTAAAAACAGTTATTTAGAGATCACTTATACGTACAATTACATGTAATAAAACAATTATATTAATGAAAAATTAAATGTTATTTATCAACGCAAGTGTTCAAACTGTTTTCCTTCTTGATTCACACAGCTTTGAAGTCTGCCTCTTACGCTTCGACAAAAAATTTTTTTTACTGTCCACCTACTTTTGGCTCACCCTGTATATATATATGAAGCCAGTCTGAAGCCGGTTGCAAGCTCGCTGAATAGAATATCATGTGGGATCTTATCATCGTATATTCGCCTTGCATCACCAAGCTGCCAATAATCAATAATACGCTGGTGTTTATTGCTATTGGCTCAAAACGCTGATCTGCACGTGTGTAGGGTATATTTTTCAAACTAGTGTTCATCTCGATCTATCTCCTTCCGTCGTCTCAGTTATGCCTAAAGACATTCACAAAAATTGGTTTTAAAGACCTCATGATGATTCGAAAGAAATACGTTTGATATTTGCTTTTTTTTTGTAAATACCGGTTTTATTTGAGGTTCAACAATCAGAAGAACAAAGAGACTTCTGAAGGTATCATCTGCGCTGACATTTGTGTATGGAGTTTGCGTTTTTTTTTCTGTACGTTTTCAAACTTTTAATCGCTCCAAAACGGACAAGACAGAGAAGAGATAATTCGCGTCGTTATTCTGATTCGATGTGTTCAATGAATTGCTTGTATGCAACGTGTAGCAATTGAAAATAATTGGTTCTAGCTGTGCACGTGCAGGTGTTTTGCGACCAGCCTAAGCACTTCGAGTTTTAGCAGAAGAAACACTGCTGCCAGTATAACTGTGACATTTGTAATTCATGAGACGGAATAGCTGTCGCCTAAAGTACTGCTGTTGCATCCGGGGATGGGTGCCACCCAGAGAACTCTTTCTTTATCATGACAAAATAAAAAAATCGACTAGAGATGATGATGTTTCTCTTTCCTGCATCCCTTTTTCTAAAACAGAGACGTTGTTAGTATTTTCCTACTCTACCTGTACTTCCGTGGTAGGTGCTGGACTGAGCTACAAGCTCTTGTACTCTTGTTGCACCTTTTCAGCAAGAAGTCGTTATACTACCCACAATGCAAATAATTATTCTTTCTTTGTCAATTCGTCCTGTAAATTAACCATAATTCTAAATCTCTTGATAGAACTCTTAACTAATCCAACTGAAAATATAACTAGACTTATCTTTGACTGGCTTTTCGTTTTGGTAAATGATTATTCTTTCTTATATTAGAAAAAGACGACAAACTCCTCTTATAACGCAAAATACAATTGCTGAATTCTTTCAGCAATTTGGTCACATTTAGATTTAGGCAACGATAATACTAATGATTCGGAGACAAGACCGTCTACAATACAGGCCTGGCAAGCATGCGACTTGGGCCCACGGCTGGAGGCGGACATGTGAAGAACAAAATCACTACTTAATAATATTTACCCTAAAAAAATTTAGTAAGATTTTTTGTTAGTAATGCCCAGTAAGTAGCGACTATATATATTATTAGGAAGCAGCTTACAATTATTGATTTATTTTCTAATCACATCAAATGCAAAAAAGTACAAAAATATAAAAGTACTAAATTCACAAAAACTACCTCATTCACCATAAATTAGACATATTTGTTATATTTCAAAAATCATGCATGTGTCAATTTGTTTATATTAACCAATTGATTACAGAAAATATAATGATATCATACAATCAGAAAGCAATATCAACATTTTAAAAATATCAAATACTTCATGACAAAATAATGTTTAGAGAAACAATTTTGCAAGTATTACAAAAAGTGTTGTGTTTGTTATATATACAATTTGTTTTTTACAGAAGATGAAGACAATGCTTATTATTTTTCATGATACAGTACTCATAATAAAATCAACTGTAAAATAGGCATCAACACAATTCTAGTATTTACGGCGATTCTCGTGTCCTGGCGTACGTACGTATCTGAAATCTCGTTGAACAGAGCGAACATTGTTTGCAAAATGTTATTGTACATTTTTTTGATGGTGCAAGTAACGGCTATGTTTTAAATTGTATTTTTTTTTCATAGTTATTTTTGTTGTTGGTTTGTGAATAAGAAAAATGCAAATGGTGAACGAGACCAATAAAGTATTTATTTTATTTTTTTAATTTATTATTTTGTCAGTCTTAATTTGTGGTCTGTTACACCTTGCCCTTACACATACTGTAAGCTTATGGTTATATTTAGGGTTAGCTTAGTGTATATTCAGGTTTAGTCGAAGGGTCATAGTCTTTTTATAGAGGGAAAGAAGTCTACAAGTGTAAGTAAGACGAAGGCCTATAAATTAAAAATAAGGCTTATTCACGAAATATTAGGCGAAAAACAAGAAGAACAAGGAATAATACAAAGAAGTAGTAGGAAGCGATATTGCCAAAACAGAAAAAGAGAAAGTTGAGTGGAAACGGGTACAACGGGTCGAGTTTTATAAATATTTGTTTTCACAATTTATCGTCTGCATATCTCGCCAAAGTCCGGAATTTGTTGTCGAAATTCGAGAACATCCGTAAAGTTCTTAGATGACTGTTCGTCATGTGTACACATCTTTCATATTTATCTCATTAGTTAGAGACATTTCCTCACATAAGAATAATTTAATTACGTCCTATCACGGTTCCATATACTAAAGAAATATACTTGAGTTGTGAATTACCATTCCATAATTTCTGCGCATTGATTTGTTAGTGTATGAAGCTTTTAGTAGATTGTTGACTGACACTTATATTGCTCGGTATTTAATGAGTATTACTGCTCTTGACTTTTTAACTATGCTCATTCACCATAGTACTTTCTATGTTTTATTGTCGTCCTTCCTCTCGTATCTCCCCCTAAAAGCAAACACATGTTGGGGAATACTCTTGAGTAGTGTATTATATATATATATATATATATATATATATATATATATATATATATATATATATATATATATATTATATCATTGAAATTGCATATAAGTTTGTGAAGTTTTAATGGAGTTCTTTTCATATGACTTACTTAAAGGTAAGAGTACGTACATATTCGGAGCATAAGGGGTAACGTAGTAACTCGGAACCACTTTTCTTTGTCTTACCCGGATTATGTAAGGCATATAATATAAATTCCATCAGAATGATATATATTTGTAGTTTTAAGGGAAGTTCGGCCTCCATAGCTCTCTTAATTTAGAGGGCATTTTGAAAATTAATACTACTTCCTTCTATCGTGTTTTCCATACAATTTTATATATATATATATATATATAAATTTCATACGTAGAAGATATGTTTCAAATTTGAAGGTGATTATTCCGTCAGAGTCTCCGTAGAGGTGCACTTAAAGATTCGGAAGCACTTCCATTGCCTTTTACGTTTAATTTAACTAAATAATACACTTTTAGCTTCTGTGTAGATTCACTACCCTTTCTTTCTATAGGGAACAAGCAAGCACTCACACAGACATTGAGTTCAATATATATATATATATATATATATATATATATATATATATATATATATATATTAGAAAGATACGTCGTTCATTTTAAAGCATTTGTATACTGGTCAAATTTGATGATGGAATTTTATTCCGAAATTAATAAGACTAATGTTCAAAAAATAAGTAAATTAATATTGCATTGACAGAGGTTTTTATTTTCTAATTTGAATACTTCTGACCTATCGATGCTTTAAAATAAACGACTTATTTTTCTAATACATATATATATATATATATATATATATATATATATATATATATATATATGTGTGTGTGTGTGTGTGTGTGTGTGTGTATACAGGGTGCTTCATAAGTCACTTAGCTATCTATTTTTTAAATTCTAAAGTAAAAAAAATACGAGAATACAAAACAGAATGTTAATTCAACAAATTCATTTATGAGAGTTTAACATTATAGCACATTTTCAAAATTGTCACCTTCATTCCGCATGCATAGCTCCATTCTTTTTTGCAAGGAATTTACGACTCTTTGTGGCATATTTGATTGATTGAGTGTTGTGCGAAGGAGGATTTCTGTTCACATAACGTTTCCATTGCCTTTCAACAAGTGTGGGAGATTCATCAAATTTGGCCATATGAATAACAATGAAAATTCGCTCTTCAATTGTAAATGACATACTGCCTGAATAAAAAAAGCACATATGATGATTTACACAAATTTAAATGAATAAAAATAAATATATATAGAAACAAATATATAAACGAACAAATTTAAAATAACAAATTGCAGTAATTAGACAGTAAGATAACAATTATCAAAAGTTCATAGTATGTTTGTGCTTCATATGGTAATCATTTTAAATAGCTAAGTGACTTATGAATCACACTGTATATAAAACAACCAGGTAGGAAAATAGCGACAGAGTAGGAATCCAAAGAATTCCAACCAGTCTTATAAAATATGTTCAATATCAAACAAAGCTTTTATATATATATATGATTATTTTTATTCATACATACATGTACAGAATCTGCGACACTGGCATGACGATGTTATCGATCAACAGCTGTTAGAAACTGTGATCTCATCAGGCAGAGTTAAAATATGATCCTTACCTTAGGGCTGAATGAAAAGGAGGAGAAAGGAAAAGGAAATTTGAAAGTTTGAAAGTCAAGTGGTGGGGTTTGAGACCGTTTAAAATCAAATACAAAATGAAATAAAAATAAAATAAAATAAGATATATTATGAATTCATTGAGGATAAAGAAAAGAAAGGAGGACGGAAATTGGGTGGGAGAGAGTAAGGGATAAACAAAAAGGAGGAGAAGGAAGAGCATGTAAAAATATTCATAGCTAATGTCTGAATTTATGATGGCTGACATAGTCGCATCAATATTAGTTTGATGTTTCGATGCGTTGAAAGACACGTTTTTGCAGTCTTGCTTCAATATAGGCCGGCAATGGTGGTGGGGTGTAAAGACATTAGTCTCTAATCTTGTTTTTCTTTTTTCCTTTTTTGTTATCTTTTTTTGCTGAGAGTGAGAGAAAGAGAGAGAGAGAGAGAGAGAGTTGACCAGTATACATATTATTTAAAATGAACGACTTATCTTTCTAATATACAAGCATGTCATTGCTTTTTCGTTCGACAAGCAGAATTTGAATTCATAACTGCAAAGACACCTGCGCGGATAACACCCATTTTACCGACGTTATATCAACAAACAAAAGAAAGTTTGTTTTTTTTAATGACACAATTCTAGTCGAATCTGATGATTGAATTTTTTTTTAGATTAATAAGATTTATTTGAAAAAAAATTTATCTCGCATTCATAATGGGCTTCTATTTTTAATTTTAATAATTCTGACCTACTAATCCTTTAAAATGAACAACATATATTTCTAAAATACAAACAGATTTTAAATTCATAACCGCCCAGACTGGAACTTTATTTGGAAAGTAGCCAGATTGAGGTTAAGAAGTTAATAATAATAATGATAACAATATATATATATATATATATATATATATATATATATATAAGTACATGAAACATGTGTATGTTGGTCAATTTTAAAATAATTGTTCAAATCCTTCGACAGATAGAGCACTTTAAGTAGATAGACGATAAACAGTCATTCATAGCGTAATACAATACTCTACGACTCCTCTATTGATTTCTTTTTGATAGCTTGCTGACATGCCCGCTTAATTTGTCATTTAGACGTTGATTTGTTTTGATATTTGTACGACAATGCATTTTGGCCGAAACGATTAACGCTCTGACTACTTGTTGGATAATGGCCCTGTGGGGCCGGACGCATCTTGAAGTGGACGCATGTGTGAGAGATCGTTTTGTTTGGCTTGCGCGATTTAGTGCGGGTGGACCCGTACAGTCGAGTGATAAATAAACTGCTTCTCACAGTCGGAGCTCACAGACGTTGACGGGGCCACCGCGTTGACGAGACCTCAGATCAAGGGTCAATGTTCACTTGCACATGGAGATTCTGTGACGTCACGTGTGTTTCTGTGGGAAGCAGAGTTTTGTCAGTCTAGGTTGTGGAAGCGGGCCGAACGGACGATTTCTCTATGTAGTCTTCAACATAATTAGGTGAAATAAACTCCCAAATAGAATACAGGCATGAGATTTCTTCTTCCAACCTCCTCGAATAGCTAAGGACTTAAGTTAGGAATTAACTACGAAGTACTCATTTGGTCTCTCTTTCAACGTTAGTTAAGCATCTCCGTAGACTGACGCCTGAAATAAACAGAATTAAAAGTTTAAAAGATTGTTTGTCTCGTGAATCGATCATGAAGGTTTTGTTGCCGACAGAGCGAACGGCGATGTTCACCGCAGTACAGACACGAAGAGAAAACTCAACCCCTAGGCGACATCCCTCCATCCGACGAAAGAAGAAAAGGTACGAGAAACTATACGACATCGTGACAACACCCCTCCAGGCGACGAGGAAAGAGAGAAGGTACGAGAAATTAAAAGGTATGCAACATATACATTGTTGGTGTTAAAAATGACCAGCGAGAACTGCCACGGCCTATTCAGGGACGGCTATGCAACATATTGAGTGAAGAATTACTATCGTATTAGGGTCGAATCATGCGACCGGCAGGGATTGTCTCCTCCCATACTGATGATTGCAGGTTTTGTATTAAACACATTTGTATATGGCTCAGTTTTAAAATAATATTTCTTCATAAATAATTGTCCAAAGCCATCGCTAGATAGAGCAGTTTTAGTAGATCGCCGACAAACAGTCATGCATAGCGTAATGCAATACTCTAGGTCCTTCCTATTGAGTTTGTTTCACAGTTTGTGAACATGTCAGCTGTATTTGTCATTTAGACGTTTCTTTTATTTCCTATTTTAACGGAAATGCGTATTGGTAGCTACGGTTAACGCACATACTAGTGAGTCAATAATGACTTTTGTGTTGGGTTCGAATAATGAACTGGCAGGGATTTCTCCTCCCAAACTGATGATTGCAGGTTTTGCATGAAACATTTATATATGAGTTAATTTGAAAATAATATTTATTCATGAATAATTATATATATATATATATATATATATATATATATATATATATATATATATATATATATATATATATATATATATACATATATATATATATATATATATATATATATATATATATAATTAATATTTACTTACAACATATTATTATAGCCCTCTACAAAGGATTGATTCACTCTGAGAGACTTTAATAACGAGCCGTAATACTACGGCTTAAATGCAAAATTCCAACCCCGTTTGTTATTGTCGATTCACTGTCCCTTCGTTTGTTGTACAGCCCGCTGATTTGGCGTTTATAGATTGGAATATCACCACGACTCCGTCTTGGTCCCAGAATGCTGTGAGCATGACCTTGCCAGC
This sequence comes from Sepiola atlantica, assembly GCA_963556195.1. Classification (NCBI taxonomy): domain Eukaryota; kingdom Metazoa; phylum Mollusca; class Cephalopoda; order Sepiida; family Sepiolidae; genus Sepiola; species Sepiola atlantica. The sequence continues at coordinate 33,410,470 of OY744528.1, forward strand.
GGAGGGCTGCCCCTTGCCTTCTTTAAGGTAGTGAGTTCAAGTGCTTCCACTGCATTGACTGGGCTTTGGTCTCTGGATCATAGTGATGGGCCCAAGTTTCATCCTGTGTAATCAGTCTTTTGAAAAATGTTGAATTATCTTCTTGACACATCTCCAAATTCATCCTCCAACACTCGACGCGTTCTTGCTTCTGGAAAGGTGTGAGAAACCTGGGAATCCATCTGGCAAACACCTTATGCATATGAAAATGGTCATGAATGATAGTTTCCACACACCCTGTACTAATCTTGACTTCTTGGGCTATTTGGCGAATAGTAATGCATCGATCTTCCAAAATGGAAGCCTCAACTTCACGGACAGATGCTTCATCAATGGCAGAACAGGGACGACCAGGTCCGGTAGCTGTTTCCACAGACTTCCGGCCATGACTGAATTCACGATTCCAGCGTTTAACAAGGTCATATGATAGGACATTATCCCCATAAGTTTCTTTCATTTCATCAAAAGTCTTCTTTGGTGTGTGTTTTTTCAAATACAAAAACTGGATCACTGCGCGACACTCAACTGGCTATCTCTCACACCTGACACAGTTCAAACATCTGTAAATCAGCAACCACAATTAGTTCAGAGCATAAGCTATACAGATATTAATTATTACACATGCAAAATGTCATCTAGATCAGACAACTGGTAGTTGGTCAGGGCTATGACTTATTGAACACCCCTCGTGTATATATATATATATATATATATATATATATGTATATACACACACACACACATATATATATATATATATATATATATTAATATACCTACACTTAGTAGACCCCCCCCCCAAAAAAAAATTATGGGGCATATTAGTCAAAAACACTGCCGTCTTTGCTGTCTCACATTGCAATCTTCGCTTCCCCATAATTGAAGTCTTACTCATTATAGCAAAGAAACCCACCATCAATCAAGCTCTATATAAAAGGAGTAAGAAGGCATACTGAAATGTCTTTAATATATTTTTTAAAAAAAGAAAAAGAAAGGTTTAATCGAGTTTATCAATGAATTCACCAGTTATAGTTTTACTCCTTACATGGCTAAAGAAGACTAATGGGAGTCGAAAACGTTAGCAGTTTTTGCGAGATCCTGTTCACAGTCGGACAGAACATTAGATCATTAGTCCGTCAACATGAAAATATCTATTAAAAAAGAAACAAACAGGAGTTGTCCCTGTTGTTTAATCAAACATGCATCAATGCAAAAATCGGCCAAGTTTAGAAATATATATATATATATATATATATATATATTTACATCTCTCTGTCTCCTTCTCTCTTTATGTAGTTACCAGTTTTTTGCTGTCCATATGTCTGGTGTTTACGCCGAACTGCGCCAGGGAGACGCCGGAGCACATCTTGATAGTACTTCTTTGTTACTGTCTGTCCTTCTGGTGCGTATTAGTGATGCACACTTCCACGGATATCAAAGAAGACAGTCAGCATCACCGTGATTTTTCTTCGCACCTGTCGCGCTTTTTTTTTTGCCTTGGCGACTCGGAATGCTACCATTGCGACGACTGTCTTTTTGTCTCTGAGTCGTACACCCATGACTAATCTCTAGTTATCACGAAACCAGTATCAGTGTTGGCGGTTTCCTGAAGGTTCTGTGCAACTTGAAAACGGAGGTCCGTTTGTCTCTGCGACAACAACATAGGCACAATGTTCAAATCATCATCAAATTGCATGTGCGGAATCTTTACTCACTACGACCTCTTGGGCAATCGTCCGGACGGTTGAACGATGATCTTCCGTCGCTTTCTCAATAACAGCTGAACTCCGAGAAGTTTGGGGTCAAACAAGACGGTGAAGAAACGCGCATAGAAAGTGTTTTCCCATTGTTCGAGGAAGTCATCACGATTTAAATTCAGCAACGCTGGATATAACAGAACAAAATGGCATCATGTTAAGCATTTTAAAATGTAACCACTGGTTTCATATGTGATGCTATTAATTTAAGGTTGTTGTGTTTTTATGTAGATAGCTTCCAGTATTTTTAATTATTTTAAATTAGTTTCGGAATATATAATTATAATGTTGTTAACAAGAATTGGTCTTAAATCAGACAGAGGGCAACGACTTCATGCACAATGTGAAAAACGTTCTATGCGCGTTTCTCTTGCCGTTATTTTAAAATTATTTTTTTCTTCCAGCTTTTTTGTCTATATCCTTGAGGATAATTCGACGAAATATCGAAAATGTTCGTGAAACCTGTGAAACCTGTGAAACCTATGGAACATTTATTTTTTATCATTTTAATGCAAAAAAAAGACCATCAGAAAAATTGAAAAAATAAAAAAGGTATAATGAAACAGGTGAGTTCTGTTATTTTTGACAATGTTTGCTTAAATGAGAAAATGCTCCCTAAATACACAATATATATATATATATATATATATATATATATATATATATATATATATATATATATATACGCTGGCGTTTACAGCTTATTGCTTCTATCAGTGCAGGAATGTAATAATTACAGACGGTTGGGAGCTATGAAACTGGTTTACAGATTCAGCCTAGAATCTATAAGCAGTCGCCATACCTACTCGGACACTCGAAACTGTCACGCAATTTAAAGAAATTATATGTCCCGAGAAACAGGCACACACATCAGATACGTTGAGAGTGTTCGACGAAGTTATTCAGAACTCTGCTTTAGAACTGATGACAGTCGATTTCTAACATCCCCGAGAGTACTCGATTGTTTTTATTTTTAAAGGCGTTTAAAATATATATATATATAAATATATATATATATATATATATATATAATCATTTTTAAAATGATGATTTCACTGCGTCCTTTTTGTTTTTTTAAGTATCACAAAGAAATATACATTTTTTTAGTTTTTTTTCTGATTTTTCCAAATCGATATTCTATAAAAGATACAGGTTCAATCACCCGTCTAATCACATTTTCGAATGAAGCAAAGAAGCTTCCATTTTCTCCCTTTCTCATTCTTTCTTACTCGTCTCTCCCCCACCCTCTCTCTCTGTTTCTTTTTGTGTGTATTCTAGAAGAGTCAACAAAATATCCGATGAATCTTTGTAATAGACGCTTCTGAAAGAAAGCAAGGCTGGCAAATACCATGGCGATACAAACAAGCCAATGGCATTACAGTTGTTGTTCCCCTGTCTGACCTTTTAATTCAGATATACGTCAACGTGAATGCAACCATGAGAAACAAGACAAGCCTGAAAGATGAATGGAGCTAGAAATAGAATAAAAGGTTGAGAGGTAGATGGACAGGGAAATACATAACTGAAGGACTGAATATAATGCGAGGCAATTATGAAAATAAAACCACCTCCTATGTTCAAACGATGAAAACGTCACTTTAATAAATCCAGATGTTTTCTGATCTTGCTTCATTACTTTATTTATATATTTAAAATATAGTCCTCCATTGAACGTGTTTCGTCATTTCCAGACTCATCAGTGCGGTTAGATACAGCTAGCGCAGCAATTCCGAGATTCGAGTCTCGGACATTAGGCACTACCAATAATGACAGCCCGACACTCTATTATCTGAGATAACTTGCCTGTTGATAAATAGAAGATATATATATATATATATATATATATATATATATATATATATATATATATATATATATATATATAATATTTATAAATAAATATTAAATTATTTATACCTACAGACGCTAGCGTTTCAAGCTTATTGCTCTCATCAGTGCAGGGAAGTAACAATTTCAGACGGTCGAGAGGCGCGAACCCGGTACACAGAGTCAGCCATATCCACTCGGCCCACGGAAACTGTCACGTAATTTAGGGAAATTAAGATCTATATGTACCTAGAAGCGGGCACAGATAGAAGACTAGTCGAGAGTGTTCAACGAACGTATTCGGAACTTTGCATCAGAGCTTTTTGACAGTCTATTTTTAACTTCCCCGAGAGTGCTCAACTTTAATTTCTTAAAGGGGCTTAGTATAATATTTATAAATAAATATTAAATTAGTTATACCTACAGACGCAAGCGTTTCAAGCTTATTGCTCTCATCAGTGCAGGGAAGTAACAATTTCAGACGGTCGAGAGGCGCGAACCCGGTACACAGAGTCAGCCATATCCACTCGGCCCACGGAAACTGTCACGTAATTTAGGGAAATTAAGATCTATATGTACCTAGAAGCGGGCACAGATAGAAGACTAGTCGAGAGTGTTCAACGAACGTATTCGGAACTTGTTTTTAACGATATATATATATATATATATATATATATATATATATATATATATATATATATATATATATATCGTTAAAAACAATTTTTTTTACTAAACTGTGTACTTTACTTCTTTATGTTATAGGGTTATCTGCATACGTCAATATATATTTGTGTTTACATGATTCACTCCTGAACTAATAAACCGATCATTATGATTTTGAAACAGAGCTGCTAGACGTAATGGTCGTTGTCTGATTATATAATTTTCCTCGCTTCTCCTAACGACTTGAAATAGTTCCGTTCGAGGACGAGAAATATATAAATATATATAAATATATATATATATATATATATATATATATATATATATATATATATATATACATATGTATATATATATATATATATATATATATATATAGAGAGAGAGAGAGAGAGAGAGAGAGAGAGAGATTGAAGGAAGCATGAAACACATGTTTCTGTAGAAAAAAAAACATTCATGTAAAAAATATTGTTTAGCTACCTTTCAACAAGGGTGAAGATTCTTTAAAGGAATTCATATTAAGTTGTCAATTTAAGCGTAATGCAAAGTTCCGGCTCCGCCGTCGAACACTGTTATCACAAGCTAACTTTGTATCGCCGCCGACTCAACATCATATAGAATGTTATTATCTTCTTTCTCATGCTAATTTATGGTAACCGAGAATGTTTTATACAAGGGTGTATAGTCGAACGTGACCATGTTGCTTGGTTCGAATCCATCGACCGGTTGTAATTATCATCTCCTACACCGAAGACTCCGTATTTTATATCTGTAACTATTCACATGGAATCTCTAAATATAAAGTAAGATAGCCTAGGACATTGGTGAGGAGTAAAGTAATAAGATTTTGTTTTCCGGGGCGTTTATTATTTGTCGCTATTCTGAGCGTTTTTTTTAACGAATATGCAGAGGACTGCAGTCATTCCATCTGAAGCGAAGGCGTCACAATGTTTGTATATATAGAGAGTTTATATTTAATTACTATCGAAAGAGAAAGGAAAACTAGTTTTAAAGGCTTTTGTAGTAACGTTTAAAAAATCATAACATTACATATATATTTTGGATGTCAGTGAATTATATTTATTTCCAGAATCAGACAATAAATATCGAAAAATATCCAGAAATGTTTTAATATATTATTTTGAATTTTTAACAGACATACACATTTTATACAAAAGCTGAGTTAACCTTTTTTTCCCCCTATATATTTTTTTTTTCACACAACATCATACATGCTAACATATTACTCAGTTTTGGGATTGTGTTATGTTAATAAAAAACTAAAAAAACTAAAAAAAAACTTTAATTTTAACTGTTCTAACTAGTCGTACTTTGCAATAAACTCACCAAATGACACATCTCATACGAGATTCTGTCTATCACTACATTGTTTTACCCCCTATTCTCTTATTTTATACGGTATCTATCACTCTCGCGTCCGCCAGTTTATTACCAGTCGAAAGTAAAGAAAGGGGAATAACTTGTATTTTAATTGAAGATGTATAATAACCCCTAACCTCCACCACAAACCACAACAGCCTTAGACTCGATTTCACTTCCGGCTAGCTAACTTAATTTTTGTTTTGCTATGAGAGCTATAGCTGTTGCGTTTTATTGGAGAGGCATGGGTCTATTTTACGTGTGGTTTTGTGATCTTGCCACTCGGACTTAGGGTTTGTGGTTAACATACTTTTATTAAGTTTCCTCAGAAGCCAGAATGCCCCGGTAATGGAGCACTTTTTTACGTTTAATATAAATTTAACTGATCGCACATTCAACATTCTAAAATAATTGTTTATATTTTGTCTTTCCAATTTCCACAGTTTTCACTCTTCACACGTAATCGTCTAAAAAAGTTGAATTTTATTTGGGGGAAGGGGGATTTAGAGGCGGCCCTTTAACATTATATATTTTTTTAACTGTACAACTTTTTTTTTTTAATTTTAATTTTAAGCAACTGATTTGTTTAGTTTTGTTTACTTTTCCCGTGAAAATTAAATAAATAACTTCCTTCAAATGTGCTAAGTAAATAACTCATTTTTAAGGCGTAAATAAAAATGTTAAAAGTTTGGATATTATTGCAGATTGACACTCTCAGCCCCCAATGAAATTTTACTTTTAAGGCGATTACGTTATAATACCCTGAACAACTTGATGATTTTGTACATGTTTGTGTAAATAAAATTATCATATATATATAAATATATATATATATATATATATATATATATATATATATATATATATATATATATTACTATCTAATGTATATAGATAAAATGTTATAAAGCGATATATTATTTTATATATCTATTTTCAGTATTTACTTCAAAAGCGCTTAATACGTGAGCTGAGCAAGGTAGTAAATTCTGAAAATATATTTATGGTAAATAAGCTACACTGAGACTTCCGCGTTTGATCTCAGTAGGGAAATGTAAGGCTAACATTTTAGCCTGGCGATTTCCTACGGGGATTAAATGCGGAAGCTTCTGTGTAGCTTAATTGTCGTAAAATATGTTCATAACTTACTATATATATATATATATATATATATATATATATATATATATATATATATATATATGTGTGTGTGTGTATATATATAAATATGTATATTTATATAAATAAATATATATATATATTTATATATCTATATATATATATATATATATATATACGAATGAAGTTTGAAAAATAATTGTATTCATGTCACAAACAATAATTGATTTTAATTCCTTACTACGAATTACATTTTTTTATCCAACGAAATCTCCTTCTGTGCACATTTGACAGGCTTTATCTTGGATATCTTTCCATCTCTCAGTATTGCCCTTTTGATGGCACCTTCTAATTAGGAAGCCCTTTATGATTGCTTTGATCTTGGAGAATAAAAATTTCACCTGGGGCAAGATCAGGGTAATCAACATTGGTGTACCGGTACGGTGATGCTCTTTGTATTTGGACCTCGACGATCATCGCTCGTGCGTTAATGTTGATAGCTGAACTATCTGAAATGCAAGTATCAAAAGAAAAATAATAAACACTACAATGGTTGTATCTCACATTGGACAAAGCAGTCAAGACACCTCGTCCTGTTACTTTTTAAGAGCGACATCGTATATATATATATATATATATATACTTTTTTCTATTTATGAATACAGATTTTAATCAGACGAGATTACTTTTTTGAGTTATTAATATAACTTCTAGTAAAATTGAATATATATATAAAAATAATATACATCCCTAAATAGTTACCTCCCCTTATAAGATAATTTAATCAAAGTTAAGTACCCTTAACCATCGGGTTTTTTCTTAAACTTTATTTCCTTTTACAATATTTTTTAAATATTTTTTAAATATTTTTTAGATATTTTTAAATATTTTTCATTTTCTCTTCTCTTTCCCTTTTTCTCTTTCCCTTTTTCTCTTTCTTTTTCTTTTTCCTTTTCTATTTCTCTTTCTTTCCTTCTAAATATACAAATACAAACATAACGGCTTTCTCTTCATGATTTCTTCTGATTAAGCGTCTTCACGCTTTTTCATTTAAAATTTTCTTGCATATAGCGTTTTATAACGGTTAAAACTGAACACAGATGTTCCTTGAAGAAATTTCATTATTTACCATTTCAGGCTGTGCTGACGCAGACGGGATTTGGGGATCCAACCTTTTTCCTGTCAGAAACCGCCGGTCCATATGTTAAATTAAAATCTGTATTTATAAATTAAAAAAATATTACGCTCTTAATTTAGTTTAATTGAGCACTCTGCTGGTATTTTCCATTTATTCTTTTTTTAGTATACCTTTATACTCTTATATATATATATATATATATATATATATATATATATATATACATATACATATATATATATATATATATATATATATATATATATATATATATATATATATATATATATATATAAAGATAGATGAAAGTAGAGGGATAAACATGTACGAATGACAAATTTATTTCAACTTCGATTGTTCAATGCAAGGTGTACTCGGTAAAAACATGTGTATTATTCTTTCCTTAAGCCAAGGCTTTCCAAAGAGGAATTACATAGATAGATAAGTTGGCTGTGGAAAAGCCAAAATTCAATTCCTATATCCGAGTGTAATGAAATCCACACTATATAAATAACATACTAAGCTGGAGTGTTATCCAACATTTTAGCTTATTTTTACTATGTTAGATTGCAAAACAGTAAGAAAAGGCGTAGTAAACTCAAAGAAGGAAATATGGTGTTTTGTTCTGTTATTTACTAAAGAGTCACTACGTATCAAAGGCCACTCGAGTAAAAGGATTAATGATATACTTTCTGGAGCCGTAGAATAATTCAACCATTTTTCCAGCGGCCTTACCAACGGATTTATGTAAGACTTTCATTTCAAGTCTGAAGTCAAGGTCAGTCAAAGCAGGAGGCTTCCTCAAGAGAAGAGCCGTTCATTTTTATTGGGGCAAAGTGTAGATTTTGTGAAATGGAAGAAGTTTGGTGTTAGACGCATAAAAAGAACCCAGCCACATTTTACCCCATTGCATCACGACTCAGGGTTGGAAGGTAATGAATCAGAAAGATCTTGATCATTAATTCTCTTCGAAGTGTTGCCATAGATGATTGTGCTATTTGCATTAATTTCAACGAATGATCCAAGAATATCTTTAGAGAGATCATTGATGAATATCAGGAAGATAATTGGGCCCACAGTAGATCCATGAGGCACTCCGGCATTGATACTATGCGCTTCAGACTTCTGCCAATAAACAAATACTTTTATAAAACTTTGATGATTGAGAGGACATTTCCAAATATTCAATAGCTAGCAAGCTTGTGAAGTTGACCTTTAATACAAGCTATCTACAAGCCAAACCCCCATATATATATTAACTTGCCCTGTGTGATATTACAGTCAGCACATCAGCTGTTTATCTTGCAGGATGAAATCCATATTGCTCGTAATTGAGTAGGCTGTTTTTTTGCTGAGGTGATTGACAACTTTTCGACTTATTACAGATTTAAGCAACTTACTCATGACACACACAAGACTGATTGGTCTTTACTGAGATGCAGAGGAATGACCCCCATTATTTATTTTAATACTGGGTACACTGACGACGTTTTCCGAACTGATCGGAAGCATTTCACCTTTAAACAACGATCAAACAACTTCGTAAGAATATGAGTATAGTAGCAAATTACATCCTAGTCATCGTCATTACACCCCAAACAATGTCGGATCTCCCTGCTTATATTTCTTCATATTTACATCAGGGACTAAATGTTAGCTACGCATTCCAATTTGCAGTTCTTTTTTCAAGAAATGAGAAAAAAATACTATAATCTAGAAGTTAATAACAAAGTCAGTTTCATTTTCAATCGTTGATTAAACACAACTGTACTATATTTTACCAATAATTTAGATTATCATTGTTTATTTTTGTTTGTGTTGAAGACTGTGAAATTTTTATTACATAGAATTGTGAATATTTTGGTCGAGTTAGAAATACTTTCGTCGTTTTACTAACGATCTAGTGATACACAGGAACACTTTCACCCACAATCTTAACTTTTCAGACTGCACTCTCCTCAAAAGCGAACTCTCTCTCACGCCGCAAATGCATTGAAAGCGCGACTATACTCCTTTCATCACCATCAAACGTCAATCTCAGGCTCGGTTCTTATACACTAAGCTGGCACCTAGCAAAAGTCGCACTAAAATAATACAATATATTACACCACTGCCACCCTGATTAAATATCTATATATATGGAAACAAAAATAATAACACGAACATACCTTTAATGTCAACCGATATTTCGGTTATTTCAAACAACCGTAATATTTGGTGTAGAAGTGATCATTTGATCATTAGTAGTAAAGCAGAGATGGTTTACTTGTACACTAAAGATTAGGGTCGTTTTTATAGACCGAAATGTTGGTTTACTTTAGATGTGTTTCTATACTAGTCTGTTTATCATGCGTATCCACCTTTCAATATACTAAACATCCCATTTTGTCGTAAATTTAATTTGATGTAGTACAACTCTCTCGTAGGAAACTGCGATATTCACGAGAATTAAAAGAATAAGCACTTTTCTGTCTTAATTGATTGTCTGTGGCTTGATAATTCAATGGGAAAATATGAAATAAATATAGTTCTAAAGAAAGATTAAGTAACAAATCTTCGAGTAATTTAATAATCTGGCAAAATACGCGATGTCTGGTCGCATATTTATACGAGTATTTAAGTATTCCTTTACAAACGGAATGTAATTCGTTAGAGGGTGGTCTCATGACCAAAGAACATATTCTATATTAACCCTCCGAAAGAAGACGGAATGATTGGGAGGATAGTAACATGATATACAAATATATATGACAGTATGAGAAGGTAACGCATGGGAAAATGGTCTTATGACAACAGAACTGATACTACATTACGACTAAAAGAAGGAACTAATGCTTGGGAAGATAGTATAATAATAACACACCATACACTTAACTACCTCCCCTAAGATCCGGTAATAATACCTAAGAGGATCGTATCATGGCAACAAAACATGTGGTACACTACATCCTGAATTGATCATAAAAACATAACAATCGTACATTTTATAGAAGTAGTAGCATAGTTTCGGCTTCAGACATCCAAATACAAATTTTCCATTCGTAATAGACGTGTATTTTATATTTATTTTACTTGTCATCGACAAATGTTTAATTTAAGAAAGAAATTCCCCCGCTACTAAACCACAATTATGTTATTTACACGGCAACAACTTGCCAAGCGTTTCGTCTCAAACTCCACTTTTAACTCAGCAAACCACCCATTCCCTAAATTCCCATTGCTGACCGAACGCACACTTGAAAACCTGGTCATCACCCCATTTCAGGTCAGGGACATCATAAATAACCTTGACGCCACCAAAGCGTGTGGGCCTGATCTTATACCGGTAATAGTAATAAAGAAATGCTCTGCGAAACTGACCCATGTCCTCTCTAAACTCTACAACAAATGCCTCGCTTAATCTTGCTTCCCTGATAGCTGGAAAATTGCCTCTGTGGAACAGTCTTAAAGAATTCTGGAGATTGAACTGATTCTCAGAACTATAGCCCCATCATTCTACTCCCGATCTTTGCTTAAATCTTTTAATGCCTAATAAATCTAACGATAGTCCGGCACCTCGTTTATGCTAAACTTCTTTCTGGCCGTCAGTATGGGTTCAGGCAAGCACGATCTACTGCGGATATCCTAACGGTCATCGATGAACGCATATATCATACACTAGACAATGCAGGTGAAGCTAAGGCGGTAGCGCTTGATATATTCAAGGCCTTTCACAAGGTTTGACATAAAGGGTTTCTCTAAACAATTAACTCATATCGTATTACTGGACGAATATTTAATATAATAAGATCCTTTCTAACCAAAAGAAAGATACAAGTTGACTTCGATGGCCGTTCATCCAAGCAACACAACATAAATGCTGGTGTGGCCCAGTAATCCATCCTTGGACCTCTATTATTCCTTATTTTCATACACGACCTCCCTGATGACATTGAGTATGTATGGGTATGTTTGCTTACGACACCATGCTCTACCTCTCATCATGTGGGCAAAACAGACGCACACATATCCGAGACAACGGCTGAATCCTTGGAAAGTAGCCTCCAGTCTGTAGTGGAATAGGGTCAGAAATGTTCAATGTTCAAACTCCTCGGCCTAACATTAACAGGTAACATGAATTGGAACAAATACATTGAAGACATTTCCAAGGCTGCTGCAAAGAAGGTGGGCTTCATCTATCGTGCTAGTAATCTTATCACACTTGACATTGTCCTATATCTCTACAAAGCTACCATCCGCCTATGCATGGCGTATTGTTGCTATATCTGGGCTGGTGACACATCATCTACTAGTCTCTTCCTCTTAGACAAGGTCCAAAAATAAGTCGCCAAATTAATAGGTCTCTCACTATCTCCCAACCTGCAGCCCTTGTCCCATCGCCGTTGCATCCTTGTGTCTGTTTTACAAGTATTTCAATTGATTGTGCTCCGATGAACTTGCTGCCGTAGTGCCCTCTCGACGTAAATACATTAGACCAACTCGACAATAAGCTAAGTGTCATCCATTTACTGTGAATATCGCCAGATACCAGAGAACCTTATTTTCTCGTGCTGCCGGCCCTAGGAACTCCCTCTCTGCTCTTTGTTTCCCAGACTCTATTGACATGCAGACATTTAAAACTAATGTAAGCAGACATGTCGTTGCACCGTTCACAACATAGGATGACCCCCAAAACTTACACCCTTAATCTTAGTAGCCCCTTACGTCTACAGTAGCATCCTGTCTTGTTTGGGGTGAACTGTTTAAAAAGAAACCCAACAAACCTTCCTTAAAAAAATTGTAAATTAAATAGAATCACCACCCCCATTGAAAACTCCAAGAAAAAATACATATATTATAAAATAATAATACAATTTTACATGTGTCTGTCTGTTTCTCGCATCAGCGTAACTTTCGTTGTTACATTAAATAATTTTTATTGGAATCAAGAATGCAATAGCGTAAACGAAAACTATGTAGCGTTTCCCTCTCCGTGCAATCGTAAGGTAATCAGCAATTTTCTATTTTCTATCGGTATGCTTGCTGATTTGTGGATGACGGTGGGTAAGTGGTTAACGATGCGGACTGAAAACCTGGGCGTGTTAAGTTCGAATCCAGTTAGTTCCACTAAAACACTTTCATCAAAACCCACACCTGACCTTGTGGATAACCTACTTTAGAGAAGGTAAATACAATGCTTGCTGATTTTGCACCGCTGTCTATTAGCTTATTATTATCTAAAAAAAAAAAGATAAAAAAAACTCGAAGTATTACTGTGATTATAATAGAAAACAAAACGCGACGAAAATGAAAGTAGAAATACTCCAATAGACAATGGAAGGGAGCCTGCACAGGGAGTCTATTGTTTCGCAAACCACCAACCACACCAGTTTAGAACCGGAATTGCTTGAGTTTAGTGGCAATTGGAAGCCCAGGAATACTGGAAAATATTATATTCAACTGAGAGCCTCTCGCACATATACCATCATGCTATTCCCAAATATTAACCTATTTACTACTGACCAGGGTGTTTAACCCACCTAATAAACTGGTATTGTCCTGGCCTTTGGGTCTGGATTTACGCCGGTCTATTGGGGGTTGTCTGGTCCTGTGCAGTTCTAGGAGGTGCACCCTCCCAGGCTTCGCCTCCCCTCTTTGGGGGGGAGTAAGTTTATTGCTTACTGTCTGAGGCGCCCCTACCGGGGAATGCCGACGGGGCTGCCCAGGCTATTTTTAAATGGTCAGAATTGCTCACCCTCGAGCGCTGGCTTATCTAATCCCACTTTCCGACCTTGTGTCACATTTTACCTTGTGGGAGGTAGATAAATAGTAGACTCAACGTCGCTTAATCTTAGTGATATAACGATACTGGGCGTAGTCAGTCGGTCGGTTCAGTCTTGATAGACGGATAATCTTGTATGGGAGCCAGCGCAGGGAGTCTATTGTGAAGCAAGGTGTGTGCAATCATAACCATACTTCTTCTAAACTAAACTTGCGTGAGTCCAGTGGCAGGAAGTCCAGGACGACTCGAAAATGTAAGGATAAGCAGAGAGCCTTGCGCACATACAGCACCTGATATTTTCAATTTAGTGCTGAGCTAGCTCAACGTCGCCTTAACTTCGGTAGTTTAATGAGAACCGGTGTATCGACGTGATTATGCCGCGATATACAGCTAGTTGATACATGTCTTTGTTGGGTATGTTTCCGATGTGCTAGCCTCTTCTTTTTATAAGTTTGTTTTAATAATTAATCATCTTCGGGAATGTATCTACCTATCTATGTAAATACTGGCACGTGCTCGTTTTTTATTAGTCATCATGATGAATCAATATGAGTGAGTTTCAGAAGAGAGAGAAACAAGCCAAAAATGGTTTTGAAACATTTTTGGAAGAAATAACATATTCATTAAAACTACATAATTAATGAAGACGTATTGTACATTTTTTTATGGTCGGATGCTTCCCTAATATTTTGTATTACGTTGGGAGGAAAGTGTTTTTGTATCATTCAAACTTCGTGAACAAACTACAAATAAATGTTCATAAACTATACAATAGCATATATGTTTATCTTTTTGCTGTTTGGAATAAGAATGTTGAATTTGCAACTTTATGTTGTACATAAATGAAAGTTCATAGTCATACCTTGTGAGCTGCTTGTTGTTGTAAGCGCTCTTCAACGTAGTTCTTCCAGACGGAAGAAACGCTGCCTGTAAGTAAGTATTTCATACCTCGAAAAGGACTAAGTCAAGAAAAAACTGGTGGAAGACAAACGAGATTTATTCGACTTGAACTTCGTTCAAAATCACTGAGCAGTGGGGTAAGGGAGACATAGATAGACCTATAATAAGCTTTTAAGCATACAATATGAGCGCATTTTTTAATAAACATGTTCAAACGTTTAGTACTTCCAGTAAACTATTTCCACTCTCACTCTCCCTTTGAGCCATGTGACGTCACATCCGTTTTTCTCAATTCCAACAGTCTTGTAATTCTACCCTCGGGTTTATATATATATATATATATATATATATATATATATATATATATATACAATTGTCTTTATAATAGTGTTGATAATTTAACCAATAATTTAGAATATATTGTTAGTAATTTGTCTTGAGGATCCGCTTGCTGCAGTTGTCTGCCAAAAAGCGACCACATACGTCCCCCATCACCACCGGGAGCAACGCGGCGTGACCTCTCCACCTCCCCCCCCCGTCCCTGGGTCGATTCCGAACGCCAGGGCGCCACTAAAAACCCTCTATTTATGTTTCCGTTATATTTAGATGACGATTGATAATATGTATTGTGCGGATTATTCAGCTACAGTTCTCATTTTGGATGTCATTCTCACAACAATTCGGCCGATGTTACCTCCGACCTTGTTTAGATACATCTTGTCGAACTCGAGAAGCTGTACGGAATTTCGAACGGAACCTTTATTTAATCTAATGTGGACCAACTGATAAAAGTGTTGTGTAATAATCAATTCAACGTGACAGTCTTCTAAAGGTTGAAGTTGCAATTCTTAATACGAGCGATACTGAGAATAACATTACGAATTACTTAAGACCTCTACCTTATCATGACTGACGGATTGAGAACAAGGTGCCCCCGAAATGTTGTAAGAATATCATCCAAGATAAGAACAGTTGTCTGAATGATCCAAATAATACATATTATTTTTCAATGATGAATGGAGAAGGCGGAATAATGTATATTTCTGCATGTGCAGCCGGATGTGTGTAGTACCAGTTCGGAAACATTCGCTAGACTCATAAACTATTTATATGATTTTTATATTGAGGGAGTAAAACTTGTATGGTTATCAGGTCAAGAGCAATAATTATAAGATCGAATGGGTATTTTCCTTAACTGCACCTTTCTAAGAGTGGATGTCTCAAAATTGTGCACCGTTGTAAGACAGAGATAGAAGCGGGTTAGTTTGGATACACTGACAGTCTTTCTTTCCTCTCTGACTATATTTTCTGACTCCTGTAAGACATTCACAACAAGAACTCGACTATTTACCGCCAATGGAAAAACTTGTATTTCTTCTTCTTTGTACCTAAAACCGAATACAGTTTCTTTAAACAGGTTTTTTTTTCAATAAATCATATTTGTGGAACACATTTCGCAGAACTGCTTCCCTGCAGACTATAAAATAGTCGCCTTTAAATAAAATGTGAACTAATATTTGCCGAGCCGTTTGTTTTGTAATAAAACTTTCCTTTTTCTCTCAACCATTTTCAACACTGTAATAGTATACTTAATCATCCAACTGACAATCTCATTAATCCTCATCCTCGGGTGGTTTTTATCCTTCAGAAGTGGTGCCTCATTAGTATATATAAACTTAATAATGGCAAATTAGTACGACGGATCACGAAATCGTCTTTCTTTAGCTAGGGTTTAATAAAATAAAACCTTACTGTGAATTCTTCTTATCTAGTATTCCACAAGGACACTAGTATGTGACAATTTAAGATGGATGACATGCAAGCTTTGCAAAGTCATGGTTAAAA
Source organism: Sepiola atlantica (assembly GCA_963556195.1). NCBI lineage: Eukaryota > Metazoa > Mollusca > Cephalopoda > Sepiida > Sepiolidae > Sepiola > Sepiola atlantica. The sequence goes on from OY744528.1 coordinate 33,426,902, forward strand.
ACAAGAAAAGCAAACGCGAGCAAAGCAATAAGAAAAAACACCAACAAACAAAACATTAACAATCGCCTGAATTTGGCATTACAGCGTGATTTTTTTTTCAAAATTTTATTTAATCTTCTCAGACTTATATACAATGAATAATCGATATATATTTATTTATATATATATGTATATTCTAAAACAATGAACTCATCAATGAATAAAACTCGATGACCGTTTGATTATTAGATATGGACTGGTCAAATACAGAAGTAGAATGTATAACAGTGTAATCTATCAGCTAAAAGATTACTAAATGGAAAGTTTGTGTCTTTTTTCAGCTGAAACAAGTTATTTTGTGTGTGTGTGTCTTAAGATATTTCTTAACTTTCCTCTCTTTTTTCTGTTTTTTTTTTGCATTTAATCAAAGGGTGATTTTAATTTTTCTTTCACAAAAACCCAAATTGTATAACAGCAAAGTAATATATTGTTTGCATACCAATTCATTTTGAATGCTTAAAATATAAAACAAGCTTTTATTAAAACAATAAAAATAAAGACAGTATTTTAATATGAAAAAACAAACAAACAAAAATAACAATGTATGAATGAAACAAAACATACACAGGTGAAACAAAACATACTCTATCCATTGTAAAATGTCTGTGGGTTTTTTTAAAGGTATCGATTTTTTTCGTTATGTTTTTCTCGGTTCTGTGAGAAGCATATGACAAGTGCTTTCGCAGAACGTAGCTTTTTTTTATAAAAATAATTACAAAATTTGGAGGGTGTTTCTTTTTTACCCTCTGGGAATGACAACATGAGGGTTTTTATTTAATGTTTTGTTTTTAAAATTTTGGCTTTAAAAAAGTTGGATACTGACGGGAAGAAATATTAATGTTTTATTTTTGTTTTTGCAAGTTGAAAACTGGTTGTTGAGATAACATAGATGGCACATTTCGCCTAGTTTCCTAGTTCCGTGAACATATTTCAATCCAGTATCCAAGTCACGTTTCGATGGTTCGACACAGCATTCTTCTTTTTGATTCCAGTGTTGTTACTTTTCTTTTATTTATTCTTTTTTTTTACTTTTTTTTTTCTAGAAGCGCATCATATATTTACCGTTCAATCAATAACAATCTTTATGACGGAATCAGCGTTTATAGTAATGGGTGAACCTTATTTGCTTCCGTCGCCGAGTCGCTCCCGAACATAACCTGAGCAGAAAGGCCACCATTAAAAACAATCACGATCGAAATCAAACATATAACTAAATATTCATCAATTCTGATGATGTGAAACATCCGTAGATAAAACATTACTGAAATTCATTTTTTGTAAACATTATTGTAGGGTCATTCTCTTTTATGAACAAACTTTTCCATGTGACACTCGCTCTATTATGAATGTTGTTTCTTCAACGTGTGTATTTTTTCTCTTTATATAATTTATTTTAATCACAGCCCTTTTCAAACAACGTTTATTTAATATAAGAAACAAATTTAGTAAATATAAAAGCAGCAATACTCAATTTTACCATATATATATATATATATATATATATATATATATATATATATATATATATATATATATATATGTTTGATTGCACATGCCAATTTTTTTTTGTTTTCTTGGCGGTCGTATAGTGTTTCGAATTTCACCTGTTCTGTACATGAGAAAATAAAGCCTACATATATAAAGTTCTATATATACACAAACACACACACACACACACACACACACACACATATGTATATGTATATATATATATATATATATATATATATATATATATATATATATATATATATATATATATATGTCTGTGTGTGGGTGTATGTGTTGGTGTTATCTATTATGCTGTGTTAATGTTAATCATTCCACGATGAATATCAATAACTATAGGATTTATTTAGCCTTTGAGATAGGAGGTGCATAAATAATGACACAAAGTGAACAGTGAAGCTCGTACTATATGGTGTACTTTGTTTATCTCCAGCCACGCGCACTAAATACATTTGTGTTGTGTGATATTAGCCGTGAAACGATTACTATAAAACACTGCATAGTAGATAGCATACTCTCATAAATAATTTCCAATATTAATATATATATATATATATATATATATATATATATATATAATTGTATGTGTGTGTATGTGTGGGTGTGTATGCATATGCTCACATCTGCGTGCGGTATTGTGATGGTGTCAAAACTTGACCAGGCTTTGCTAATGAGCGTATTAATGATTACAACTATATTTACAGTTCGAAAATACGAGATTAAACAAATGAAAAATAATTTTATTTCATAGGATAATTGATATTCTTCTACGGACAGTGTGACCTCAAATACATTGGATTTGAATGCAACAAAACGTATTACCGTTTACTCATCTTACCACGACTACAGCAACACTTGCAATATAACTACAGCATTCTATCTGAGAAAATCAGATAATTGAACAGGTATTTACTTTTACACGGATTTAAATAGTGCTTGCCGCGATACTTTATAATACTGGAAGGAAGGCCACATACCGATGTCTATTATGTATTAACGAGAAGGACCCCCGTGGAAACTCCACGGTTTTTTATCTACCGCATTCTGACTATAAAATAAACCATCAAATACGCAAATATTTTATAAATAAAACAAATATTTAAAAGTTTTACTTCATTCGTTTATTTTAACAATTTAATTTGTTTTGTTTTTTAATGCCGTAAGAATAATTGACTTATATACGTTATATGGGATACATGGCCGGTGTTTCTAATCAAGTGAATCTTGAGTTTACCATCGGCAGCCTCGTAACTCTCGCTTCCCTTATTTTGTCCTTTAGTCCTCACATTCCATGTGCGATGTTTCTGACAAAGGGAATAATAATTGCTGTTTTGGGGTCAGAATCTACACATCTAACACTTATCGTTGGCTACTTATAAACTTTGAAGTGGTATTTTAGGCTCCGTACATCTAGTGGATTCATGCCTTGTCTGGAACGATTTCCATTAATATATATATATATATATATATATATATATATATTACTATTTCATGTATCCCCATACAATTTTATAAGGAGATATCATTTTTATGTATCAATTTTCAGTAGTTTCTTCAACAGTGCTCGATACGTCAGTAGAGCTAGGTAGTAAGCTATGAAAATATATTTATGGCAATTAAGCTACACCGAGGCTCCGGCGTTTCATCCCCAGGGGGAATCTTTATAGAGTTATTTTTGGCAGGTGTTTTTATATACACGGCTAGCTCGTTAACCAATCAGATTCTGTGGTGTTCTCTCAGCCAATCGTTGGGCTTCCCACGAACAAAGGTGTGGTTCGTGTTACTTCCTATATCATGTACTATTGTCTGTTTTCTATAGATTGGCCTATATCCTGTTACCTTTGTTGTGTCAATATAATAGGTGAATTTATTTTAACACGTGGTTCTTTGAATTTCTATTTTATGTTTTAATTTTTAAATTGTTAGGTTTTTGTTTAGTTTAGTTTTTTTTACTAATTTGTTTATATATATATATATATATACATACTTATATATATATATATATATACACATATATCGTATAAATCCTATAAAGACGAATACATGTTCAGAATAGTATGCTGCTGTGAACAGCTGAAAGACTGACACAATACCGCGATGAGTGGTTTAATATTGTTCTCAAGAATGTTGCGAAGCTCTTCGAAGTATACACATAAGCCAATTAAATGGTGATTGCAATCATACTTTATAAGGCTGGGAGGAAGGACACTAGGCGGTGTTCATTATATATAACACAGCAGGACCCTGTGGAAATAGTACGGTAATTTATCCACTGCCTTTTGACCGTAAAATAAACCATCAACTACACAGACGTTTAATAAACAAAACGAATATTTATCAAGTTTAACTTTATTCATTTCCTACAATAATTTAATTTAATATGATTGTAACAGCAAAAAAACTGGAGCAAAATCTCCGACACGAATTATACTGATTAATATGTATTTATTTGCGCGCACGTGGCCAACGCTGAACTATGACATCTTTTCACCGTAAAATTCTATTTTTACCAAACTACTTGTCCCAGAGCCAACGCCAATCACAAGCGGAACAAACGTCCTACTCACATGTTGACTGACTCGAAAAGACCGCCTCTGGACAAGCAGGCAGTATAGAGGCACGACAGTTACCCCGTGCGCATGTTTTCCGGAAGAGGACGGTGCTGAATACAAAATGTCCCCTTATGAATTATGACCGGCCAACATGTGAAACTCCTACGTTTACACTGATCTTTAATGACGTTAGAATATTCGTTGGCCATATATATTTTTAATAAATAAAATGAATGTTGTCAGCATTCAAATTTTAAAGTTTTATTCGATTTTGGAACAATTCATTTTAAAAAGGGTGATGTCTAAATATTTGGCAACCAGCAACACTAAATATGTTTCAATTACTTTTCATATTTGGTTGATTGGAAGATCCCATTCTTGTAAATGGGTGTGCAAGGTGATGACGTACGTACACACCAAAGCATGCATGCATTATTATGCAGATATTTTGTATTATTAACTAGCAGGACCCTTGGAAATTCCACGGTGCCTTATTAAACAATATGCATACTTTGCTATTAAAGTAATATTCCATTTGAAATCAGAAATGTGTGTCAAGGGCAATACTATCAATAAAAAGGGGTATTTCTTATTGGATGAATGTAATTGTCATTGTTAAGTATTTCATTAAAAAAACGAATATGTATCATTTTTTATTCATATAATCATTTAAAACTTTATCAGTTAAACATTCTTTTTAAATAATGAGTTTCTCTAAATTTCACTAAATATCCTTCAAATAAAAAAAACGATGTTACTTTTTAAAATAAATATATTTAAAATGATACTCTTTTAGTCGACAGGACGACATAATTTTATTAAAAAGAAACAGTTTTAAATGAGTAAAGTTTGAATTTTTACCTTAGCGACATTAAAATAATAACCAATCACCAACGTTTGTTTATCGGACGATCTCCTTTCGTTAGTGTATGCAACGCAACACACGTACAAACATGCTTGAGCGTATGATCATGTAGATATCTTATCATTTCGCTGTTATATTACTTTGAACCACATATGTTTGAGTCGTGAGAATTGATAATTTGGCGCAATAATCATAACATTATATTTCATAAATAAACGATACATTTTATAAGTGGATGGGATACATAGCCGGTTTTGCTAATGACGGCAATTTATATTTTAAAAAATCGTGAAAAAAAGGTTTCTATTTATTAATCTATATACCATTAAACTCTATGGTGTTTTTTTAGAGTTAGTACGCAAATAGAAGCATGATATTAGTTCTCAAGAAAGGAATAGGCAGACTACGCATTACTAAGGCAGTACTTTTTACGATACCAATAACCGAGTTATAATCTCACATGAGTCTAAAATGATTTGTAACTGGATGCATGTTTTATAAATTTGAAAAAAATTAACATAAAATGATGTTATCATAAAATCATTACATAAATAGTTTTTTTTCATAAGTAATTTGTTTATAAGCCGCAAAAAATGGAAATCTATTCGGCATTAGATCAAAGCGAATTATTTTTGTTTTGATTTCAAAAAAGAAAAAAATACGTTAATATCATAGTTTTTATATGCTAATGCAATTACTAAGTATCGTAAATTTTCCACGAAATTTCACAAATATTTTCTTCGTACTAGCGATGAAAGTTAGGTAAAGATAAAAATTGACATACCCAGTAATTGTACCAACACCATTGAAATAGCGGCTATTAACTAGTTGAATAAAACATAAATGTCCGTGCTTTAGGTCGAATTAGTAAATGATCTCAAAGAGATTATAACATTTCCTCTAGATTAAACCCTAAACAAACAAAATCCGCGGGTTATAAAACATTTAAACATTACAATTTGGCGTTTCACTTTAATCATTGCAATGTCGTCAAATCTTAATCCCACCCACATTCATTAACAAGAACACACTCAGACGTGAGATTACATATATCAGTCTGACAACGTAAGGATGAGCCAAAATCAAGTCTGCGTCTTCCTTCTTCATATTGTATGAAGTATTCCCGAGGTTATGGCTTGTTCACGTTGATAACCTAAAAACATTTAGCTGATCAGGTTAGAATGTGACCTGGTGGTACGTTGTATCAAAAATCATCAGATGCATGCATCAAATTTGGAAAAAATTTAAAGTTGATATTCAGTCAAGATTTCGATTTTGACATAACTTGTCATGGTCAAGTTTAGAAACGATGCGGGACTTCATTGTCTACAATGTGGGCCACATAGCGAGTATCTACGTTGATCAGACCCACATTTACGCCAAAAGCTCGACTTTCACCTTTTTTGTTACCTTGAACTTGTCATTATACCATGATATCCCAGAATTAAACTAATAGTAGGTCAGAATATGACTGATCTTTTGACCAAGATTGGAGATGGTTGTTCAAGCGATATTGGCGCTAGGCTGTACACAAATCAACCAAAAAACTCGATGGCAGATGTAATAGACAGTTTAATAGAAAGCATAACCATTTTAACTAGAATCATTAAATTGTTATCAAATTTTCAGGAGGGAAGTCAGAAATATCATAGCGTTAATGTTCCTTTTAATTACACAATATTAACATTAAATGTATACCGTATTTTATTTAGACAAACGGGGTTTAGACAAAATGGAACACAATGCGGCTAAAAAAAGATATATTTCGAGTTTGAGATCTGTGAGATAACGACATTTTCACAATAAAATATTCGATTTGATTGGAATTTAAGAAATTTTAATCCGGAGATAAAAAATATTTAATCAAAAAAACAAACTTACTGGAAACTTTATGGACGCAATAAACTATTATACCACGGTTAATAGTGTGATTCATGACGCAATACTTGTATAACTTATTTTATTTAAATGATTTCAACTTGATTATGTCATCTTGATTATTATTTTTACAACGTTTCGACCGATGTAACCTTCAACTCTGTTTAAATTCGAATTTTCGAACTCTGGAATTTTTCTGACAAACTTTGGAATCTGCACGGTTTTCAAATGGAACCATTAATTTTATCCACACATGTAACTTGCTGTTGTTCTCTAAGCCATGACCGGGTCGAAGTAATTCGTAATTGTATTCCTAGTATCGCTCGTTCTGACAATTGACCATTCGGCTTCCAGCAGACTGTTACTTAGAACTGATCACAAGTGAGCACAAAGACCTGTGGAGCAACGGATAAAAGAGATAAGTGATATTCAGTTTTAAGTGACAGTCGTCTGGAGGTTTACCATTCATATATAATATCCAATATGAGAAAAGTAGTCCTACTAACCCCAAAAATAAAAATTATCAATCCTAAATATTTGTTCGTAGTTTTACGTAGTTATTTGAAAAATATTGATTTGTTATTCATTGTATTTTATTGACTTATTTGTGTATGTGTTATGACAGATTATTTGAAAAAGTTCATCGTGGAATCTTTTACCGTTACTTTGATTCTAGATAAATTGTACCTAACAGTGATTTTTAATAGAACACACCGCATACCATTATAAGCGAAATAGAAAACACTTATTAATAGTTAAATTTAAAAAAAAAATTGAATGCCCTAACAAGACATATTGCAACTAAAGTGTAAGGTGCTACTGTCATAGGGGCCACATTTACATAAGCCACCTGAGTAAAGTGTTGGGAAGCAAGATATTTGTTCACATTATAAAGAATTTCCAAAAGCAACGAGTCTGATTTCATTTCATGTGTTATACTCCCTTATAGTTACATGTTTTATGAATTAATTTAACATCACAGAGTAATTATAGACAATGACACTTACCAGCTCTTGTATTGTTAAGGTGTTATATATATATAGGGAGTGTCCAAAACAGCTTACGTAAGTGGTTGACATAAGGTGTAAGTATATATTATTATTATCACTATTATTATTATTTTACAGTAGTCTCAACTTTTGAATGTTTTAGTTGGATGTTGTTACTTTATTTTGTTTATATCTAACACTCATATATATACATATATATATGGTGAATTTTAGAGCATAAATATTGATGATGTCATATGTTTTTCTACTACATCATATATATATATGTATATATACACATACATATATACATATATATATACATGTATATACATATATATATATATACATATATGTATATATATGTGTATATATACATATATGTATATCTATATATATATGTATATATATATATATATATAAAGATAGATTTATAAGTGTGAGCCTACCAACATTTAAGATGTCTTATTGTTTAATATTTATTAACAAGTATTTATTAACAAGTATTATATATATATATATATATATATATATATATATATATATATATATATATATATTTATAAGTGTGAGTTTACCAACATTTAAGATGTCTTATTGTTTAATATTTATTAACAAGTATTGTTTTTATTTTTTGCATTTTGTGTATGAATTTGAAGTTTAACAGCTACACGTTTTTCCAGCATAGTTGCAATATGTAATATGTATGTGGCTGTTGGTGTGTGCATGTATATTATGTATAGGTGATGCAATCGCGTTTTCAACATTTATTTAGAACACAACGTTTGTTTACTTTTAAACTGTTCTTTGCATTTTCGTAACTAACCCAAACCTGTTGAAACCTTAAATTCAACAACATGAATTTCAAAGAAATATCAAGACACATTTGTCATCGAAACAAATAGAAAGGTTCATCAACTAGAAACATTCAGATGGTAAAAGCAGTGTTGACTAATAAAACACATGCACACATACGTATGCATATAACATATATACATATAATATACACACGGACACATAGACATCATATATACACACATATATATATATATATATATATATATATATATATATATATATATAGAATATCACTTAATTATATATATATATATATATATATTATATATATATATATATTATATATATATATATATTAAAATAACATTTAGATAAACTACAAGACTCTTGTGATATTTAACAGTGGATCAACCCTAGTAGTTTTTATCTTTCGATGAAAATACTATTTTCTCGGACATTCTTATTTTATTTTGAGGGGGTTACAAGAAGATGCTTTATGAATTTTTTTCTAAAAAAATTTGCTGTTTTAAACACATGATGAGTCATGTTCAATAACTGAACATAAACATCGTCTGGAAACAGATGAAAACGTGTTGACTCTTTACTTTGTATATAATCATAAACTAGGTATGTGTTAAGAATATATATATATATATATATATATATATATATATATATGTGTGTGTGTGTGTATATTATGTATCAAACTGCGTTTTTTTTCTAAAACGTGCATTTTCCAAGGGAAAACCATTTACTAAACGGTTACTTTAATCCACAGTGCTGGAAATAAGTAAATAAAACTACAAAGTGAAAAATACAACTGACATACTTTGTGCTTATTCGATGTTTATTCCCAGACCCGTGGACTAAATTAACTACTCATTTAATTGCATTACCAAACCAAACATAAGTGTCAGCATAAAAGCAGCGTGTTACAATATATACTGTATGAAATCAATTCCAATATAAACTATATCTACATCGGAATAGCTTCTAATTTGTAAACAACACTGAACGATGGCTCCATTGCTGAATGTAATAACTTTCCAAAAAAATGTTTGCTTTTAGATGTGTTCCCCACTTTTTTTCTGGCGAATTTTTGATAGGACAAATGTAAAACACGAATTGTATTTTTTGTACATTTTATCTGAGGGGAAAATATAGTAGCATAATAACAAATGTTTGAACATAATAAGCTCGTTATACTGATAAATACGCTACATGTACATATATATATATATGAAGAGTTCGAATGCAAAATGCGATAAATCCAATTACTTTAAATTGGGACCTTACACAATAAAAAGACGAATATATAAAATCAAGACGTTGACTAAAAGTTTATTTTAATTTAAAGCAAAACGACATTGTGCCGGTATCGTATTATGTAAAACGAGTGTTAGGGGTGTGGTTGAGTGTTGAAATGCAACTGTTTTTGTAGTGATAAATTCGTAATATTTAAAATGGCGTATATCGCGTTTTGCATTCGAACTCTTCATATACATATATTTATATATATATATATATATATATATATATATATATATATATATATATAACAACAAAGATTTCATTATGAGCATAATATTCACTGAGTTACGATCAAAAGATGAACATATATCCTTCTAGCAAACTGAAAATTAAGTAGGTATTTATAATCTATATTGTATTAAACACCGTTTCAGATGTTTCTTTGGTGTTTATACATATTTCAAAATGCCATCTTCTTTCTATTTCAAAATTAATAAAACTACTTTGAAATCATTCCATGATCGTAACACATTTTATATAAGTGTTACAATTTTTATGTGTAGTGTTTGTTGTAACAGATTTTATTCAAATTTGTTTTTTAGTATGTTTTGCAGTTTTTTTGTTGGGGGGGGGGGCATATTTCTTCCGGCCATTTTTATTTTTGATATTTTTTTGCCTTGTATAATTTTTACAACCAGTTCCTTTAAGCGACACTTTTACAAATAGAAATGATTGAGTTTTGCGTGTTTGCTTGAATTTCGTTTATTGCACTTTTTTTTTTTTTTTCGTTTTACACCGGTATATAAATGCCGTCAATCGGTCTTTGAACTGTCGAAAGCGTTTCTTGTTTTGATAATCCAATTAACATCTCATTTGATGTACCACCGCCTGAAAAAAATCTTTTTGACACTCCATGTTTTTCGCCAGTGTTTCGAGAATATTAATATTTCCTGACATTTTCTTAACTCTTGGACAGTGCTTCTATCAAATACCGATAATTTCACGAACATTTCCAATTTTTCTGCTAGATACGTTCTTCAATTCAAGTCAAAATAAAGATTAAACCACTTTTCAAAAAAAATTCATATTGGCTATTTCACTGATTGAATTCCGAACGTTTCTTTTTTAGTTACCAATTCATTGAAAACAAAATTAATTTTCGAGAAATTTCCTTGATAAATACGAATAACACCATTCCTGACACTGCAGATAGTCTTCATAAACTTGGCTATGGCCTCTGCCGAGTCTTCATATTAGTTTTTTTTTTTAAATTTCTAAATGAAGGTTTCTTTATACGTCGAAGTGTGACTATCTTTGGTTAGGTTATCGTACATTGAAACATTCGCATAGTGATGATGATCATCATGATGATTATAATGATGATGAGAATGATGATGATGATTGCTTTGCACCCAGAGGAAATCGAGAAATCGTCATTTTGAAGATGTATATAAACTCAATGACAGCGTTATTCCTTTCTGTGTTTGTTTGCAAGTTTGTTCGTTAAATCAATCCACCGATTTCACAAGACGAGACGCATTTTTTTAACATTATTTATACATTTCTCCTGTAATAATCCACATTTTCATCTTTCGAATACCTTCAATAAAATTCTTTGTATGATGTATTATGAGAACATAATTCCGTAAAATGTTGTTTGCTCTGTTTAACAGTAACTTAACATTTTTTTTTTTGGGGGGGGGGTTATGTAACATTCAAGTGCAATAACTATTAAGCACTATTAAATGATGAAGATGGATTGAATACAAGTTGGTATTTTACCTGTTATTTTGCTTCCTATCATTTTTATGTTTCATGTGAAACTGACAGATTCGGTTCTGTTCTATGATTGTGTATCACGGACATATTTCAAACCCACATTTGCATTGATTTATATTATTTTGATTATTTTTCTGTAACGGATATATTTATCCATTTTTACATTGCCTACTATCATTCTCGTTGTTTGTATGTAACGGACATATGTCCCACCCATTTTTGCATTGCTGTTTACTATTTTTTTTATTTGTGTGTAACAGACATATTTCACACATGTTTTACATTGCTTTCTATTATTCTCATTATTTGTGTGTAACAACCCATTTCACACTTGCTTTTGAATTGTCTACTATTATTCTCATTATTTGTGTGTAACATACACATGTGCTATTCATTTTGCATTGCATCCTATCCTCCTCATTATTGTTCTGTAACGGACATATTTCACCCACTTTTGCATTGCTTATTATCATTCTCTTTATTTATGTGTAACAGACATATTTCAAACCACATTTTTGCATTGCCTTATACATTGCCTTATTTTCATTATTTGTCTGTACAGGATTTTATTTCATCCATCTTTCAAATATTTTGTCATTGTATTCTATGTTTCTCATCATTTATATGTAAATTACATGTTCCACATATATTTTTTCATTGCCTCGTATCTTTCTCATTATTTCTATGGAACAAATATAAATCCCACACATTTTGTCATTGTTTCATATCCTTAATATTATTTGTATGTAACGGTCATATTGCCCACAGATTTTGTAATTGCCTAATCTATTCTATCATTAATATTATTTGTGCTTAACGGACATAATGTCCACAATTGCTGTACTATCTTCTCAGTCTATGTATGTAATGGACAGATAACCCAAACATTTTTTATGATACCACCTTAATTTCCTCTTAAGCTCATGTAACAAATATAACACTCAAAAGCTGTTGCATTGCTTATTATGTTTCAGTTGCAATTTTATTTATAAACGAACGTAAGTGTATATTTACCAAGAACAATATTTCTCACTGTGCTTCAACTGTGGCTGTTTATTACACCGACCGCATTAAACAACATTAGCCAATCAACATCATTCTGATATTTCCGGTAACTTCCGGTAACTTCCGGTTGTGAATATTAGACGACCCAAAAGAAATGCTACTTTTTTAGATGTCCTCAGCATCTTTTGAAAAACAAATCTAATTTTTGATTAAAAACAATTACATGATTTTGATAATGATTAGGGGTTATAAAATAAATTAAAATTCGTCGAATATTGCATAATTTGTGTTTAATAACTCTTCACCCAATTCCTTGCGAATCTGATGTGTTTTCATTTCTTAAATTAGAGGTTATGCTCATATTATACATATTAAAACTCCTTTAACATATTCTACAGAAACTGAAATGCGAATGAATATTTATTAATTGGACGTTGTGCCCATATTATACATCTTAAAACCTCTTTAACATATTCATCATCTGAAATGCGAATGAATATTTATTAATTGATTGTCTAAAGAACACAAGAATAGAAGATATCCGAATTTTTATGAAGGACTTCCACCTTTTATACGCTATTTATATTTTAGTAGTGAATCCTGTGTATACAAATATATACATATATAAACATATATAACTTTGTAAAAATAGAGATGTAGGCAACAAGATGCCGTTTCCTCTCTGCTAAGTTATGATTCGTACAATATAAAAGTGAGCTATATTTATGTCCAGGCTTAAACCTTTGGCAACTGACTACTAAAAATATTTCTCAATATGTAATCTACAAGACACACTGTCGCCAGAAAAAGTATTTTTCTTGCGGAAGTATTCATTTGGCAAAAACAGCTTTACAGGCAAGAACTTATCGCTTAATATAGTCGTTGTTCTTCCCCTAAATAACGATAATACAATTTTATTACGTTTTAATCTTCTTTGGAGATGTTTATATGCATTTAGACATTCCTTTTTAACTTGCCCTCCTCTCTCTCTATTTATCTCATTCACACTCTCTCCTCGTCTCTCCCCCTCCACTTTCTCTCTCTCTCTCTCTCATATATATATATATATATATATATATATATATATATATATATATATATATATATATATAGTCTAAAGAAGCTTTGAGTCATTAAAAAAAATTAAAATGTAAAATGCAGTTCAAATCCCCAGACAATCTAACTAAATCCAAGATATTGCAGACTTAACATTCGTTGGAAGATTAATAAATGAAAAAATAAAAGTAAAAAAAAAAAAATAAATAAAAAAAATAAAAAAATAAAAAGGGGTTAATTATCTAAGAGTGAAACAAAAACAGGAGACCTTAAGCGTCTAATATTAACACGGGGATCATCAGCTGTTTACTATGTAACTGTTTCGGAGATTTAAAAACAGGACAGTTATAATATTCATGGCTCTCCAATGGTACTGATTATACGACCATTTCCCCAATAATCAAGTGTCGAAATAATTCAGCTTAAAATATCACTAATATATACATAAATAAATAATAATAATGATAAAATAATAATAATAATAATAATAATAATAATAATATATTACCCTTAAGACTACCGTATAATATAGTAATTTGCATATCAAATAACATTAATTATAACAATAATAAAAAAATAAAAATAATAATACTATCTAAACACTACATCCAAGAACCATTCTGCAATATGGTAGCTAGCAATAAAAGTATATAGGAATTAAAGTTATATATATATATATATATATATGCGTGTGTGTATACTTAGGCAGCAAGTGATTATCCAAGCAAGCGTTGTTGAACGTCACGGAACTTTCTTGTTTGTAAATCTTCTTCGTGAGGTTCTCAAACCGTCGGGCTATCCTTCTGGTTTCAGGTGGCAATCCGTTATATATTTCCCCGATTGTTCTTAATTCGGCCATTTTCAGGATTAGAAGACGACTAAGAAAGTCGAAAGCGCTCGAGGAAAAAATGGCTGAATTAAGAACAATCGGGGAAATATTCTACGGATTGCCACCTGAAACCAGAAGGATGGCTAGACGGTTTGAGAATCTCACGAAGCAGATTTACAAACGAGACAGTTCCGTGACGTTCAACAACGCTTGCTTGGATATATATATATATATATATATATATATATATATATATATATATATATATATATATATATATATATATATATATATCGTAAATCCGACAATCACACGTACAAATGTAAACAAAAAATGAATCAATAACCAATATCAAGAAAGTGTTCTCAATAATATATAAATGTAAATACAAAATTACTCTTAGATAACAGAACACAAGATCTCAAGATACAAAATACCAAAGTCATTTCTTTTTATTTAAAAAAAAGATAAACATGAGACGACTCAAAACTACAGCATAAATTGTTTCTAATTGTCTCGCAGATACCTCATACGCGACTAGTATACGTAAATGATCAAATAACAATTGCTTTTAAAAAAGTAACAGCCTCAAAACACATTTAAACAAAACTTAGCTGACACTTCCCTATAAACGTATATGTGCCGTCTCATTTCCGACGAAGAACGCATTGAGTTTAAATTATTTTATCATAACAATGAAAAAAGTATTAAAAAACATATTTTCATGCTTATATATATACAATGTTAGTTAAGATAAATACAATTTGAACATTGTTCCAAGGATTCAAAACCAACCACTATTTGGCGTACAGTCGTTTCTAAGACTCGTTACTTTAATCACCAACCAAGAGAAGCAACTCTTTATATAGCAGTTAATACGCAATAGAATTATAGATAAACAGAAGTATCAAAGACCGATTGGTTCAAGACTATTACTTCTATTTATTCCATATAAATTGCATACAAGAGTCATACACTTTGACATATCCCTTAAGATGCTCCCATTATATAATTAAATAGTAATAAGTGATTTTACTTTGACTTTATTCTCGTGGATTACATAGAAGTAAATATACTAACTATCTATTAGGCGTTAAATGTATGAAAGAAGGCACCAAATCATGTGAATTACAAAGGAGAGTAGAAAGTGGACTTGAGGTTTTTTATTCGGCAGACTTATAACTCTTGCTTCCCTTATTTTGTCGTTTAGTCCTCACATTCAATGAGCAATGTTATTGACAAAGGGGGGAGGGGATTGCTGTTTTATGGGTCGAAATCGATCTATCTAACACTTATTATTGGCTAGTTTCTGAATCTGAAGTAGTATTTATAGCTCCTTACACTAAGTGGCTTTAATGTATTGTCTGGAGACATTTCAATAACAATGTATAAACCATTTTTTATTTATTAAATTCAATAAATTCGGCAAAGAATAAAACATATGTGCTCTAAATGTCATTTAGGGAAAAAAGTGGTAGAAATGTACGCAGAAGGGGATACCGTAGCTTACGACCTGTTTTAATGCCCCATTTACATTGCTGTGTCTTTAACGCATTTAATACATCTTTTGGAAGTCCATTCCAAAGTCCAGGGACGCTGAATGAGAAACTGGCCTTGTTCCGGTCCAATCAAAATCGGGCATGACACACTTTCTGTTGATGCCCGTGCAGACTTCTTACTAGTGCAAGAGTCAACAATTGGTTCTAGGAAAGATCGTAATTGGCATTAAGGAGAGTGTAGGCCAAAATGAGATAATCGCAAGAGAGTAGCACTTTTTTAAATGCTCACAGATATAGAAAAAAACTATTAAAAATGTGTTGCACTAACGTTCAGTGATAGAAGACAAGATCAAGACAGAGATAGTGCGTGATTGATCAGTTGTTAAGTCGATTACAAAGTATGGCTTATTAGATGATCAACTATTTGATATGATGATGATGTTGAACCTCGAGCACAACCAAAACACAAAATAATTACTGAATATCCACTTTGCTAGACATTCAGCATTTTAAGGTGATGATCTAGGGGGTGGAAACATCCTAGAAAAGCAGTGACGTCCTCTCCTACCCATCGGTGTATAAGCTAATGATAACTGAGCCGTCGTTACTTCTTTTATATGCACTAACGAGTCACCGCTTATCAAGGCCCAACAGCACTTAAGGATAACGGTTACTGAGTCTGTCAGGTGGACAGTGACATCGTGAGGATTGGTAAAGATTGCTCAAACGAGACAGAATCTTATTATCTAAGAGTACGGTTCAACAAGAACTTGTTAACATTGGACTTAAAACGACCATGCTGTAGTCAGCTGGGAAGCAACTCTAACTATTATTTACCTCCTCTCCAGGAGGTTAGACACAAGGTCAGGTGTGGGTTTTGATGAAAGTGTTTCTGTGGAACGAACTGGATACGAACCCGGCACACCTCAGTTCGCATCGTTAGGCACTTAGCCACCGTGCCATACACAAGTATGCTGTTCCACACACGGATTAGTCTTGGAAATAAACTTCGCTCATGAAACGTCCGTATAATTCTAGGTACACAGAGAAAGAGGGCAAATCATTTACAGTGGTTTTAGCTAGTCGATTTTTTGTTGAGAATGTTTTAGAGGGTTGAATCATAGATTACAGCTTAGTTCAGCACCCGCTGTGGTAATAGCGATAGAGTAGAGAGAGACTAGCAAGGGCTCTCATGTGAAAAATATGTGATAAGGTATGGAAGAGAAAATTCCTTACTATATTTTGCAGTTGCTGTTGTACTCTGTCAACACATACATGGGTGTTTTGAGCGGTACCTAATACTAGAACGAATTAAAATACCATTTTTCATAAACATAACTCGATGTCAGAACGAAGGAATAGTTAGTTTTGTATGTTTATATCAGTATAACTTTGATTTACTCATATTAGTATAATAATAGATTAATCGTTGTCATATTTCCATATTTTTGTATTAGTATTTTTACATATTTATTTTCTTTTTGTGTATTTCAATTTCCAACCTTTCTTCAATATCTTTAATCTTGTTGTTTTTCAAAGTAAATATAGCAGACACTATTTGCATTTATTCAAATATGTACACATTCGTTTTGTTCAGAGACTGCATGAATAATTATATTCCCAGAGTGCGTCTCTTCTTCTTAAAATTGGTAAACTCGTGTTTACGTCTTTATCGACGTTAAATGTTTCCACTTCATTTACATATCGGCACTTTATTAATTAAGACCGTTTTGCTATTCCGGCCGTCAGTTTAAACGGTAAACTTTGCAAACAAATTGGAGAGAAAAAATTTGAAATATTCCGAAATTCAATTTAGTGTTTTCTTTCCTTTTCTCACGAGAAATATTCTTAATATAAAACAAATATGAAGCGAAAGATTCCTCTGCATAAAAATCCTATTTGCATTTATTATGAATTAATTAACTTCGCTTATGCTAATGCATTATATACTAGAACATAAAATATGTTCACACGGGAACCTAAAGCGTACGTATATATGCATATAAATATACATATAACTATATGTGTTCATACATAGAAAACAAAATCATGAACACCTTATTATGTATATGACACATTTCATCATTCTCAATCTCTCTCTCTTTATATATATATATATATATATATATATATATATATATATATATATATATATATACATATATATATATATATAAATGTTCAATTAATATTGACCACACATCTGAGGAAGAGAATATTATTCCCGAAATATTATGTTACACAGAACCTTCATCAAAATCCACTGACGGTAATTAAGATTGTATTATACAAAAATTATATTAATAATAATTTAAACTTCAATACTCATTCAGAAATCATATGTCTTAGTTTGCTTCAGTTCGTGTTTATCATTTACACTTCTGCATTGTATTATTACTTCCTATGAATAAACTGTATATATATATATATATTTATATATATATATATATATATATGATATTTTAGGCGATACAGTAGAAAATCAAAGTAAGTACTATATAAATCATTTGAAACCAAAGTTCGATATCAATATTACCAACGAAACATATATATATATATATCGTCAAAATATTAAAATACATTTATTATAAATAATTACATCTATATAAATTACTAAATACATATATGTATCTTATGTATACATATATATATATATATATATATATATATATATATATATATATATATATATATATATGTGTGTGTGTGTGTGTGTGATTGTGTGTGTGAATGTGTGTATTGTTTCGGTGTACTCAGTCTTTAATAAGAATTAGTTGGAGAAATTATTGTCTAAAACGTTGAGGGGGGGGGGATACAAAATCCAGACAGAGTACAAAAACGCCTTAAATATAGTTTTGTATTCTGAAGAATGTAAAATTCGACATCTTAAATATATGTGTATCTCTAAATAATTCAATATCAGAGCGAATGTTTGAATGGATCTGAAACTACGACATTCTAATATATATATATATATATATATATATATATATATATATATATATATATATATATATATATGTAAGCAATTGTTAAAAATAACAGAATCTGTTTGGTTAATTATACTTTTTTTTACT
>OY744528.1:33451027-33486027 GCA_963556195.1 Sepiola atlantica
AACAGTATGTAAGAACACACTATGTAAGTTAGATTGCAAAATAAAGCAATTAAGAGGTAATGCTAAAAACGAAAGTCGCACTTACAAAGATATCAAATATTAGAGTGGTTGACTCAGCATAGAGTGAGGGGAAAGAAGAGAATATATAAATAGCTTAATTCGAGATCGGTGACTTATTCAGTTGATTACAAATTGCTGCTAAGTAAATAATAAAAATGGACTTTTCCAAACATAACTCAATCCCAGAACTAAAGAATGTTTTAGTACGTATTTTGTGTCATTGAGCTATATAGCTAAAAAACCTTTAGAAAAAACATGTTGAGAAGAGATTGAAAATATTCAGAAGATATATAGACATATAGATAGATAAACGCATATATATATATATATAAACATGTTGATTTACTCATACTTAGTATAATATTGGATACTTATATATGTGTGTATCTTTCTATTTTCTTCTTTACCATTTTTGTTTTTTCATTGATGTTATTCTTTTTTCTCTTATCATTCTGTATTTCGCTTCTCTATAGATCCTCTCTTATTATTTTCTTCTGTTTCTTCCTTATTTTCCCGCTTAACAACAATATAGTATACATATATATATATATATATGCGTTTATCTATCTATATGTCTATATATCTTCTGAATATTTTCAATCTCTTCTCAATATCTTTTTTTCTCTCTCGCCCCATCATCCTAACTCTTATTCTCTTGTTTCGTAACTTCTTTTCCCTTTCTGTTTTATCATCTTCTTCATCCTTATAAATTTCTATATCTCTCAAACTTGCATCTGTATCTCTCTGTCTCCCTCCCCTCTTTTTCTACTTTCCGCTCTCTATCTTACTGTTTCACTTTATCTGTCGATCTCTTTCTCACATATTATTTTTCGTTACAATCGCCCACGAAAATCGTCTTCACAACTAACATAAAAACAACTTCCGGTGTTTTTAAGCGGTCAATTATATGAGAATAACGCACAGAGTACGTCAGACGTACCCGGGCAGTCATGGAGTGATACATATCGCCGATGTGAATGAAAAATTAGATCGAGCAGTAAAACGAGAGATTAACATAATTTGAACTAAAATTAGTTAGACTACCCGGTATATTCTGAGTCAACGTGTACGTCCCCAAACATGTTTTGAACCACCATATCAAATTTACATATTCATATATAGATACAAAGTGACGTTCTTTTGTGCCTCTCTACATATTATGAGTTTGACAATTTCTTCAAACGATTTTTAAAACGTGGTTAGCAGGTGTGTGGTACCTACTGTTAAAAAAACCGTTTGACAAATTTTCTACGTTTTCTAAAATCATTATTAATATATAAATATTCATATTTAGAAATATATATATATATATATACATATATATACTTTTTTGTTCAAACGTAGAACTCTGTATTAGAGATGGTACACACGTCGGTTGTTGAGGTCCGTGTTAAAAGTCTCCCTCGAGTGCCCTCCGCTGTTTCGCAATCGTCTTCCTTGAGTTCTTCATTTGGGTCTATCATGAAGTTCCGCGTGCACCTGTAGATGATATAAATGACGCAGGCCACCAGAGTCAAAGTACCAAGCGTTATGACAATGCCAAAACGCATCTTTTCGAGCGTCCGTTTGTCGACGTTCAGACGCCGATAATATTCCTGTGCAGGAGATAAACTCGTCTTTGAATAATCCATGTCGGATAAGGCTCCGGCGTTTCTGGATGCGTTTGTCAGAAGAATATTTACTCGGATCGTGGTTACGATGGCGATGAGGAAGTTTTGGGTGCCGATGCCGGTGTAGTGATCGGCTGTTTGTGACGGTTAGATTTGGCAGGTGGTGGGGACTTGTGCTAGGGGCCAGTTTGCAACGGCACTCCTCATCAGCCGCTTGGATTACCGACAACAACAAGAATAGGCTTTCAACTGTCATAATAAAACCGCGTTGACCGCATTCTCTCAAACCGACTTAAAAATTAGTTCCAAGGCAAAAACTAAAAAAAAGAAAACGGCCTTTGTTTGATTTTGTAGACTTCTTGTATTTGCTAGTGTATATATTTTTTGGTCGTTTTTGTCGGTAATTATTTTTTGATTGATTTGTGTTTTGTATGGTGTATTTATCTTTTGATTTTTATGGGATATTTATATTTTGTTTTTTTCTGGGGTATTTATTGCGTCTTTGTCTTTTGTGAGTTATTTATTTATTGTTTTTTTGTGTGGGTTATTTTATTTTTATTTTTGTGGGGTATTTATTGTAGTTCTTTTTGTTTTTTTGTGAGGTGTTATTGTTTTTTTGTGGTGTATTTATTTTTTTGTAATTTGTGTGTGTGTGTGTGTTTTATGCGGTGTATGTCATTTTTGTGTCCTTTATATGTGTGGATTATTTGTGTTTTGTGTTTTTCGTAAATTTGTAAGTGTAATACTTTCGTTTGATTTTTTTAAATTAATATTAAGCTCATCACAAACACATTGTCTGAATAACATCTAAAGTATCATAAACACGTTTTTATATTTATTCTATTTTTTTCGTTAGTTTCTTTTTACTCATTAATTTGTATTTTCTTTTTACTTTTCGATGAGTAGCTTCTCACAAACACCAAATGTAAAGAAAATATATGTATATGTATTTATGTCGTCTAAATAAAATATAACATATCCTGAAAACTTTTTTATTTGTCGGGAGTGTGTCGTCCTTTTGTTGTTTGTTCACTTTATATTTTAATTTAATTTGTTTTTTTTGTATAAAATATACCAAGTTAAAAGCTCAAACCGGTTTCAATTTTCTAAATGGAATATAAATGATACTTTAGATTTTTTATCACCCATCCATATATATATATATAAACATGTATATGTATATATAAATTACTATCAATATGTAGGACGAAATGTATAGAACAAAGATATACCTTATTTATAATGATTTCTGAAAATACACCTAAGGAATAAAGTTGTCTACATTTTTTTTTCGATAATAAGTTATATATATAGAAATATATTATATACAATATTTAGTGAATTACTTACGTCAATATTTTTAATACATTATAATTTTGTTTACAATATCAAAGCTATTTATATATCGACAAATGTATGATTAGCTTAATTAAGCAAGTGCATGTTTTTTATGTTCCGAAGTTAATAAGTAAATATCTGTTTATTATGTATATGGAACATACGTGAATTTGTGAATTAATACATTACTCAGTCATAAATGAAGCTTTTGACCTCACTTCCTGACCTTGTTCATTTTGTTTCATTTGATCTTTGAACTTGTTTGAACGTCAGTTTTATGAAGAATATACAGATATACTGACTTGCTATGAAAGGCAAATCTAACTGTACGATTGGATTAAGAATCAAAGCGTTTTCTCAGCTCAAATAATCAGATAGTTCAAATGAATAACGCAATTAATCAGTGGACATGGATAGTTCAAATTATAAGGCTACAGCGAATAATACAATTGATTCTATCAGATGATTTTTATACGCTCAGAGGCTGTTTATACACGGAATGGAAAGAGTTATCACGTGACGCTTAAATGGGAGGCACATACGTATGCTTATATCGATAATGATTGTTTATGCACGTCTATAAAAAGCGTATAATAGAGTACAAAGTGATAAGGTTTCAATATTTGGTACTGCTTGAATATAGGTAGTAGTAATTAGATGACTTTGAATATGATTGAAGGAAACTATTCAATAGAGGGAATTATATGTTTTTGTGTTCCGAAGTTAATAAGTAAATATCTGTTTATTATGTATATGGAACATACGTGAATTTGTCAATTAATACATTACTCTGTCATAAACGAAGCTTTTGACCTCACTTCCTGAACATGTTCATTTTGTTTCATTTACAATATATACAGATATAATGACTTGCTATGAAGGCAAATCTAACTGTATGATTGGATTAAGAATCAACTATTTATTGGATGTATAGTCAACATTTATTTAGTCTATATTAAGTGTTTTTACGAGTTGAACTAGTTTATATCAATTTGAACTGGACTTCCAGTATTTTTCGTTTTGTTTTTTTACTATGTCTTTACATTATATTCTGTATTGTCTTCAAATATATGTTTCAGATCAAATTTTAAAAAAAAAGAGATAAAAAATCTTGTTAGATATTAAATGGAATTCACAGCCATATTTGTGGAATTATATATAAAAAAAAAACTTTTTAATGGTGTTAATAACTTTATGTACACTTCAATGTATATGCGTAATGTTATTTATAATTCTTATAATTGTGTTGCAGTATGTCGTTTAAAGTCGTGCGATCGATATCTGATTGAGTGAAAACGTTTGATCAGTTTATGAAAACTAATTGGCTTTCTACGTTATTCATTCATAAACTGATCAAAAACACAAACAAACGTATGAAGAAAAAAACCTACAGCATGAATAAGAAAAATGGCCGTATCATCGGTAAAAAGGAAAACATAACAAAAATAATGACAATAAATGTAACATCAACAACAACAACAACAATAATAATAATAACAACAACCAAATATGATCCTTAATGCCTTTCGAATCCACTCACTCAAACATGGTGCCCAATCCGATGTAATATCTATGGTATTTTCGGTCACTATATTAGTATCCTAGCAGTTTTGCTCTCTTTGTATTTTTGTCTTTTATTTGTTTGATTTTTTTCTTTATTTTCTCTTCTTTTATTCAGATCGCTTTTCTTCAAATTTCCTTGGTAATTATACTCTTTCGAATCGTTGCTTCCCGGTTCAGCTCATCTATGAAAAAAGAAGAAAAAAACGATACATCCGTAACCCTATGTAAGGTTATCCTTGAATCACGTAACCGATCGTAGAACTTCGAAAACAGTTGTTTAATCGGATAAAAATTCGCGGTTGTGATGTTACTCCACCGAAATTACAGCCACGCATGGTGGGTATTTGAAAAGATCACCATGGGCTTAAATCCACGTATATCGTCGGGGAATAATTGGTGATTGTTTTTCCCGACCCAGAAAGGGGATGAAGTGATCCCCCCAGCGAGCGTAGCGGCAAAGGAATTTAGCTGCTCAGCTTGTTAGCAGTGGTTGAGAATTTAGTAGGGTTCGCAGATTTCACTTAATGTCCACGACCGACTCCCGTGCTGGGTCTGGTAGTTAAAGGTCATACGATTAAACTGGCAATCCTTCAGTCGGTTCGTGGACAATGAAGAAATAGATACAAAGGTCGTCTTTAGTAGGGAAGAGTTCAGATTTATAGAAATAAATAGGCAATATCTTATTAGATTTTTTAAACCTCTCAATCCGATAACGGTGGGTGTTAGTTTCTGAATCCGTTGCGCATGTACTCTAGCTTTTTAAATTATAGATGCACGCGTCTTGTTTTGTGTACGCACTTCAATATATAATGTGTGCGTATGTTTAGTTTAATGATGGATACTTTAAATATTTTTTTATTTTTCGTGCATCTTCTAAAAATGTTTTTTATAGTCATACATTTTGTTATTTCCGTTAATCATCTTTATTTTCAAATTCTGTCGGTTTTTATCTTATTGTTTTTGCAATTGTTTTACTCTGTTTCAGCGATGACAGTAAAGAAATTGCGTTGACGAAGTTCAACTGATATGTTTTTTTGATTTTTTTAGAATTCGCTTATCTGTTTATTATTAGATTTTTTTTTCGAAATACATGCAATTATTCTACCGTTTTATTCTTGCCGCTGCCATAGACGTTGGTGTCGACCATTCTCGCGATCTGTTGTTGTAGTTGTTATTTCGGTTAATTCGTCATGTTGTTTAATGTGACTAGGACATCCATCTTCATAAATCTGGTACTAGGCAACCGTTTTCAAGCCGGAACATTTTTCTGACACGTTTACGTCACATCGATCTTCCCATTTCCCCAAGTCAAATAAAGAGAAAAAAACACAACAGAGGCGGCATCTTTTGCATAACTTACGCCATAAAGCAATCAAGTATTTATTTATTTATTCATTTTCCCTGGTTTAATTGAGGTCAGTCGACTTGGCTGTTATACTTCTGTTTGTAATCCCTCCTTAGCGTCCTTTCTTTATCTCTTCTTTCCGTTCAGATGTCATCACTGTTAGAGAAAAAAAAAACAGGAAATTAAAATTGTAACAAAATCACAAAACAAAACCGAAATAAATATTCAAAATAGACGAACAAAATAAGTTAAATAAAAAAAATAGTTGTTTAAATACATATTTCAAGCAGTTACAGTATAGTTATACAAACCATGAGGGGAGTGAATACAATAAGTATTATTATATATACTACACTGCACCAAAAAGAATGGGGGTAATGCCTGGGAAGATCTTATCATCACGAACGTATATATTCGTCACTATGCATCGAAGGAGGAGATAATGCACGGGGATATGGCCACATGACAACAGATCATACTCTACACAAAACCGACAAAGGGAGATGTAATGCCTGGGAGGATGGTCTCATGACAAGAGAATAAATACTACATTCTCCCTATTAGGAAAATGCTGGAAGGATAGAATATTGACCACAGCACAGATAGTACACTACCCCCCAATAAGGAGGAGATAATGTGTAGGTATATGGAATCATAACAAACGAACATATACCAAATTGCCCCTCAAAAGATGGAGTAATGTCTCATGAAAACCTGTTGCGAGAAAAAAGAGAGGTAATACCGGGAAGGATGGTCTGATGACAATAGAACATATACTACATCCCCATTGAATTGAGCATTTTAAAATATGAATAGTATAGTTTCGGCTTTCTCCATTATTAACAAAAAATAATATAGTTTTGGCTTCAGACAGACGGATACCAAATCTCAATTACATATATATATATATATATATATATATATATATATATATATATGAAATAAAATAAAATGTAGCAACACGAAATTGCATCATCATCGATGCAATAATTGATTTCAACTTTGTGGTATTGTCAAGCATCCAATTCAGATAATTACATATTTGAAACTGAAAAAAGGGGAAATTCACAATCGACAATTCAAATATAATTAGAGAGAGAGGGAGTGACAACCTATTTAATACATATTTAGAGAGAGGGGGAAATTAGAAGCATATTTAATCTATAATTATATAGGGAGGGGGAATTGCATAATTAATGACAGAGAGGGAAGAGGAGGCCATATATATAAATAGAAATTGGGAAATTGTAATAGTAGGCAGGGAGGATATTCAATGTCTCTCAAGAAATCAGGTCGTGTCAAAAATCACCTTCCTACTTTTACAATTTCCCAATTTCTATTCATATATATATGGCCTCCTCTTCCCTCTCTGTCATTAATTATCTAATCCCCCCTCTCATTATATTATTATAGATTAAATATGCTTCAAATTTCCTCCCTTCTCTAAATATGTATTAAATAGGTTGTTACTCCCTCTCTCTCTAATTATATTTGAATTGTCGAGTGTAAATTTCCCCTTTTTTCAGTTTCAAAAATGTAATCATCTGAATTGGATGTTTGACAATACCACAAGGTTGAAATCAATTATTGCATCGATGATTATGTAGTTTCGTATTACTACATTTTATTTTATTCTTGCTCTGTTTATTACATTGAGCTCTCATACCCTGGAATTATTTCATTATAACACAAAACATCTATATATATATATATATATATATATATATATATATATATATATATATATATATATATATATATATATCAGCAATGAAGGTAATAAGCAAAAACAAATTATATAGATCCAAACGAATTATAAACAAATCAGTCTGACTTCATTTCGATTCATGAAACTTTGTCAATAATATAATTAAGTAGATAGCGTTAGAGAGTAGTATTTGTGTTATTTCGAACGTAGAATATGTTATCAACGATGATTTTTGGTGACAGTGTTTTAGTTGTGACTATGTATATAGAGTCAGGTGGTTCGTATTAGTAGTTACAGGGAAATGGAAATAAATGGCAATGGTATAGTTTTAAATATTTGTAAGTGAGTGTAATATGTGTTTAATTGTTTAATAGCAATGTGACACAGTAAAGACGAACGCGTATGTTTTATTGGCTACATATATGTCACCGACCTATCTTTAGCATAATATATCATACGACGCCATGTTTGATGCTCTGTGCATTACATTAGACCGATCACACCATCGAATCCATGGAAAAAATTCAAAATGAATGACAAGCAGCGGAAATTGAACTGCACCTCTGTAAATAATATAGCAGAAAACTTCAGTGTAGAGAATCACTCTATTTAAAGTAGTGTTGAGTGATAACAAACAACCAGTTGTTATTGAAACAATGGGAACCTGTTGTTTTTTTTACTCAGTCGTTTGCACACAGCACTATTACTACGGCAGTAATGATTTTCTTTCAGACGAAGTTTAATTGTATTTTTCTCTGTATACCTTGTAGTTTAAAGAATTATCTGAAATCTTTTGAATAATTGTTTAAAAAATTGTATATATTGTACAGATAACTGTATATGCATTGTATTTGCGGACGGGAAAAATTAATAAGGCCTGCCATGAGAATAAGGGACTATTTATGAATTATATGCCTATGATGATTGACATCAAAAGCGACTTGCAACATTTCATTAAGATTAAATAGTAAATATATTACAAAGTCAAATTATTCTACTTCTTATTATGATATGCAAGTAATTATGAAAAAATAAAAATGTTAATATTTACTTAGAACAAATTTAATTTATTGTTTAAAAGCTAGCGTATATAGAGATATGTTGAAATTTTCTTTTTATTTACAACGTAAAAAGTCGATGTTGTAAAGGTAATTAATGATAAATTGCTCTAGGCTAAGAATGTTATGAGCTGGAACAAGTACTTGCAAAAGATCCTGAAGCAAATACATTTGCAAAAGAACATGGCCCACAGATGAAAACGAACAAGTGGCTTGTCAGAACGAAACATTACTATGTAGGACAGAAGCTATTGATAACAAATTCCGAGAATCAGACTAACTTCTCTTTATATATTAGATGTATGTATCTATATGTGTTTTTCAATGGGTTGATATGAAGGTAAACAAAAATAGACCAACATAAATAAGCGAAAGCAACATATATATTTTGGTATTTATTGAATAGTTTCATTTATTTTGCTTATGTAAGTCGTTAAGTTAATAATGTATCGTATGAAACAGTTTATCTTTTCATCCTCCCTGTTGATTCTCGCGTAACGATTGTTCATTGGATAACACAACAAACTCCATCTACGTGTCTCCTCTTCATGAAGCGTTTCGAATAAAAGCTTATGTTTGAAACTAACTGTATGTAAACACGCTTGGTGTGCCTTCTTCGCTCTATTGAATTGAGAAACGTATTTATTATTGACATATAAATATACGGTTTACTAGATGAATCGATTGGTCGCTTAGCTTTACATTAATAAATCTGGTTCGGGGAAAGACACTTTGCTTTGGTCTGTAAACGTTTTTACTTAAATTCCTGTTTCATCGGAGCTGTTTTAAGGCATTTAAACGGTTGAGATAATCGCGTTGACACACCGGTTCTCGTTAGATCACCGAAGTTAAGCAACGTTGAGTTTGGTTAGTATCCGATGGGGGACTATTTGGGAATACCTCGAACTGTAAATAACAAACATCGTAATCTCTCCTGACGCCGGATAGACATGAGACGGGGGACAGCTTATCTTTACTAAAAACTTCTTCCGTTTGAAGAACAAGTTCGGCACGCTTACGGTGAATGCCGCTTCGTTTGTTGGACACCAGAATGCTTACAGGAATCCCCACGCCAACCTGCAAACACGAAATATGTCATTACCTGAGTAGCTTGATTTTGCATCATCATCAAGGGAAATGTAAATTTACCTTTATATGTTTTTTTCACGTCTAAAAATTTAGTCGCGTCACTGGGAAGATGCACCATATTTGTTTAAAAAAGCAAAATAAAGGTAGCACTTTCTGTCTATGTTTCTGCTCCCTAGAACAGCTGGTCAGAAAAATTCGTGATGATGCCTACCATATCTAGGTTTAAAGTGACCTTGGTCAAACAGTCAGGTTGTATATAGACGCATTATAAGTTAACTGTCATTGTTGGTACTGGTACAGCTATCAAATCAGACAAAACCGACTCTTTGTACGGCATCTTCTGACCACTTACGAAAACAGCCGGGAGATGCCGAAACGCTTAGCCAATGAGAAGGCTGGAAAACAGATGACAACTCTGGATTTTCGAAGCATGAAAAGATGGTTTCCTAGTAACCGTACTTAACAGGAATGCCGAAACCCTCCTTCTGATTTATTCGCTCACTTTAGAAGAAAATATGCAATCTTTTCGAAAATTACAAAAAGAATTCTCGCAAACAAAAGCTTGTACAGCTGTTTAACACGGGAAAAGCAATACTATTTTCAGCCTAGTCGGTATTATCTTGTACCAGTGCCAAAAGTTTTTTAAAAAATAGCAAATGTGAAAAAATCGTTTTGTCATTAATTATATTTATTTTATCGATAAAAAACATAATTTATTGAAAAATATTTGTTTACACTTCACATTGCAAAAAATGTATTTAATTTTTTTTCCTCGTCAAAAAATAAATGAAATGTTATGAAAATAAACACAAGGTGAGTGTTTTTCTTTCGTTAGTTTTCCTGTTTAAAATTCGCCTGGTCTTTATGTATGAGCCGGTACATTTTGATTGGGCCTTTTCTTGCTGTTTATGTCTGGTTCAAAAGCTGTACTAGTACCGTCCATTTACATGGATTTCTGCTATGATTTGGTTATTAAACTTGATTGATTGATTGATAGATTTAACGGTTTATCCGTCTACGTATTTACAGTCATGAAGCACTAACTAGTCTTTATTCTAGATTAAGCTTTTTGGAATCCCACTATTTCAGTATACGATAACCGTATTTATGTAAGAAAGTGGACTTCTTTTCTTTAAAAGCACTTAATGTCGAAACGGTTTATCTGCAATGATTACATCGTTATATGTAGTCTATTTAATCACTAGAAAAAATGCAATAAAACGCAATCTTATTTTTTTTTACTACGAAGTAAGATATTTAGCAATAGGTATTTACTAAATATACTAGACGACCCATGCCCCATTGCTCAATCGCTTGCATATTGTACATTCGATAAATACACATACATGCCAAACATTAACATACACACATAAAATTAGATGTATATTTAAAATACTAATTAGATTACTAATGGAACACAGGGAAATCCCACAGTTGTATCCTTCATGTAATGTGTATTGCCGCTGTGCATTCCCGCGAGGTTCGGAGACCCCACAATATTACAGTACAAACTTTGTTCTAACTAAAACATACTTATCGAAGTACTCTGGTTTATATTGTTGAATAATATATATGGTTGTGGTGTATCTATCTCAAAGACTATTGCAGGGGGTTGTGAGATATTTTAATTTTGTACACAACATTCGCGAACGCAGACCTCACAATATTGTTGTACCATCGTTTTACAGAACTTATACCCGTAGGTCAAGAAACTGTTTATGTGTTAGAGTCTCACGTTCGACACAACAACATTTGAAATGAAATTTAAAACATTACTTTTTTCCTCTGCATTTTCGACAATCCGACAGTTCCATTTTTTGTAAAGATGGGGGATGATAACATACGTACGAACACGATATTTCCTAAGTTTTTGAATATCAAAGTATCACAATAAAGGATAAATAGTTACTTTCTAATACATAGTTGACATCTGCGTTGCGCTTTCAAATGCAAGGACGCTTTTTAGCATGTTTCTGATCAGTTTATAATTCTTAACGCGGCTTATCTTCCCAGATATCACACAGTAATCATAAGAGTTAGGCATTTCTGGTTCTTTTTTGTAGGCCAGACGTGTTTGACAGGGTTCATATCTGGTCACTGACTTTGCCCCATAACTGTTTTACTCCCATTTTTCTGTGAACAGGGTTTTGTATGTTTGCAGTGTGGCATCTCCCTGGTACGTGGTGGGGAATTCACCCTAGTTGGATGAGCCTGCTTTCAATCGAATATTCAGTTCACAAGCGGTCCCCGGTCGCAATGATATCCCGGTCACGGAAGTGGCCAGGTTGTTTTTGCAGTTCATTATATACATTTGTTTGCAGGGAGGTTTCGCTGTTCTCCAACACACACCGTCTGGACTTTTTAAATGGTCACCCATCTGGTATTGGCCAGGGACACCGTAGCTAATCTAACCTGAAGATGTTCCATCTTCCATAAATAATGAGTCATGTTTTATCATTGCTTCTGTTAAATGTGTCAATACTACAGGAAGTGCTCCGTTCAGTATTCTCAAGTGGTAGAATGATAAAACATGAGTTAACACTTATACAGGATAGGGCTTCTTGCGACACTACTAAAGACACACAAGATTGGTTGCATGAAAAGTTGATTGATAGATTTCCCTCT
The DNA here is from genome assembly GCA_963556195.1 of Sepiola atlantica. Classification (NCBI taxonomy): domain Eukaryota; kingdom Metazoa; phylum Mollusca; class Cephalopoda; order Sepiida; family Sepiolidae; genus Sepiola; species Sepiola atlantica. The sequence goes on from OY744528.1 coordinate 33,463,424, forward strand.
CGAACATATGTAGGCCATATATATGAGTGAAGCCATCTTCAAAAGTACTCACTTAAGTTAAACCCTTCCGCTGTGGCAACGTGTCAGTGTCAATGTTACACGGCTCAGAGGGCTCTGATGAACACCGGGATGAAGTAAGCATTACGATCTGTCGTTCTTTTGGTATTCTTTGCCTGTGCAATTTACGGTTAAAGGCTTGTGAGGCGCTGAACTACAGATCGATGGAATGAAAGTAGAAACGTTTCTTCTGCATTATTCCTTTGTATATTAAGAGTAAACTATTCCGTGACATCGTATGCAATAGCTGAGTCTTTCTGCTTACCGTGTCGATATTAAAAACGTGCAAACTTGCAGATTAATGAATAGTTGCCACCAACGATGAGGACTTCATGTGAACCAGACATTCCTGAGACATGATCTTCGCGAATTCTATGGAGAAGTTTGATTCGCTTAACAACAAATAGACATGAAAATTCTTCAGAAACAGAAATGTTAATATCACTACAGGAAACATCGCACGAAATTCCCCAAGATAACCTTGGCGAACTGGTCAACATGGGATAAAAAGAGTTTTGGATGAAAAACGCAATGAGGATGTCAACTAAGTATTACTAAATAAGAATTAGTACATTTTGTAATGAAAAGTAAAGTAAAGTGGTCGACCCATGTTTAGAGAAACCTGGAGGCTGCCTTTTTATTAGCTACTACTATTAGATGAAAGGGAGGGAGCCACTTTTTTCTGATGATTACTTCATTTTTACCACGTCCCTTACATTATAATACTGAGTGTTTAGCAAGTGGTTATCCAGTATCATTTTTAATGTAGTTGAGGTGACTCCACCGATGATTATGCCCTTGTCCTCCAGTTCATTAGCAAACAATCTAAACAGTATACCAAATGGACAGATTGTTGTAATACCTTAATTAAATAATTAATATTTTAAATAAATAATTATGTGTATAAGGGGTTCTAGTTAATTCTGTTCAGTCTCTCTCTCTCTCTCTCTCTCTCTCTCTATATATATATATATATATATATATATATATATATATATCGATAATAAAATAAGTTGGACTAGTTCAAATGTATCACTGTTTGACGCCACTGCACATGAATTAATAAAATCAACTAAATTTTGACACGTCAAATTTTAATAGAGTAAACGGATTTTCTCAATAAAGCTATTCATGTTCATCTGCTCTTTTCCATCGCTCACTCTCTCTTTTTCTTTCTATATACTTTCCCCCTTTATCTATTTCCCTCTGACACCCTCTCTATTTTTAGTCTCTGCTTTCTAGTTCTCTCATTTTTATCTCTCTTGGATTCATCTATCTCCTCTTTCTCTTTCCACCATGTCTCGTTTACTCTTGTAAATATTTACATTACTCAATTCCCCTTGTACTTTCCGTAATATTTCATTTGTTGTTTAAGTAGTAGACCCCTCCACCAAAACATGACAATTAAAAGCGTCCTTTAAACCATCATAGAAGAGGTAGAAGCATGCGTCATATCCAGTCTGACGATGTGGCGAACGTCGTGGTTTGAATGAATCCGACAACTAGCAAATTCCTTCCCACGCCTTTCACAGTAAACTTATTTTCTCCCACTGCTTCCATCTATATGTAGTACATAATTTATATTTTCCTAGGCGGCTTTTCAGAGCTTTTCAGAGCTTTCCTTTGGCTACTGTTTCAAATATTTGTAATGTGTGTTATTTCTTCAGACCAATCCCCCTGAGAAAGTCTTGAAATAAAGACGAAACGTTGATGAATACATAAATATTATTTTTGGTTTTCCTTTTTCTCATTATATATATATATATATATATATATATATATATATATATATATATATATGTATAACAAGAATATGGATTATATTTGTAATATTTTATTTGTCAGTTAATGCAAGACATAGACATAGTCCACAAAGGGCATATGGGGATCAATTCCACACCCTTACATGAATTAGAAAATTAAACTTTAAGCTCATGTATGATGCAATCACCTGGCTGATGATTGTGTCGAGTTAATAAATTAATTAAAAAAATATTTTACGTCGTTTATCTGAATACAGACCCCAACTAATAGAAAATATAAGAAGATAGTTATCAGCAACACAGTCTACACTACGAGTCTTAGAAAAGTCACTAACAAATACAGAAAAGGAATTCTTAAAAAAGGATATATATATATATATATATATATATATATATCACATTGTTGCATATAAAGGGCCGTGTCTTAATGGAACAGTTTGAATTACACTTTTAAACAGCCCAGATGAGCCCAGACGGAAGTCACATATCCACGTGACTTTCGGGTGCAGATTTTCTCATTTTTGGCTGGTCAAACTACAAGCAGGAAAGGCTTGTATGCCATCTTTGATTGACACGTAAAAACACGATAACATATTCAGAGATAACAAAGCTTACAATTAGTTTCAGGACATAAAATCTATTCAGGCTTGGCGAAAATTAAAGTATAATGCCTTTGGTAAAAGTTATTTGTTGTGTATTATATTTATTTTTCCATTTCTCGGCTTTATCCATAGTGCATGATGGTCGAATTTCCCAGCATTTAGCATTGTTTTAAGCGGGACAGGGAGTTGTATTTTTATTCTCAAGAAATAACGGAACTAGTTTTACTGATTTTCAGTTATACTTCGAAATGTGCGATTACATTAGGTTCAAGGTTTCCGAATAGATAAGTGTCAAGTTATTGTGAATAAATATTGGTAACGAGTCCCGATTTCCAACAACTTGTCTCTCCCTCTTCGACAGAGTCCATAGCAGATTATCTAACCTAAAATACCCTCAACTATTTACCAGCCACAAACCCCTGTCCCATCTCTGTAATGTCGCATCCCTGTGCTTGTTTTCCAAGTAGTTAAAAACATGCTGCACTGGTGCTCATCGCCCTCAATGTAAATACCTCCGACAAACCCGACAATCAGCAAAATCACACCCTTCACTGTAGAAGTTCACATATTCCGGAAGGCTTTCTACTCTAAGAGCTTCTTTCTTCGAACCGCTTGCCTTTGGAATTCCTTTCCTGCTCCTCGACTGTACAAACACGCCGAAATGTTAACGTAATATTTACAAGAATCTTGCTGCACAACTCCCTACTTTGGATGCTTTTTTTAAATGTGGCCTCTAATCTACAGTAGCCATGTACATCGCAGTGTCAGGGGCTTTGTTTTGGGTTTAATTGAAGAAAAAGAAAACAATGTGAACGTAAATACATTGCAAGCCATTCATTTAATGGTTATAAACAGTTACAATACTTTCTGCAATCAAAACATATTTTGTACAAATAAACATCAGTCTGTGTCTGACTTGGCCGCCAAGTTTCACTAATTAATGGCCAACATCTTTGTTTTATAATCGTCCGATGATATACTCTAATTGTGCATTTCTGCGTTACAAGAACACTTTCATTCGACTGATTTGGGCTGGGATGAATTTTTTCAGTTCATGAATGGTCTGACGATTGTTTTGATAAAATATATCTTTAAAATAAGACTACAGCTTAAAATCTAGAGGTCATGGTTCAGTGAGTTTGAATCAGGAGTACGTCTCCTACCGACGAGACGATGACCGAAGCATCCCCGCATATCATTGAACGGCATTAAAACGAAGGCTGTTGGATATTCATGATTGAAACTTAGTGGACAAGTCAAGCATCGAATCGACTTTATTTGTAACAGATCTAGTTGGATTGCCGAAAAGATTGTGAATTGTATTAACGATTCCATGCGTTCCTTATGTCGGGTCACGCTATATGTAAAATATCAGAGTTACGTTTGTTTATGATGTTCAAAGAAAAATATTTATAAAGGAACAATTATTCTCGGTTAAAACAAAGATGTGTAAAATGGTGTAACATATGACCACTTGTTGTTTTAATTTCAGAGTTATTTCAGAATAAGACTATCAGAAATTATTTGACATAAGTCGTGGATAAATGTGACATTGAACAACGGTAAACGGGCCTTCGGAACGAAGCGTGTTCTGCGATGAATTCACGAAGAGTCGGTTATCTGTCCATGTTGCCAGACCTGAACGACGACTCAGCGAGATCGATACGTATGCTTTAGACAATATGTTTATTATCTGCTTTAATCTGCGTTCCTGACACGATTGTCAATTAGAATAAACACATAGAAGATAATTCCAAGTCTACTGCGTATAAGGTGGACTGCCTCTACCGTGCTAGTAAACTCCTCATACCTGACATTATCACGTATCTCTATATAGCCAGCATCCGCCCATGCATGGAGTACTGTTGCCAAATCTGGGCTGGAGCATCATCTACTACTCTCTCCCTCCTTGACAAGGTCCAAAAAAGAGTCGCCAACCTAATAGGTCCCTCACTGTCAACAAAGCTCCAGTCCCTGTCCCATCGCCGCAATGTAGCATCCTTGTGTTTGTTTTACAAATACTTCAATGGATTATGCTCCGATGAATTGGCTACTCTGGTGCCCCCTCGACGAAAATTCACTACACCAACTCGACAATTAACTAAATCCCATCCATTCACTGTGGAGGTTCCCAGATGCTGGAGAGCTTTCTACTCAAATAGCTTCTTTCCTCGTGCTGCTGGCCTCTGGAACTCCCTCCCTGCCCCCTATTTCCCTGACAGTACTGACATGCAGAAATTGAAAATTAATGTAAACAGACATCTTGCTGCGCAGATCCCAGATTAGGTTGACCCCTCCCAACATTCTCCCCTTTTCTTTCTTCTCAGTAGCCCCTTACGTCTACAGTGGCGGCCTGCCTTGTTTGGGGTGAACTTCGTTAAAAATTAAAAAAAAAAGCTAAGAAACTTCTCACATCTGACAGTATCTTATATAAAGTCACCATTCACCTATGCATGGAGTATTGCCGGCATGTTTGGGTGCAAAAACGAACTTCTATTATAATGGTGCCATAATGTCTATAAAGCTCTTACCCTGTCCTATCGCCGTTATGTTGCATCCCCATACAAGTCTTACAAGTACGTCCACGGAATGTGCTCCAATGAAATTAGTGTACTTGTACCCTCTCAACGTAAATACGTTCGACAACCCTCTAATACAAAATTCAAAATGGCGAAAATCGCATTGTTCCATCGTCAATAGTCATAGTATTTTTTTCTGTTACAACCTTAAACTCGAAGAGTGACCTCTACAAGCACACAACGTATCGCCTTTTTGATGCAACTATACACTAACCACTCTCGTTAATCACTTTTATTTACGACTTTTTATAAGTAAACAGATTTGCATTCGTTATTTAAATATATTGAACCTATTTTGTCAATAGACTATTAGTTTATTATGAAAAGAATAAACATAACACCAAAACAGTATCGGAAGACAAGTAAAAAAGACATATTCGATTGTTAGAATTGATGCTACCTTTTCAAACACTGATTGCTATGGGTTATATTACCCGAGAGTTCACCGTTTATATTCTTCGGCCTAGCATTCACAGGTAACTGGAATTTGAATTAATACATAGAAGATAATTCCAAGTCTACTACAAAGAAGGTGGACTCGCTCTACCGAAGTAAATAAAAACGTCTAACACCTACCAGTATATTATATCTATATAAAGCCACCATTTGTCAATATATGGAGTGGTGTTACCATATCCTGGTTGGTGCACCATGCATTAGTCTCTCCTCTAGGAGAGGGTGCACACACGAACTTCTAATCTAGTAATCTCACACTGTTAATCGCTATGTTTTGTTTTTACAAGTACTTCCACGGAAACTTGCTCTTACGAACTGACTGCACTTGCACCCTCTCAACGTAAATACCTCTGCCAAACTCAACAAGCAGCAAGTTCCACTCATTGTAGATTACGGAAGATGCCGGAAAGATATCTACTTCAATTGCCTCTTATTCTCGAACCGTTTGCCTTTGGAATAATCTCCCTGTTTTCTATTCCCCCAACTGTAAAAACATGCAACAATTTAAATGTAATGTAAACAAATATCTTGCTGCGCACCCTACTCGAACACTTGTGATACTCTCTTTTAATCTGGCCTCTAATTTACAGTAGCGTTTTGCGTCTCATTGGCAATATGCCGTGTTCGGTGTGAGCCTGAGTAAACAAAAAGTATATAATTAAGATAATTCGATCTAATAATTAAGATAAACACAAACACCGAATGCTACCAGATACAAACAAACGAATGAGTTACTTACATTGTAAAAAATAAGTTTTACATAAAAGAAAAGAGTCTGTTTTTTTCTGTATTTCATTGAATTATAAATACAAGCGGCGTTTGTTTTATTTGTGTAGTTCGATGCATATAAATAAAATCCTTTGTTCTAAAAAACTTCAGCTCTGTATGCGTCATATCTATAGACCATTGAATTATGCCCGTTTTCAAAACAAACACATTTTTTTTGTACAGATTCGGTAGATTATTGAATAAAGGTATGTAGTTGAAAAGAAAGTTGTATAATTACATTTGCCAATGGCATCTATCTTTAGACCCCTTCAATAAACGTTCAGGTGTAGATGTACGAATGTTTTACATCATAATCATAATCATCTCTATCCCCCTCTCTCTCTCTCTCTATCTATCTCTTTCTCTCTCTCTCTCTCTCTCTCTATATATATATATATATATATATATATATATATATATATGTATATCTTTCTTTTTTGTTTCATTTTACTTCAGTTGAAGTTCTCAGAAATCAAAAGGCCTCTACCTGGGGCTAACACTTGATCCCTATATGAGATACATAGATATTCGTATATTCTATTAAATTTCTCTTTTATCTCTCAAATGTTGAGTTAGTAAAGAAGTAAAGAACATTAATTTTTATTTTCCTATCCCCAATTGACCAGTTGAGTATGTTATAGTATATCTTTCTTTTGGTCTCTTGGTCTCACCGGATTTCAGAACCAGAATTCATCTGGTCTGGTGGAGTATCTAACTAAGTGTTGTGACTTGAAGTAGCATTACTTAGAGAAGGTGCCCTATTCCTCGTATGAGCTGATGCCAAGGGAATCTTATTTGGGCTTCGAATACTATGTTATTTTGAATAGTTGGCCAGGGTTTACTTATAGGAGTAAGTATCCTCATGTCAGGTCGTCGGGCCAAACCCTTGTACAGAGAGACCGAAGACACTTGAGGATGGTGTCTAGTAGGTAATTAAAACTCCCCCCATACATATATATATATATATATATATATATATATATATATATATATATATGTGTGTGTGTGTGTGTGTGTGTATTCTTTATAATTTCTAAGCCAATTTGTATATTAAAGTTGATAATTTTCTTACTGTTTATGTTTTCTAGAAAATATTAGGGATTACTATTAAATCATACTATTTGATTAAACTTATTACACACTCTTTACAAACTATTTAAAAACAAGAACAATATAAGTATATTGGTAGGTAATCCACGATTTAAAAAAATAATGAATAAACATTTGACTCAGAAGTCCAATTATTTAACTAGCCATATCAACGACAAATAGTTTAAAATAAGACAATAGTGTTACTGGATATTGACGGGTAATATAATTTTATGTGTTTGCAGTTATTTAATGAGCCCATTGTTTCCATGCACCTGTAACGAAGTTAACGGGGAATTTCATTTGTTATATTGCGTTGAAGAAGTTATAATTAAAATTACTGAAGCATATGTACACAATGATTTGTTGATCTAGAATTTTTTTTACATAATTATATATATATATATATATATATATATATATATATATATATACTAAACTACCCGTAATCAATTGGGTCAACATATAAAATTATAAAACATGCTATATATACATGTGCCCCGTTGGGTCACAGCTACTGCAATTTCTTGTTCTTTTAATACATACTAAGTTTCAAGAATTGTGATATATCACGCTTCGGAATTTTTTAGATGAGGGTTGATAATTCGTAGAATTTAGTATATTCGAATTACTGTTCTCATCTTGGTTGTGTTTATCACAACGTTTCATCGGGTGTACTTTGCTGAACTCGGGAATCTTTCTGTCGAACTCGGGAATCTGGATAGAATTTCGAACGGAACACTTTATTTAATCCAAGGGGTTCCATGTTCGCAGATGACTGGTGCTTACAACTGAATTATACTTAGTACTATATCCACTGCGCCACTGGTGCTTGGGGGCAATTCTAGTATGAATTCTGGGAGCCTTAAACCTATTCTTGTTTTTGATCTAACTACTTATTACTATAGATCACTACTTATCTATTATTTATAATTATATGGTTCCCATATTTTATTGAATTCTATACTAGGTCTTCTTAGTGTCATGTTCGCCCAACATATTTGCTGCTTCTTTGAGTCGTTTTACTCTCCACCGTTCTTCTCTATCTATAATTTTTACTTCATCCCATAAGGGTAGATCGTTACTCTTTTCCTTCCATATGTGGTTAGTCATACCCGACTTTTCGATTTCTCCACGTATTACGGCTTTCCAGTGTTCTTCTAGCCTTACCTTTAGTGGACGACATGTCTCACCTTTGTGTAATTTTCCACACTTACATAGGATCACATACATACAGTTCTTAGTCATGACTTATTCCGTAGGGGGTTTGACTTTCACACGATGCTTTCGGAGAGTTGAGTCGCTCTTGAATAATATCCTGATGTTATATGGATTACATATTATTTGGATTATTCCGACAAATCTCTCATATATGGTATACAAACAGTGGTAAGTTCTCGGATGATGTCCTTTAGTGTTGTGCCTAGATTTGTTGGAGATGATGTCATGCTCTCTGAATTGTTGTTTCAGTGGAGGGTTTCTCTTAAACTATCCATTTCCGATGTTACTACATATTGTCTTTGCTCGATGTTGTAGGCACCGGACAATTCCTTTCTGTACATTATATAGATGGTGGGCGATACGAAGAATTGCGAATTACTGAAGACTTGTGCCCAGTCATGGCAGATAGAACGAGAGGAGTCTACCCCTGTCGATTAAATAAAGGGTTCGAAATTCCGTTCGACAGAAAGAGTCCCGAGTTCGACAAAGTACACCTGCAGAAGGTTAGAAACGTGATAAAACACCCAAGATGAAAACAGTAGTCTTAATATGCTAAATTCTGTGATATATCAGTTAAGACATTCTTTTTGCATAACAGTAAAAATACGTCTGCTTATTTTATAGATTATATAGAAGAAAAAGACCTCTTATTTTGCTATCTAATTTACACATCGTGCCCCGTATGGAAGAACACACGATGCAAAGAAGCTGGATAAATAGGCACACTTTGTCTAAATATTCACAGAGACATGAATTACTAGTAGAGAGTCGTTGAATCAACATAACGTTAGAGAGGGCAAGAGAAATATGTAGATTGCTAAAAGAATGATTACTGGTTTATTTAGTTAATTATAAATTCCGGTTAATTAGAACAAATAAAAAAGATTCACCTTCGAACATAACTTAATCCCAGAACTAAGGTAGATTTTAACACGTATTTTTTGTTATTAAAGTAATAGCTAAAAGGGCTGAGAGGCACGAACATTGATAACTCACATTTAGTATAATAATAAATATTTATGTTTGTGTGGGAAAAGCACGGAAATTAATTATGAATTGTGGCCATAGTTGCCTTGTGTGATGGTGGGTAATGTAGGCTATATCTAGTTCAATACAGTTTTATGCAAATTAGGCAACTGTAAGATACCTTCCCTCTTAAATATAAATGTGGCCATAGATTCGTAAACGAAGGAGCAGATATTTTATAAAAATGGGAACATATATGGAAGGCATAAATAAGTCAAATATGTGTAATCGTATAATAATATGTTAAGATTGGTTTATTTTAGAGGACAAAAGAGGAAGCACCTAACGTTTACATAAATATGACCATGACTTAAAAAATCTACTGACTAGATGCAAATGAACTTTGGAACATAGACATTAGACATTTAGTTATGTTTAATTAATTTTAAGTAAGACTAACTGATCACAGCACGTTATCACGTTTCGAAGTTTTGAAAAATGAAATGTAACTGATGTTACTCAGATAAACAATCTTCGTTTTTATACATTTAAATTCAAGTGTTCCGAAATTGAATTCTCGCATTCGGTTTACTTAACCAGTTTTAAATAACGTTTTCACTATTTTTTAATGGAATAGCTTTACATATGTAATTGCTACACTTCTCGATAAAAGTCTAGCGACTCGAAAGCAACATCAACGGAAGATTAAAACTGAATCAGAGTGATAGTCCAATGCAACCTCAACCCTAACCCTAACCCAATGTAACCATAACCCTTACCCTAACCCTAACCCAATGCAACCCTAACCCAATGCAACCCTAACCCTAACCCCAACCCTAAGCCTAACCCCAACCCTAATCCTAAACTCTAATCCTAACCCAATGCAACTCTAAACCCTAACCCTAACCTAATGCAACCCTAACCCTAACCCTAACACCAACCCTAACCCTAACTCTAACCGTACCCCCAACGCTAACCCTAAACGCTAACCCTAACCCAATGCAACCCTAACCCACCGCTATAGTCTGGTAAAGTATAAATCTAATTATTGAATTTACGTCTGCTCATAGCAACATTATATTTAAGAACAATCATATACCGAAAGCAACATTGATGTACCTAAGAGCAAATCATTGACAGTTCGGTTTCGATGTAATTACTAGTCAGAGGGAAAGAAATTACATCCAAATAACTCTGGGTTTTAGAGGATATTTGTTACATACACCTTTATCGATATACAATTCTTTACGCACAAGAGTGGATCGTTTTGTCGCTGTCGCTGTCGCTGTCGCAACCATCATCATTATGAATCCAATGTGTTGATAAAACGTACGCGGATTGATCGTCTCGTCGTCATCGTCGCTGTCACCATGTTTATCTTTGCGAGCTGAGGTTGATTCTTTGTTCGTTTATATAAAACTAAGCCGACAATTTTGTTTGGTTTATAAATGTTCATTGCAAAGGACAGAAATATACATTTCGGATGAGTTTGAAAGGGATTTTACTACATGTTGAAATGTTAGGGCATATATGTAAGCTAATGTTACTCCTATTTATCTACGTCCCACAAAGTAGAATGTGACACAAGGTCGGAAAGTGGGAATTTGCACTCTAAAGGAAGAGTACGGAGTTTCTTAAAAAGTTGCCTGGGCAGGGCGCCTCAGACAGTAAGCAATAAACTTACTCCTCCCCAAAGAGGGGAGGCAAAGCCTGGGAGGGGGTTAACCTCCCAGAACTGCACATGGCAAACCCATTGACCGGCGTAAATCAAGACCCGAAGGCCAAGACAATACCAGTATGGGGTGCAGTATCCATCGGAACAGATACTACACTTTGATATTGGCCAAAAGGCCGTTATTTAAAAATAGGAGTATGTGACACAAGGTCGGAAAGTGGGATTTGAAAAGCCAGCGCCCGAGAAGGTGAGCACTCTGGCCATTAAAAATTCCCTGGGCAGCCCCGTCGGCATTCCCCGGTAGGGGCGCCTCAGACAGTAAGCAATAAACTTACTCCTCCCCAAAGATGGGGAGGCAAAGCCTGGGAGGGTGGACCTTCTAGAACTGCATAGGACAAACCAACAGACCGGCGGAATCAAGCCCCGAATGACAAGACGATACCAGTTTATGGGGTGCAGTATCCATCAGAACAGATACTACACTTTGATCTTGGCCAAAAGGCCAAGTACTATGCAGAGTGATTAATCTATTATCCAATGAAAACATATCGTATGAGATGTACTTTCTTTTAACTACTTATGCATGTTTCCCGCAATTAAGCATTTGGATTTGAGATGCCAACCCAAGTGGACATGAAGCGCACCGCGTCTAAGTCACAGTGGCATGAACACCTTTTATAACATTTGAGGTAAAATCTTTTCTTAACCACGCTATTTTGTTTGTTGAGTGAACACGATAAATAAAGTCCATACTATATGATTGAGTGGATTCTAACATTAACTTATTTTATCAAATATTCGACAAAGTGAAGGACAAAATTGGAATGCAAATCAATAGGTCGAAGATGAAGCTTCTTCCTCCGGTGTTTTTGCAGCCAATCGCCCCGCATACTGTTCCTATTTTCATTTTACCTCAGTAAGTTCTGAGAAATCCACGGGCGTGTTTATGGGTCTAACACTTGATTTCAATATAAGATACACAGAAGATCCAATATTCTTTTCTACCTCTCAAACTTTGAGTATGTAAAGCAGTGAAATGACACTAATTTTACACTCCCCAATATGTAACTTAATTATGTTATACTTTTCCGTTATTGTGGTCTATTCTTAATCCTACTGGATTCCGGGGAAAGGCTTCTTCCGGTCAGGTTTAGTATCCAGTTACGTAGTATAACTATTGATTACATAATTATGAGAAGGTGTACGATTCCTCGTACGAGCCAGTGTATAGCAGTGTCGGAAGGATCTTATTTGAGCTCCAAATACTGTTATTTTTAATATTTGGTCATCGTTTGCTTGTAGGGGACAGTATCTACATGTTATTTTGCCCTGAAAAACCCTTGTACAAAGAGAGCGAAGACATACAATGGTAGTTTTGTAGTAGGTAATTCAAACTTTCCAGTAGGTAAATAAAACTCTCCTGTGGAACTCAATGGAGAAAGTCAAAACTGTCAAATACTGAGATACCAGATTTCAAATTAGCTTGTCGTTATCTACAAGTACGCTTTTAGTCGCATAGTGAAACTCGACTAAAAGCACAACGGTCCGGATTTATCATACGCTAGTACATAATGCAGCAAGAGAATCTGCACAGACTACACGTATACGGTCACAACTGTTTGGGTCGACTGGCCCAATTCAGACAACTGGACAGAATCTCCAATGTCGAAGTCCTACGTAGATGTCACACACATCTAATCTCCCAGTTGCTTGTAACTAGACGCTTTTATTAATTGGGTCACACTCTACGATGCGAAAAAAGTGAACTCATATACTGAGCTGTAGCTCTTGAACACATGCCGGATGGGGAAAGTGTAGATACGTCATCGGGAGAACTCCATCGTGACGGTCAAAGCAGAAACGAAAAATATGTCTGGCTGGCACGTCTACGGTCTCCGACGTTGGACAAGGGACTGACTCCAAATTAGCACCGATGCTTCCACGGGCTGGAGACAACTTAACACAACGATCATATATGTTCTGTACCTCTTGATGTTGGTTGATCCTACTTCCTGCGAAAGCCGATTCAAGTACAAGTAATTGACAGTTGTCTGGACTGAAACGGCACAAGCAGCTAGCAGAGATTTTTCTAGCAGATAACGAGTACACAGTCGGTATCGACCAAGACTTACACCATTTCAACTTCGTAACATACAGCATCTTGATATTAAAAAGCAGACACCCGGTTAAGTTTTAACAAGATACAACGTTGCTTAACTTCGGTGATCATAGGATAATCACTATAGTGAAATAGACGTAATTAGCTGTATTATAGGACGTACATTATCACATTTCATATGTTTATAAATGAAATTGTCCGAAGAGGCCAACATATCAAACCATCTATCTTATTATGAGAGACATATGGTTGCCATTCAGCGTATTGCCGCCTGGGTTTCTGTCAGCTCACCGCTTTTAGTACATTATACATACAAATGTGAGGCTGGATAGGGCTGCACTTTTACCTATATCGATTATCTTAAGTATATTCGTCGATTCTACAGTGTGTCTGTCTGTGTGTATGTCTGCCCACTGCTTTTAGTACATTATACATAAGAATGTGAGGCTGGATAGGGCTGCACCTTTACCTATATAGATTCTCTGAAGTATATTTGTCGATTCTTTAGATTTTACCTTATATCCAAAAAAGAAAATTGCTCAAAAACTTTATCATGTACGTACTTGTTAGGTTAGAAAATACAGTACACCGAAATTTACACACATTTATCCAGTATTTTTTTTTTTTAAATAAATTCAAGTTTTATCGGTAAACGCTTTCTATCCGGGAGTATTACTAGAGAGCTAATTAAAAGGGAGTAAACTAGTGACGATTTTTTTCAATTTCCTTATAAAATGGCGGCCGACAGCTTCCACTGATAACATTTTATTTAATTTTTTTAAAAACAAAAATGCTGGATGAATTTGCGTCATTGTTGGTGTACTGTTATTTTTTAACTTTACATGTAAGTACGAAATAAAGTTGTGCCATTTCCTATGTAAGAGCAATTAAGCGCAGTATTACATATTGGGTTGATCTAAAGAATCAGATAACGTTTTTTGTTTGTTTCTGAAATGCTGTTTCTCCCGAAAAAGTAGAAAAAAGTAGAGAATCAGTCGTACCATGTATCTGATATTTGTGTTTGCCTTTTATTTGAATGCAAGTTAAACAATATATAAACAAGAACATGAGTAAGTCGTGAGACTGCATACTTTCGGCTGACAACGTTCGTTTTAAATTCGTCAAAGTATCAAACTTGACCAAACTTTTAAATGTAATGGTCAAACTTCAAAATCAAGGTAAAATAAGATACGGAATTTATTGGATACAATATAGGCCAAGTAGCGTGTCTCTACGCTGAACAGAATCGAAGTCATCGCCAAAAGTGTGAATTTACCTTTTCTGTGATCTTGACCTTGTCCTTGACCTTTGGCGTAGATATCCCAAAATAAAGCCAGCTTATTTTCTTAAACATAATTATTACAAAGAATAATAATTTTATGTTTTTCCTTTGGTTTATGTTAAATGAACCAAACCAAACAAACAGCTTATTTACGAATGAGTAATAAACACGTCAGATAGGATGAATGTAGTGACATAACATGAAGCGTGTTAAACGAAGATAAGTTATATCTAGAATGTATCGGCACATACAATTAAAATAAAAACTATCAAAATTAAAATGTTGTCACTTATATGAATCGGCCATTGTCACTGAGAAAGATACGTTGGTCGAATAATATTACTGAGAGAAATAACGAACCACCCGGAAAGAAGGAAACAATACACCAATACCAAAAATATACCGACGCAGAATCCCATTAGTACTTCCAAAACTATTTACTATATGCATATCCAAAACAAGAAATGGTGTTGTGTAGTGGTTACAGGCATAGATTGTTGGCCCAGCGTGTGGGGTTCGCGATTACTGCACAGTTTGAATAATACCATTGGAAACAATAAGGCACATTCATCCAACGGTTGAACACTATGGTAGACTTGACGCTTAAGCCATACATATGAAACTAGTCTAGAAAAAGAAAAACTAGTAAATAACGCTTGTCTTTCTCGGCAGTTTCCCTCTAAATGATGTCAGCAGTTGTTCTGAACCTCTTGCTTATGGAATCTAGCAAAGCCAATTCCGAAGAGGTATGGTTAGTGATTCCGCAAAACTTGCTTCACAATAGACTTTCCGGGATGTGAACTCTTTCAGGGATATCCAGTGAGAGTGAAAAGCGGGCAACATAATATGATACGATATATTCTTAAGACGATAGTATTGAACTGAAAAGAAAATATTGCCTTAAAGTGAAATTCCTCATCTAAGCCAGTCACAGGGTGACCCTTAGAGTGGCATAACATGCGTAGTACTTGCCAGAAAGTTGAGGAGAATATTGATAATTATATCTAAGGTAGTGCCAACAATAGTAAAATAACTTAGAATCATACTAGAAAATCAGTAAAAAGACTACACGAAATTTGTGTCAGAGGAATGATTGATATCGTACAAATGATGGCATTGATAAAAAATGTATATTTAGAAGAATATTTGGTGCTTATCCAGAATTACCGAGACATTGGGAAAAACAAACAAACTGAGACATATCTGTATGATATACGTGGCCGTGACAGAATGAATATTCGTATTCCAAAACTCACGTGAATTAATCAAGTACTTTTGATTTTATAAAAGAAAATACAAATGCTATCGATAAACAGGTTATCTTGATATATCGGCGGCATCATTGGTCATATTCAAGGGATCTAAGGGAGATAACACAAATAAATTCCAGACTTTGTTTCTCTAATTTGGATTATGTCCCTTGAATATGAGCAATATGGCGCGGATATTTCAACCTTATTCGTTTATCGATAAAATTTTATTTTATTTTATAAAATAAAAACAAGTTGATTAATTTACGTGATTTTTGGCATATGATATATTCATTTCGTCACTGATACTTAAATCATACATATATTTCTCAGTTTGTCTTACGTTTACCCCATGTCTCGGTAATGCTGGATAAGCACCGAATGTGTAATTTCAGAAACGTGTATTTACCGACTTATTTAGCCTATTCTTCTATTCAATTGAGGACTCTGTGTGATTAGCGTACAAATAACAAACGTTTACTGTGTATTGGGCAAGTAACATTCATGTCACATGTTAGGGAATGTACATTTCTGCCTTGAGAAAAAAATAGCAGAGTAAATTAACACACAATGATTAGTCGACTATCGGTATAAAACACAGAGATAGTCGACTTCAGTAATAAATAAGGTTGCTCTACCACATGTGTTATTACACGCACCCCCCCCCACACACACACATTATAATATATATATATATATATATATATATATATATATATATATATATATATGTATGCATGTATGTAGTAAGCTATGAAAATATGTATTTATGGCAATTAAGCTACACAGAGGCTCCCGCGTTTCATCCCCGGGGGGGAAATCTTCAGGCTAAAATGAATAGAGTGATTTTTGCCGGGTGTTTTTATATACACGGCTAGCTAGTTAACTAATCAGATTCTTTGTTGTTCTCTCAGCCAATTGTTGGGCTTCCCTCGAAAGAAGGTCTTGTTGGTATTACTTCCTATATCATGTTCTATTGTTCTGTTTTCTATAGATTGGCTTATATCCTGTTTTCTTTGTTGTGTCAATATATACACGTGGTTCCTTGTATTTCTATTTTAAGTTTTAATTTTTTAATTGTTATGTTTTCTTTGCTTGTTTCTTTTACTTATTTGTTTATTTTTTAATGTATTTATCGTTAGCCTAAGGTAAATTTATTTCTGTGTAAGCAGCTGTTTGATATCTCACTTCTACAGTTTAATAGATTTCGAGTATCTTTAAAGTTGAGGATTTCAAATTTTTCATTTAGGAATAATCTACACGGGTCGTCTAAATTTATACATGTACTGGACTGTCGTATTATTTTCCACTCATATGCGTGTTGAAAGAAACTAATAAAGTGCTCGATCATAGGTTCTACAACAGCTAATATAAATTATTTCATTTATATATTATAGATTAGAGTGCTTGTTTGGTGTACTGGATTTTCATCGTTACGGACAAACTGTCTCTGGCTTAGAACCAGTCTTATAATATTCTGTTCAAAATCATCAGTGCGTTATAGTAGGGGTGGGACGTAATGGGTGAAAATTTCAGATTCATGCGAGTAGTATTTTTTGTGTTCATTTATACATAAATAACACTAAACAATAAAACATTTTGAAAATTTTGCAAAATTCAGAAAGTGCAGGCAAAAATAGCCGTTAGGGCTCCACGGGACTGAAAATCCACCATTTTCGGTGAAAAAGTGGTTTTATGCGACATTGCAGGTCCTAAAACATCCTCAAAAACTATGAATGGATATAGATGGTTAAATTTGATATAGTACTTTAATTTAGGACCATTTTCAGGCTGTAAAAGGGTTTTGATGAATGTAAAATAGCCAAAAACTAGTGAAAAATAGCCCAAATTAGCCAAAATCCTCCGTTAAGCTACCTAATTGGTTCCAAAGCCTCTACAATGGTTATGCATGGTGTAGATAGTTGAAACCATTGTAGTGTCGAAATCATTACATTGTATTATATTCAAGCCGTTTAATAACAATTATTTTCTTTTGTTTTCAGTTCAGTTCAGTTCAGGTGAGAAGATAGGAATAGTGTAACAAAGTACCAGTACGATGATTAGGATTTCACTTTGCTTGAAAACCTCCCAACTGTAAATGAGTGCGTTTGGGCCATAGTTCATCATGCTCCAACTTATGGATCTACAAAACAGAAATATCATCTCCATCAATTTTCTCTGTGTCTGCTGGCTCACTGGCAAAGAGCATTTGGAAGAGACATTAAACTAACAACAATAAAAGGAGTGAAAGATAAACTTGATCGATACTTGAGAGAGTACAATAGCAAAGTTAAGAAGGGCCATGGATCTAAGTGGTCAAACTTGATTCAATGGAAGACAAAAAATCACATTCTTTTTAATATTCTGGGATAAAGGTGTTGACGTGGAGACGTTTGATGCTAATGAGTAACAGTTTTTCTTTGATCA
This sequence comes from Sepiola atlantica, assembly GCA_963556195.1. Lineage (NCBI taxonomy): Eukaryota > Metazoa > Mollusca > Cephalopoda > Sepiida > Sepiolidae > Sepiola > Sepiola atlantica. The sequence continues at coordinate 33,481,678 of OY744528.1, forward strand.
AGTTGCACTCAACCGGAAGGTCATAATTGACAACATGCATATCGATGAAGAACATGAATCAATGGTTGTTGAGACGGAGGAAAGTGAGTGACAGAGAGATGAAAATAAATTTGGGAATTCTTCTTTCTGGTGACCATGATGAGGATGCAGACGAAGAAGTTTTATTTCCAGATGAAAACTCCATTCTGCTTTCTTGCACGACAGATAATGATAATAATGTGAGCGTTGATACTGAGGAAGATGTTGAAATCCTAGAAGAGTCTGATGATATTCCTCTGAATGAACCTTGTGTTTCAGTTTGAGACACTCCACTTGGAAGAAGTTGGTAAATAGGAATGACTAGAAAAAAGGTTGACGAGAACAACTACATGGTGGAGTATCTGGAATGTTTCAACCGTGATTCTGCAAAGCGTTCAAGGAGATACCTCCAGATAGATGATGAACAGAACACGAATATAATCCAGATCATTCCATGCAATGTGGTCGGTGTTTGGGACATGAGTACACGCCAAACCAAGTTCGAAGTCGAGAATTGGGTGTATTTTAGTCGATGTACAAGTAATTGGCTGATCTCCTGTGCAGTTCCCCATGGATTTCCACAACTTTAATTGACTATTTCATGACATTTCATAGCCATTAAGGAGGTTTTATTTATGTGACTGCATTATCCACTATTCGGTTTATACGATTCCAGCGGTGTCATTTGGATACGTAGTTTGTGGTGCATTTTTAGCCATTTTGGCTGGAATTTGACCTCCATTTCTACCTGGGGGGGGGGCTCCTACAACCCCAAAACTGGTGTTAAACCTTAGTGTCTTGTCAGTTTCAACTATCTACACCATGCATAACCATTGTAAAATCTTGGGAACCAATTAGGAAGCTTAACAGAGGATTTTGGGTATGTTGGCTAATTTTGGCGATTTTTCACTAGTTTTTGGCTATTCTACATTCATGAAAATGATTTTACAGCCTAAAAATGGTCCTAAATTACAGTACTATATCAGATTTAACCATCTATATCCATTCATAGCTTTTGAGAATGTTTTGGGACTTGCAATGTCGCATGAAACCACTTTTTCACCGAAAAATGATGGATTTTGAGTTTCGTGGAGCCCTAACGGCTATTTTTGGCCTGCACCTTCTGAATTTTGAAAAATGTTCAAAATGTTTGATTGTTTAGTGGTATTTATGTATAAATGAACACAAAAAATACTAGTCGCATGAATCTGAAATTTTCACTCATTACGTCCCACCCCTAATTATAGGGATAGACAAAATCTCAAGATGAAATGATGAAAATAGGAATTAAAAAACAAATCACCGCTACATGTTGGCGATGCGATGTTTGCTTTCATTCTTCATTTGTGAAATGAAATTCTATGTACAAAAAGCTGTTCGAGTGAGTAGATTTTGGGTGTCTTCTTCTCTTTTTTATTGTTTATTTCAACGGTCACTATATATATATATATATATATATATATATATATATATATATATATATATATATATACATGGGTTTTATAAATGACTCGTGCTCCAGGGTTCGGGTTCGGCGACTGGTATGACTGATTTTCTCCACACTAACTATTATTGTAATGATGAAACATATACGTATGTAGATATGTAGATAAAAACAAATATTTATAATTATATATATGTATATATATATGTATATATATATATATGTATATATATATATTTTTATATGCATATAATATATATATATACATATATAATATATATAATATATATATATACATATATATATATGTGTATATATATATTTTATATACATATAATATATATATAATATTGTATATATATATATAATATATATATATATAATATTTTATGTATATAATATATATATATATAATATTTTATGTATATAATATATATATATAATATTTTATATATATAATATATAATAATAATTGAATTAATGATAAGTGAAGTATCGTTAAAGTGATCTATCGTGATAAATTAAAGCTCAATACGTTTAGTAGAGCAATCAATTTAGAGAAGGAAAGATGAAGATAAAAAATTGCTCAAAATTACATAAAATTACCTTTAATTGATACACATTTGATTACATCGAAACTTTCTCTAAATTTACAAACATTTCTCCAAATCTACAAACTTTTGCTATTTTGCTATCTGCACCATAGCGTCCCCTTTTTTCTTTGACAATGGCTACTCAATACTGCTACTATTCTCCGTCTCGGCTATTTATTTCTTTATCCCCAGCATTTCCTGTTATTTCTTCTTCAATTTTCAAAGTTAAATGTAACAGGTAATATTTATTTATTATAAATATCACATCAATGAATGTTATCCTCTGACAAGAAGAGTGTTATTTTTTAAAATCCATCGATTAAGGATTAGTGTAACTCCTTGCATCTTTCATTGAAATAAAAGTTGTATCAATTTTAGGTCATTTTATGTAATTTTGTGCAATGTTTTATCTTCATCTTTCCTTCTTTATATATATATATATATATATATATATATATATATATATATATATATATATATATACGGCCCATTTGTACATGATAGTAAAAGTGTTCGTTAATGACCCAGCCATACCAAATACTTTTAAAAAAACAGTACGTTATGTCCCCTTGCTTAACACTCAGCATTATAAAGTGGGGGTCAAGGGTAAGTGAGGTGATCTTTAGATAGAGGTATCACCTTGTACTACACATCGGTGGCGTAGCTTATGAAAAGGGAGCCTTCTGGTTGCTGTCGACTATGGTTGACCACTTTCCATAATGCTCTCTGATATCAATGGGTTTATATGCGAGCGCGTTGTCAATTACCATTGAATAAGAACTGTAAGGCATTCTTGAACAGATTGGCCATCTTAAATGGTTTTAATTATGGAAATGCATCGTTATGTAAATCAAGATTGTCATTCTGAGAAATTGTGTATCCTATGTTAATCTAGGTGGTGGATTTAGAATTGCGGTATCGATACTAAATATATATATATATATATATATATATATATATATATATATATATATATATATAGTTAAATATAACAAACTGGAAATTGGGCATCTTATGTTAATCTTGGTAGTTAATCTTGAAATGTTGTATTTTATGATGATATAAGTCGTTAATTTGAAAATTTGGTGTTTCATGTTTAACTAGGAAGTTAATTTTGAATTTGGGGATTTTAGGATAATTTAGTTAGTTTATTTAAAAAATTGAGTTTCTATGTTAATCTAGATAATTAATCTGGAATATTGGTAGGTAATTTGGAAACTGAGTATCTTATGTTAATCTAGGTAGTTCATCTTACATTTAGGTATTTAATGATAATATACGTAGTTAATCTAGTAATAGAGTATTATATGTATATCGAGGTAGTTGATCTTGAATATAGATTGAACAGCTGGCGCCCACTCAACATTTGGTTAACCGCCCTCTAATTATTAAGTATAACGTTCTATTTCGAACGCACAAAAAGTTATTTTTCAAGAAATCCACAGGTGTTAACATGACGTCAGATCATAGAGAAAGAGAAATAGAGAGTGAGAAAAAGAGAGAGAGAAAAAAAGAGAGAACAAACAGAAAGAGCAAGAAAAAGAGAGAAAGAAAGAGAAAAGAGAGAGAGAGATGGACACAAAACAGGGCGCTTTATTTAATTAATAAAATGTAAACAACACATTCTCTGAGACTTATCGCACGAGTAGCTCAAAACTGATATATTTACTTTGATTTTTTTATTAAAATTTTTATTTTTAAATATTATTAGAAATTATATTATTAGAAATTAAAAGCATCAATTTATTCAATCAAATTGTTCAAGTTAAAAAAATATTAATTAGAAAAATAACAAATACATATAAAAGTTTAATAGGAACTGCGTTTCGGTTAAAATGCTGACTAATGTAAACAATAGGCTCGCAGAATAATCGTTAAGTGCGAACTTACATGACTTAAATTCCAGAAAGATAAATGGTTCCATCATGGATATTATTTTTTTTAGCGAAAATGAAATTAAAAATTATAGTTGATCAGATTTGATATCTAATTATTTATTTTAATTCATGTTTGTCCAATTAAATTCAAGATTTTTGACTGGAGGGGGGTCATCTATAGGTTCGTCAAATATAAATTTTGTTGAGGCCGTCTTCTGAAGCAATAAAATAACTTCTAGTTAACAACTTTCTTCTATTTACCGAAGAGAATTTAAAGATTTTGTTTCATTGACCTGAGATGACCTTATAAGGGTTGAAAGGTCGTTAAAACCCAACAAACAAACAAACAAACAAACAAACAATCAAAACACGTTCCCTGCGGTTACCTTTTACGTAGTTTAAAATGTAATATATGTAA
>OY744528.1:33493527-33566027 GCA_963556195.1 Sepiola atlantica
GCCCCCACAGAGGTAACATAACACATAAAGGATCGCATTTGAGCGTTTAGTTAAAGATGAATTGCCATTCCCGTTTTAAGGTTTGAATCAGGTATTACTAAGGGCATTTTTACGTGGAAAAGACGTGGGACCGTTAAAAGTCAATTTCCCTTAAGTTAAATAAGAATAACAAAAAAATAAATCGATAAGAAAATTTATTTATTTTGTTTTTTAATTTCTCGTTGTTCAGTGCGAACGAGACCCCCCAATGTGAATGTAAAACTTTTTTTTTGTCGGGGCAGGAGGCAGCTGGACTTATGGTGGAAGTTTAACCGGCAACTCGAATTATTGTTTTTGTTTTTTTGCTTCACAATATACATGACCTTTAGAAGGCAGTGTTACGAAATGTTAAAATACAAAGTACAAGCATGAACAAGAAAGCAAAAAAGAAGAAAAAGAAATACATAACAAGTCCGAATTAGAGACGGGAGTGATTCTATAAAATACTGTTGAATGAAACCAACGTTAATAAATCGGTGAGTGTTTTTTCGTTTTTCGTTTGTGAAACGGCTTCTATTTTGTGGTTGTTGTTGTAACTCGTTATCTGATTTTACCGAGACAATATTGACAGTCATGGCAATTGATTTATATAAGTAACAATCATAAGATGAAACTATATAAATAAATCAGTGAGTATTTTTTTCCGTTTCTGGGACTGGATTTTATTTTGTGGCTATTGATGTAACTCATTAACGGATTTTACTGAGCCAATTTGGGTAGTCCTGGGAGTTGATCAACATAAGTACCAAACAGAATAATAAACTCTAAGAAAAAAATGAACTGGGAAAATGTATAAAAAATAAAAGAAAAACTAAAAAAAATCAAAAGTAAGAAAAAATGCTTGTGTATGCGTAATTAAGATAATTATGCAAAACAACGTTTTTCGCCTCGTCGTAAACTTTTACTTACAAGTTGTTACCGATGTTATTTAATTAATGTAAAAAAAAAATGTTTTAATTCATCAAGCCGATATAGAAAGTCATGAGGTTGATCTATATAACTACCAATCATTAAATAAAACTATAAGCACGAAAGAAATAAAAAATTGTTTCAAATCGAAAAGAAAAGAATTACAAGAAAATCAGAATTTATTAAGAAATGTTTGGGTATTTGTTACTAGAATAATTACGAAAAACCAACGTTATTTCGCTACGTCGTAAACGTTTACCTACAAGTTGATGACGATGGTCTTTATGTAATTTCAAAAGGAAAAAAAGCGTTTCGAAATGTTATGGCCTAGGTCAGTAAAGAAAAGATCTTTGTAAACAGAGAAAATGTTTATCATAAAGCGAAATCGAAAAAACAATTTAACAAATGAGTGATTGCTCGAAAGGAATAAAGTGTCTTACTTACTTCTTTACGGAAACAACGGTGACATATAGTTACTGTCCTATGCCGGACTCTCGCCCGCCTCTTTTTATGGCTGTCTTATCGAAAAATGGCGACTCACGCCCTGTATAACTTCTCTACGATATTTCAATCTCCAACTTTGATTTATCTTTATTATTTTGTTAATCGCTTTTTTAATTTTAGCTGTGAATCTAGGTATCGTGTCCTCCGATCGTTTTTTTTTTTAATTTTGAGCGTTGGAGAAATTAAAAACTAATAGCAACAAATTAAAATAAAAACATTCCAATAATGAAAAATGTTAATATCATAAATTAAAATTTAAATATTCTCAAACTCAAACATTAGAAATTTGAAGCAAAAAGGGGAAAAAAGAAAAATAGAATTGTGAAAACTCTAAAAAACAGTTATTCAAAAATGACAGAATGTTTGAATTTCGGTATTACTCTATTTTGCAGAAAGGAACGATTATTATTCTGATTTGAAAGCTTGTATAATATGTAGAAGGCGGCTGAAATACAAATAAATTCTGTGTATTAACAGATATTCCCTTATAATAAGAAAAGGGCCCGTTGAATCTGGGGGTGATGATTATAGATACATAGTAGTTGGTATATGAAGGTGTCACTTTCTAGTTGGAAGGTTTTTGTGGGAAGAGTCCATAAGCCGGCAGAAATAAAGGAACTATCGAAAGAAGAAGTAGTAAATACATAATTTCTGAGAATACCCATGAGGGCTTAAGATATTTGGAATGAGAGTCAAATTATCATGTGAAAGATTTAGTTAAAAATCTTTAATAGCCAAGGTTGCAGGTGAAACGAATTTACTGTATTATATATATATATATATATATATATATATATATATATATATATATATATATATATATATATATATATATATATATATATATATATATATATATATAAGGCTTGAAAAAGGAAATGGTTCTCGAAAATCTCCTACAAACTATCCAAAAAAAAGAGAAAAAGAAAAACTGAAATTGGGATTTACTTAACTTTGTTTCTAAAATCGTCCAATAGCTTCGGCAGGAAATTGTAAGTTCCTTGTTTATATATTTTGTTCTTCATTCTTCCTTTTTTATTCACTGTTATTATATTTCTTCTCTAACTAGCACACTTATGATTTTCTATTGACTAATTACACTTATATACATACACACATATTTATATATATATATATATATATATATATATATATATATATATATATATGTATTTGTTTTGTTTCACCTGAAAAGGAACCACTGTAAAGTGTAGTTTTTTTCAAGACACTTTAATCTAAAAACTTTTTACTCTTTGTGAATTTTCTGATGATTTTGTAATGTTGCAGAGACGATATTGACATAAAAAATGTTGTTTGGCACAAGACAAATGAAACGGACCGTAAAAATTTTATCTCACAGAAATGTTATGTTTTTTGGAAATGTGAAAAAATAGAAATAATAAAATAAAAACATGGCTATTGGAATATAATATCAACCTGACTTATATAATATGACTATATATATATATATATATATATATATATATATATATATATATATATATATATATATATATATATATAGATCATATCAGCTAATCATGGACACTCACCCGGACAAAAGGCAACATAAACAATTGCACGCTTCATTAAACTCAAGTGCAATGTTTCCAGAATGTACGGGCGACTCTGAGAACGAAAAAGAGAAAGCACACACAACTTAGAAGAATTACAAATACACAAAAAACACACACACGCAGACGCACACAAGCACACGGAACTTTAAATAAACAGAATTGAACTAATATGTTCTAATCAATAAAACGTCTTCAGATAGCAAACATGCTTGAAACACATGTAGGTTACAAACACCAAATTTAGATAGCAAATACGAAAGAGGTTTTAAAATATTACCTAATTAAATATTGAAAGTGACGGTAGCCTCAATATTTTAAACCTATACATACATACATACATACATACATACATACATACATACATACTAACCAAATGATACTAGCGCTATTAAGAACCGCATAACAATGTACAACAGCGACAAATTATATTTCTCCAAAGGGTGCGAAAATCTAATTAAGTATACACTAATCGCTAACAAAAACTATTGCAAAAAAATACAAATCCTTGTAGGCCTTGCAATTGACACGCAAGACTCCAGCATTAATAAAATAGGATTTGATACCGGCACTAATATATGAAATATTTCCCAAAACTAACAATTTAACCATCTAACCATGGTCGAAAGGGTGGGAGAGGTGAAAGAGGGGAGGTGAGATTTTTGTTGTGGTTAAGTGTGAAATTTTTTGAGGCCGGAGGGAGCGAAGTGTGGATATTGATCAGGTGGCTATGTCAGGAATATGTGAGCATAAGTGTGTTTGAGAGAATGAAAGATTTCTATAAAAATAACATCGCATATTAAATAAGTATATAAAGTAAAATATAGAAAAGTGACACTGTCTATTATGAATATAATTAGGGACGAGCGACAGCGGCCGATGGAAACTTACACATCACTGATGCACTTTCGTCATTAGGTTGACCCAGACATATGAAATCTTACACGGCAACAATAGAAATTACAAGAAATAATTAAAAGCGAATGTTCTGTCATCTTTAACAAGCCTTGCAGATATATATTTATATATGTATATATATATATATATATATATATATATATATATATATATATATATATATATATATATATATTAGTATTTCATGTATCCACATCAAATTTTATAAGGAGACATATTTTTTATGTATCAATTTTCAGTATTTACTTCAACAGTGATTTACTTAGAAGTGAGATAGCAAATAGCTGCTTACACAGAAATAAATTTACCTTAGGCTAACGATGAATAAATAAATAAACAAAAACAAAACAAAAAGAATAACAATTGAAAAATAAAAACCTAAAATAGAAATAAAAGGAACTACGTATTAAAATAAATTCACCCATTATATTGACACCACAAAGGAAACACGATATAGGTCAATCTATGGAAAACAGAACAATAGAACATGATATAGGAAGGAAGTAACACAAACCACACCTTTGTTCGTGGGAAGCCCAACGATTAGCTGAGAGAACAACAAATAATATTATTGGTTAACTAGCAAGCCATGTATATAAAAACACCCGGCAAAAATAAGTCCATGCATTTTAGCCTGAAGATTCCACCCGGGGATGAAACGCGGGAGCCTCTGTGTAGCTTAAATGCGATTAATATATTTCCATACTTTACTATATATATATATATATATATATATATATATATATATATATATATATATATATATATATGTATATATATATATATGTATATATATATATATATATACATATATATATATATGTATATGCATATGTATATGCATATATATATACATCGTTTTTGTTTAATTATGGCGTTCCATGATTTGTCGTAGGCTATTAATACTCAATATTAATTCACATTCTTTTTTTCTTTTTTCCTCTTTTTGGACAGGCCCCCTGCTTTTTTTGCTTCAAATGTTTAATGTTTGAGTTTGAGAATTTTTAAATTTTAATTTAACATTTTTTATTTTTGGAATATTTTAATTTTAATTTGTTGCTATTAGTTTTAAATTTCTCCAACGCTGAAAATTAAAAAAAATCGATCGGAGGACACGATACCTAGATTCACAGCTAAAATTAAAAAAGCGATTAACAAAATAATAAAAATAAATCAAAGTTGGAGATTGAAATATCGTAGAGAAGTTATACAGCGCGTGAGTCGCCATTTTTTGATAAGACAGCCATAAAAAGAGGCGGGCGAGAGTCCGGCATAGGAGCGTAACTATATGTCACCGTTGTTTTGATTTAAAACCGACGGTACCGACGTTGTTCTTATATATATATAGCATGAAATATCAACTGTTATCAAAATAATAGATTTGAAATTTAAAATAAAGGGTCAGTGAAATATTTTTTTATTCTAGAAATTAGAATTGGAATTGTTAGAAAGGTAGGGGTCAGTACGACCTTATACATTTCGACTCCTCATCCCTTCTGTAAACTCAGCAATTTAAGCTGAAAACAGTTCGCTCGATATCGTGGCAAACTTAATTCCGCCGTTCGAATACAACTCTCTAACGACGCCATTTTTTCCTCGTGGTTTAAATGTTGGAAAATAAACGTTTCCATGCAACTTTGCGTAGAGATCAAGGCTGAGATTGCATGAAAGTTTCTTGGAGTATAATGCTTATCGATTTGTGCAAATATATTGGACGTTTATTCCCCATATTCCATATTCGATCGTTTCTCAAGTCACTATATTCCGAATGTCAATATGTATGTAAACAGTTCCTAGAAACGTTTACTGATGCAATAGTGCTCTTTTGAGTCAGGTGAAACTTTAATAGCCAATACTTATGTACCTTTCTCTTGTACGTTTATTCGGATCGTTTGTAGAATGAAATTATTTTATTCGTCACACAAAATGCCAAAGATGTGGGTTCTTGTAAAAAAAGATTTACTGCTTATTCAAGAAGATTGAATCTATTCATGAAATTTAGTAGTTGAATATTTTTCATTTACTTAAACCTATACAGATAGCTGTCAAATATTCCGCGATGCGATCTACAGTGGCGTTTATTCTACACTTTCTATAGTCTAATGCGAACCTAACACTAACGCTGGTCTAACTACTAACGTAACACTAAACCTTATCCTAATCCTAACCTAATAGTAAACCCTAAACCTAAACTGAAGCATGCGTAGACAGGATTCGCAAAAGTAGGCCAAGGGCGTGTGCACGAATTTCATATGTCTGGTGGAATTATTTTTTGAAAAACAAATTTTTGTAATTAGTGGTGACACTCGCCTACAAAAATCTGTCTTTTATGATAATACTAACCAGATGTAAAAAGTGTATAAACGTTATATATTCTCTTATAATAGTGTTATTTCACTTGTTCCCTTTTGTACTGTTTTTCACCTCATTCTTTTTGTTGCTGGCTTATTTTCGAGACATTATTTTTGTACATTAAATATCATTGTTTTATTTTTCATATAAATGATTATCAGCACTTATAATTTGAAGTGTACTTCATTTTCCTCACATTTTAGGCGAGACAAATACAATCTCTCCTTTTTTTAATAATGGGTCACCGCTTATCAAGGCCCAAGGACATTCGAGGATACGGGTTAAACAGATCGTCAGTAGACCGAAGATCGCCACCATGAGAGGAGCGGAAAAATTTGGCATAAGCAGAAGATTAGTTGAGAAGAATTGTTTATCCAAGAGGACGACTCATCAAGTATTTGTTTATATTAGACTTGAAGACGACCATGTTATAGTCGGTTAGGAAGCACGTGTTAGTTCAACAGATTAGATGTGTTTAGAAAGAAACTGGGTTCATGAAAGTTCCGTTTGGATTTTAGTAAATAAAGAGAAAAAGAAAATGATTTGCTATCGATGTAGCTAAATCTGAATGTCGAACATGAGAGCGCCAGGGATCGAGTCTCAGTCGGGCACATATCAAGGACATAATTAGAACAGTATTGTATATGTACTTCTTTACTAAAAGCGAACAACACTAACCAAAACAAAACATGTTTACTAAACCGTTGTTACATCATGAATATAGGATGAGCGATAGTGTTGTCCTATATTTTTCTTGTAATCTAATATACTTTCGAGTTATATCTGTAATGAGATGGATGGGTTCGGCTCTTCCCGGCAAGTAACTTGATTTTAGTAAAAGCTTCAGAGACACACACCTGCATATATTCTCAATTAACAACTAATCTCACAAGGAATCTAATTTTGTTTCGATGCATTAGTGAACCCGCATTAGGAACAATGGTAATTTAACGGGAAAGCAAAACGAATCAGCGCAACGATAGCGGTAAAATAAGAGATACTGAAAGATACGTTTGATTTATATTTTTTACGACTTTATATCACGCTTATACAGGGTGGGCCAAAATAAGGGTCCTATCTTTAAATTTGAATAACTTGAATTTGAATAACTTCCACAAAATAAAAGTTAAACTCACCAAACTTTATGTGTGTGTAGACTGACCCTTCCGAATTTTTTTGAAATAAACAAAACAAATTTTAGCCGAAAAACACTTCTTAAAACTTACAAAAACTAAAGTATTGTTTTTTACACTGTTTTGAGTTTTTTAAGCAAAAATATTGTTTTCTTAATGAGGGTACGTTCCTTAGGGCTAATACGGCTCATGCTTGCTTCGGAAGGGGTCCTTTACTTATTCTAAAAAAAAAATTTTTTTAAATCAATAAATAAATAAGTTATGAATTTTTAAAAATAGGACACTTATTTTTGCCCACCCTATATATACATACATAGAAATACTAGATAGAACAATAAAATGAGAATATGTACGATGAAAATAAAACATGGGTAAAATACAATATTTATTAATTCGGCAAATATCCAAAGATCTTTGAAAATATTAGGATTAAAGAAAAACTTTTTTTAATATTTTTTCTGGAATGTGTGATGAATTAATAAATATTGAATTTTATCCATTTTTTATTGTCATCATTCATCTTCTTATATATATATATATATATATATATATATATATATATATATATATATATATATATATATATATATATATATATATATATGTATATATATATATATATTTATATATATGTATATATATATAGGTATATATATATTTATATATATATACACACACACACACACACATATATATATATATATATATATATATATACACACACACACACATATATATATATATATATATATATATATATATATATATATATATATATATAGTAAGCTATGAACATATATTTATGGCAATTAATGAATATTATAACTGTCCTGTTTTAAAATAAACAAAAAAACGTCTAATTGTTCCGTTCAAAAATAAAATGATCAAAGGGGGATTAACCTTACAAAAACCGTTGAGTTTAAAAATAAAAATATTGAATGTTATTAATTCGAAAAGAATAATAAACATAACATATTAAAATATATTTAAAAAATATATATATTAAAATATATTAACATTTCCAATATAGTAAATAAGTAACAAAAATGATACAAAGATGTTTAAAGTAATAAAATATTAAGGAAAAAGTAAATTTAAAAATGTAAAATTTATAAAAATCAAGTAAAAAATAATTATAATAATTATAATAAATATGATAAATAAAATACTTCATATAAAGTATAAAAATATAAATTATAATAAAGAAATTGAATAAATAAAAAATAGTTTGTAAAAATATTTGTTTAAATATTTGCTAAATTAAATAAAATAAACCACCTTTTCAAAAAAAAATACTGGTAAATTGGAATTAAATTTTTTTTTGAAATAAGGTAAAAAATCTTTGTAAATCTGGATATGGTGAATGAGGCCTAATTAAAGAAATAAACATGCAATGGATGGATAAATGGTTTTAGTAGAATGGATGTTTTAGAAGGTTTGGGCTCAAAAAGGGGTTTATTTTATTTTGTGTATGTAAGCGTGTTCAAAGGAAATTACGTAACAGTAAGTTTCGAGTGAATCGTCGCACTTAGGCTTGTCAAGTAATTTTTTTAGGTTTTAACCTGTGGACGCGTTGGCAGGGCACGTCTCTCCCAAAACCCGACGTTACTAGGCGTTACATTAAGATGGCAACTATGTACCGTTTTACTATGTCCATACATTCTGTTTCTTGATTTATTTTTTATTTTTCTCTTTCTCCCATTTCGCACCCTAAACGTCAGTCGGAAGAAGCTGAAATGTTGGAAAACTCTCCGAATTAGTATCTTGTACATATGATTTAATTTCATTCAAATCAGATATACGTATTTGAAGTTTTCAAGAGATTCTATCATCATTATTCACTAAGAGAGGGGCATGTAGATATTCGGCACATAAATAGGAACGTTCAGATGTGGGACCGAATGGTTCTGTATTTTAAAGTCTTCTAATATTTAGCCTGGAATAGACATATAGTTTAAACTGAGATTGGGGGCCACTGCCATTGTCTTCCCCAGGGAATTGTATACGTATTATATAAATTTCATCAAAAAAAGATATATTTGAAGTTTGAAAAGAAATGTATTCCCAAAAGCTCCCTTCGGATAAGAGAACACGTAGAGATTCGGGATCACTTCTATTGTCCTCCCAAGAACATTATACATAATAAACATACACATTTTTATTTAATAAAAATAGGATACATATCAAGGTTTAGGAGGTTATAACCATATAGCCTTATTACGGTTACACTTAAATATTCGAGCACACTTCCATTGTCTTCCCCGGTAATTTTTAGATGAGAATACGTTTTTAGATTGTATATAGATTCTCCAGTTTTTCATACTGTAAGAGACATACTAACATCACACACAAAAAAATGACATTATGTTTTATATATCTAGTTATTTATGTCTGGAAGAAATTTAATTTTGACTTATTTACATTTAAATGTAAATTCATTTCACCCTGTGTAAACATGATGAATTAACATTTATTTTGAAATGTAAACAAGCTGTCACAATTGTATTAAAAAGACTACACTTAGAATTCACATGATAAGCCTGGAACCCCCACCTTGCTCAGAATATTGTCCGCCTGGAAAACGTTCAGAGACGTGATATCGAGAAAATACACATGCCATATTCTGAACAACTTGCTTTCCTTGGTTTGAATTCATTAAAATCACTGACTTGGTAAACACAATCATATAACCTCCTCGCTCAACTCAAACCTGGGCACTTTTTCATCTCCATGTATATAATACACGTGAACACCCATGCAGAGTTTAGAAAATAGCACAGCTCGTATGACTTTATCAAACGTTTTTTTCACGCTCAGAATTTCTGAAGTATGGAACAATCGGCCGGCATCATTTGTTAGGTGCTGGGATACAGCATCCTTTAAAAACCCTCATACACCTAATACCCCTCCATACACATACATACCTATGTATATATATATATATATATATATATATATATATATATATATATACCTTTTATCAGGTGTAGTGCACCTAAGCACTGTACAGAAAAATTGTTCTAATAGTACCGTTAAGGCAATTTGATGTTCGTACATACGTTATCACCAACCACCACTTTTTTACAGATGGAATCGCCCGCTCGCCGCTCGCCCCTCACCACTTTTTAAAATATGGAATTGTCCGATCGCCAAATGTGAAATGCAAAAATAGAAATATTTTTAAAAAGTAATCTGATGGTGTCGTTATGAAAAACGTGAAAATCGAATGAAAATAACACAAAATCATTTTTTAAACTTATGTGTTCGATTCTATTATTAGAATTTCTCTTTCATCATTTTTTCAAATAAACACTTAATATATATGTATATACATATATATAAATATATATAATTTCATATAGAATTTTAACTACCATCTACTAAATAATAAATACCAATGCATAATATTAATTTATATATAAATAAGAAACTATATATATATATATATATATATATATATATATATATATATATATATATATATATTGAGGTAAAATTGTTTTGCTTGAGAATGGTCCATTTAGTGTATTCAGTCAAATTGCTGTATGTAAGTTCAATGTGTTTCTTGTTCAATGTTGTTGTCTATTTTGCGAGTACTTTCGATTTGATTCGTCAGATCATCTTCAGGTTGTGTTAATTTATGTCTTTTTTAATATATATATATATATATATATATATATATATATATATATATATATATATATATATATCCCGTGAATCAAAAGTTATCAGCTAAGGAACTTTTTTTTTGCCCCCATACGAATGATTTTCAAGTGGCGAGGGGAAGCGACAAGCTAAATAGTAACTCTGACATGCATGACGCTTAAATGAATTTGGAAAGTAATCCCTCACTCCAACTTAAAAGTTAACGGCGGGTATTATTTCGTGATGCTATTATACATGATAATGATAATTTATATATAAAATATTAAATGGCTAACATCATTCTACGTGTTTATATGAGCACTGGCGAAGCATACTTTTCTTATTAATTATGTTTACCATTATTAATGAATTAATCGAATTTAAGCTTTACATTTTCAACATTATTTATGTGCTTAATTTGATCTTGCATAATATTTCAAAACGAATTGTGTGGTGTATGTCTTTTAATTTTCAAGTCCGGCTTCAAAATACATTTCAAGAACCATGTGCAATATTAAAATATGTCCACCATAATTATAAAATGCGTTAATCATTTTAAAAGCTTCAATGAAATAATCCTAAATTTTTCGCTAAATTATTGTATATAAGCTTAATTTTCACACCGCCATCGAGACCTAGACAAAATCTAATATATGCTATACTTACTGTGATCGAAAATTTAGGAAGACTAATGGCAGTGTAATTAGGTTAATCATTTTCCAAATACGAATATCGGATTTAACTAATGTGATACTATCGTGCTATTCTTTGTACTGTGGATGGCTCTCTGGACCGAATCCTGCGCGTAGGAACCACCTATGATACTATTGCGCCTTTTTGCGTGCCGTATATATCTCCCTGTTTTGTAATAATGTGTCTAGGTATAACATGTGATACTAGTGAGCCATTTTGTGTGCCATGGATGTGTCCGTTGGTTGAGTCCTGCGTCTTGACACAACATGTGATATAATCGGGCCATGTCTAAATGGGTCGGATCCAGCGTCTAGGCACCATATGTGAGACTATCGTGCCATTCTGCATGTCGTGGATCTAACCATTGCGTCTAGGCAGTTCGTGGGTAAAATCTTGTGTATAGGCTCCACAAGCTCTTGGGCGTCGATGGTCACATTCCTATTCAGACAAGCGTTTTGTCCAGTGTAGTAAACCCACGCTATGTCCCCAATACTCAAACGTCTGTCTTGAAAACGCTGTCCGAATGAAGTTGTAAGTCGGTCTTGTGTTAGAGAGTAATAAAATAAGAAAAATGGGCTAAAAATTAAGAAAACAATGAACATGTCTATTCATTTTTTCGCCTATCATTTTACTCAAATCCTTGTAAGAGTATTACACTTTCGTTTTCCTGCATTTTTTATCCAGCGAAATATAGTATACTCCCAATGTTTCAGAATCTATCTAAAAAGACGCACAACATGTACTATATCAGTCGAGATGTAATACGTCACTGGATAATCCCGGGCCTGACACATAGACATCGCTTATAACAGAATAAACAGGCGTTTATAAAGTACTAACCTTCAAATTGTACGTATCAAAATTTGAGAACAATCAGATTATTAGTTTACAAATTACAGTGATGTAAGTGAAGCTATCGTATCAAATTTCCAAAACAATCGAAAAATCTGAATTTCACGTATTGAAAAAGAATGCTTTCTCATGAGACAACTAAGATTCAGGTTGTCAAAATTCGACAGTTGTTGTGGAAAAATAAAATAAAATCCACAAACTCTTTAGGCCAATCGTAAATTGAAAATGAATTAAATAGTGGATGCCGCGTTTTATAACAGTCGATGAGAAATAACAGCGCGTCGATGTCTAATAGCTTTGTTTTCACAATACTTACTACATCTATCGATATGTTGTATACACGTGCCATTAATACTTACAACGTTTTGCAAAATTATTTTAAGTCTAATAAGTAATCATATTTTTTCAGAAATTTTGAAGCAGTCTTAAACCGAAACTACGTCATATTTATTAAATATATTACATCAGATACTCAAATATAGTTATATTCTGAAATATCTATGCATTAATACTTATGTATATTATATGTTCATTCGATCATTATTCTTTAGTTTAAAACAACAACAGCGTTACAACAAGAGTCTACGCGTAACGATTTGTTTTAAAATTGTATCTAGTAAATTGTATTTTCAAAATGAAGAGAAACAATGTATAGAAAAACACATGTTAATGACGGATATATACATTCACATTGCGGGCTTCATTCAATATAAACATTTATAAGCGTTCATTCTATTTCTGAGTATTTAGAAAGACACATATTGCTCGACTGAGTTCCAATCCCTCGCCGCCCACTCTTGAAAAACATTCACAGCAAGAACCCGACTGGCTACAACTACAACAAAGAAATATATTATCTCTCTCTCTATATATATATATATATATATATATATATATATATATCTTTCTCTCTCCCCCCTCTCTCTTTCTCTCTCTCTCTCTTTCTCTCTCTCTTTCTATCTCTCTCTTTCTCTCTCTCTATCTCTCTCTTTCTCTCTCTCTCTTTTTCTCTCTCTCTTTTTCTCTCTCTATCTCTCTCTTTCTGTCTCTCTCTTTCTCTCTCTCGTTCTCTCTCTCTTTCTCTCTCTCTCTCTATCACTCTTTCTCTCTCTCTCTTTCTCTCTGTACCATAGACAAAGCGTAACTTTCACGAACAAAGTTTCTTTCCAAAACGCGTCTCATATGTGGAAGAAAATACCACGAGCCTGCTTCCCAACCGCCGACAACATAGTCGTCTTCAAATTTGATGTAAACAAATAATTTCTCTGTCCTCTTTTATAATCAATTTCTCTTAATAAATATTCTACCTATCCCACCGGTTGTTTCCATCCCTGAACCTCGCTTTAACCCTTATCCTCAAATGACCCGGTGTCTTTGATAAACGGTGACCCATTAGTAAAAACGTGGGCCCTCATGTATGATTAGGGGCAGATGAAATGTTCATCCTTACTTTAGAAGTCCGTAGAAATGGGGCATAATTCAAAGTGTTTGATCAAAAACAAGAATAGGTTTACGGCTCCCAAAATTCATACTGTAATTGCCGCCAAGGACCTGTGGCGCAGTGTATATAGTGCTAAGTAACATTCAGTTCTAAGTGACAGTCATCTGAAGGTTGAAGATTCAATCCTCAGTGCATGCGATATGAAGAATTGCGAATTACTGAAGACTGCCAGTCATGGCAGATGGAACGAGAGTATTCCACACCAGTAGATTTAATAAAGGGTTCCGTTAGAAATTCCGTCCAGATTCCCGAGTTCGACAGAAAGATTTCCGAGTTCGACAAGGTACACCTTAAGAAGGTCGGAGGTTACATCGGCCGAAACGTTGTGATAAAAACACCCAAGATGAGAACAGTAGTCCAAATATACAAAATTCTACAAATTACCAACCCCCATCTAAAAAATTCCGAAACATCATATCGTATTGTTATTTGAAATTTAAAAACAACTGAGTATTATTTATGCTTATTGATTCGTTTAGTAACAAAATAAAGTTTTAACATTTGGTTTTTGAATAAATAAAAAGCACTACATTCTACATTTAAATTAAAACATTTTAATAATATTTAAACATTTTCACAAATATTAAGTTTACTTTAAGTAACATTTAACATCTAATGTGAGTAAACATTTCAAGATTTAGAATTTTTTGTATTATTGTTGATGAGGTCCCTCAGGTAGATCACCCAACCCCTCCAACACATGAGATGACACATTTTTGAAGTCATTATGGATGAACACTGTTCAAAAACTTAAATATAGAAATTATTTTCAAATTTAGATTGAAGGATCCGTTTTGAATATAAATTTGACGTAAAGTTATCATTCACTTTCAGGCTAGCTTTACTTTAAATCACATGTACCCGTTCTAATTAAATATTTGATGTTAAATAGTATTTCTGTTTAGGAAAAGGGTGCCACATGAACTTAAAGTTAGTCATAAGAGTTGGGGAGGGTTTTGAGGTGGTACCGCGCGGATGCATCCCTGGCTTAGGTAAAATAGAAGGCCTTATGTATATTTCACCTCGTAAAAACATATAAAATTATGTTATATGTTCATAAATCGATATTCGAACAGACAATCAGACGGAATATAGCGATAAATTTATGTTAAATTTATATTCAAAACTAATTCCTTACTCTAAACTCTGAAATAATTGGTTTTTTTTCCGAACATGCAATCGAGAGTTGCATGAGATTGCAGAAGAGTTGAAGATATTACCATTTTGCATGAACATTTGTCAATAAGATAGGCGTGTTCGAAGTGAGTACCGTGTTTGCTCACAGGCGATCAAAAACAACAACGCGTTGATGTTTCAAAGCGTTGTTTGAAAATGTGTTGTTTGCATACCATATGTGACAATGAATGAAACATGCATCCACCACTCAGCTGGTTAAAGCTGACACAAATTTACGTAAAAAGAATGTATAAAATATAATTCAAATACAAAATTAATGATTATTAACTTTTAGGCGCGACTCATTTTCATGAATCCTTCCACATTCATTGATCCTCACCACGTACCCTTGATCCAGCAAGTATCATGTTTTAAGATTTTCAAATTTACTCGACCAAGGATTGAAGTCCTGTCTCCCTGCCTATTAGTGAACAGTCTTCCCATATTTTTTTTTATTAGTTTTATAACAATATACAATCTTGTATTATTTATTCCACGGTACGCACTAGAATGTGTATACAATAAAAAAAGATTATATTTTAATTCCTTTATAGCTCACTTAATTTTTTTAATTTTGATAAATATCACTGGGGCAAGTTACTTGCTACTATTGTCTTTATATAAAGACCACTATTACTAGCCACGCTCGTGCCAATAAGATTTAATTAAAACATACGTTGTCATTAATTGTAATTTTAGCCCTTCGCATCAGTGCAACATATTACACAATATCAGGTTTTGTATTATATGGTTCAAATCTATATCGTTCATGTAGTCAAAATCAAAACATTAATCACAGTGACGAAGTGGATAAGTAAAATTCAATTCTAAGCGACAGTCATCTGCAGGTTGAAGGTATAATCCTGAGTGTGGGCGATACAAGGAATTGCGAATTACTGAAAACTTCTTCCCAGTCATAGCAGATGGAACGAGAGCATGCTACCCCCGTGGATTTAATAAAGGGTTCCGTTCGAAATACCGTCCAGATTCCCAAGTTGCGCCATATCTAAAGGCTAAACATGAATCTGCCGTTTTCGTTTTTTGTAATATAGAGTTAGGTGATGCAAAGAAATTAGTTTTCGTATGACAAGACGTGATTGTTTTTACAAATGCATGAATACCAAATGACGAGGTGTCTAGCTACGAGCTCACTGGACGTAGATATGCAAAACAGGTCGGTTTATTTTATTGGCTAACTGTCTTATCGTCGTCCACAGGCAGTTAAACAAATTGTCGTAGACACCACATAATTCTCTTTCCACTTAATGCAACTCAGTAGATGGATAAAATACTTAATACTATTGATGCGAAATAGGTAATATAAAACATGCGAGAATACTTTCTTCAACGGGGTATTTTTGAGAATGAACTCACATTAACAACAAAATACATTAACACCGATCATAAACATTCAATGCTCATGTATATTTATAAATATATGTATACATATATACATTAAGAGAAAATCGAAAAAAACGAATCAAAAAATAAATTAACATATATATATATATATATATATATATATATATATATATATATATATATATATATATATAAAGAGAGACTTATATATTTATATGTACACATATACATATACCAATGAATTATATCTTATATAGCACCCTTGAAATGAGTCAGATTTAAAGATCCAGAAATTGAGTTAGCTAAGAAAGATCAATCTTACACTTCTAAATACGACTAGCTAAATATTCCGACCAATAGATCTATATAATTGTATACATACATTATATATATATATATATATATATATATATATATATATATATATATATATATATATATATATATATATATTATACGTACATAAATGTAATACATGGGCACGTGTTTCTGGCTCACAACCGTCATCAGCATGGCTAACTTAGACAACGATCGAATTTTCGATATTGATGTCTATGATCCAGCGTTTTACCATCGGACCAGGACACTCTGTTTAATAATATGTACGATTTTTATCACCTAAATATTTAATGTATTTTTATGTAATTATTTCTATTGGTGATTGCAGCGTTCGTTTTTTTGTTGTTTGCTCTTTACTACTTCGATTGTCTCACTTTCTAAGTGATTAAGATGCAGAAAATTGAATTATTAGTCGCCCTTAACCTTATAAGACATATTTTTCGTTAATATATATTTTTTTATCTATTTTATAAGTACATAAAATTAATCCATAGACACGTGTTTCTGGCTAACAGCCGTCATCAGCATGGCTAACTTAGACAGGGATCGAACCTTCAATATTGATGTCAAGAGTACAGCGTTTTACCATATAAACATATACCTATACCTGCATTTTTATACATACACCTCTAAATGTTAAAGTTTTAATAAAAATAATGTGGCTATGTTACTCACTGTGTTTTCGATAATATATTCCAAAATTAATAATGTTCTGTAAATTTGTTTAGCATATTATCCTGTATATATAAATATGTAAATGTATATACATGCCTAACTTTCTATCTATATTTCTCTCTCTCTCTCTCTCTCTCTCTCTCTCTCTCTCCCTTTCTCTCTCTCTCTCTCTCTCTATATATATATATATATCCTTCTCTCTCTTTCTCTCTTTCTCTTTCTCTTTCTTTCTCTCCTTCTCTCTCTCTCTCTCTCTCTCTATATATATATATATATATATATATATATATATATATATATATATGTTTCTGTGTATATTGACGATTTAAATCATCTTTCCGATCAAATTTAAAATAAAGAGCATAGAAAAATATATTATAGTGGTTCACTGCTATTTCACGCTAAGGTTTATTTTTAGCCATACAGTGAACCATAGATTTTTTTAATACAAGACCGTCATCAGAACATTATTTACGTATAAAAATCTCGTATGACGCCTATGAGAGCTACACTAGTAATATTCATGTAAAAAAGTCACAAATTTATATTTCTAATGTTTTTATATAAACAAACAACGTAAGAAAAAAACATTATAAAATCCATCAGTTAATTAATCATCGAAAATAGTTCCTACATCAAAATGCATATTATCACATTCGAAAGAGAATCAAAATAAACGAACAGTTGCCATATTCGTTTTTTAAAAGCTTCGTAATATTAACTGGAATATAAAGTATTAAAAGGAGGTAACTCACAATTTATTTAATATTCAAAATTTGAAATATATAAACAAATACTTTACATTCATTTGAATTAAAAATCCACACTCATATATAGATTACCGTATTTGATTACATTCAAAAACAAATATATATATATATGTAGTCATTCCCAGACATATTGTTTCGCTGTATCGCAACTTTTCAGTGCGGCTAGACAAGCAAGTGCTACTAGCTGGGACCGAAACTCGATTTTCTATAGTGCAGTCGGCGCTTCTAACAATTGCTGTTATCTAGCAGCTTCTGAGAATAGGCGAAATCTCAATGAAAAACATTCTCTATTGCCTTAACACAAAGTATAATGCGTTATTAGTTGGTGGGAGCTTGCGATTTAATTTACCTGAGAGCTAAACATAAAGGAGGGCATATTTTATATATATGTACATACATACATATTTATAATAGTCATATATATGTACATACATGCATATATATATATATATATATATATATATATATATAGAGAGAGAGAGAGATTACTCACATAGTTATACACACACACATATATATATATATGTATGTATATATATACATATATATATTACTCATATATATATATATATATATATATATATATATATATATATATATATATATATGCACGCACATAAATACAGATATACATACATCTATATGTATATATGTCGTCGTCCTTGACTCCCACTTGGGAGCTAGCATCCGCTTTCGTTGTCCGGCTATGTTTATGAGTGATGTAGCTTCGTGAAGGGTAGCTGACAGTGTTCTTAAGGAAAAGTACGGCGACGAGGTTGTTCACACCGCTCTCTTCTTCATCTTGCCTCTTTATTACCCTGCTCTTCTCCTTAATTCCGCGATGTCTTGACGTTTTGTCTTTCTCCACGTGTCCCAGTCCATGGCAGTTTGTTCCCACGAGGACGATCTGGTATTTATAGCTAATTTTCTTGGTCGAAACCCGCATTGGATCCCTGGTAGGACTTATACGAAGACGAAATGGCGGTCAAGGAGAATGCGGACAAATATCTTTTTTGAGAGCCTCAGTAGTGATATTCATCAGTAGTTGTTACAATTTATCGGTCCCTCTTTTTAGAATATTTTTTTAAATAGTTGCATCGCAGAAATCACTGAGGAGGGTCTTCGCATCGCAGATCTTCAACATGAGAAGCATAAGACGGTTCCTGAGCTCGGGGCCGCAATGAGTGATAAGCTACAAATGTGACGTTGTCAGCTCTATGGTCTTTGCAGGGGTTCCTCCTCTTCAGGGCTTTGTAGAAGTCCTGGAAGGAGGTTGTAAGTGCCATCCCGTGACGGACATGATGCTGAGAGATCATTCTTACGAAATCATCTAGGGTTTAAACGTGATCTTTAAGGAGGTTCTTAAAGTTGAACCTCCATCTTGCTAGAATCCGATCGCTGTTGGTGATGGATGTGGCCCCATCCACGTCCATCGAGCCACCAATTAATGTCCATGTAGGACCGCACATTTCTTTGATTGCTGCGTAGAAGCGGCGCAGATCTTGCTGGGCAGCGTAGTTTTGTATATCTGCAGCTTTTCTTTGCCACCAGATGTTCTAGGCGTCTCGAATCCCTCTTTCACAGTCTACTACAGATTGCTTATAAGCACTTTTAGTAGCAACTGTAGGCTGGTTCTCTAGAATCAAACGTGCTTGACATTAATTTTGGTGAGAGAGGAGATGGGACCGTGTACTTTCTTAGTTATGTAGCCAATTAGTTATGTACCTCCATGCTACGGGTCATACCGTCTATGAAAGTGGCCCAGCCGTGCTCTATTGTGTCCTGACCTACAGGGTCTATAAGGTGACGCTCAAAGGATTCAATGCAGTCTTGTGCCAGCTGTGGGTTGCGGAGCTTGCTAAAGTGAAAACGTCGGTGTTGTACGCTGTCGAGTGCCCTTCTATGTGGTCGAAGGATCGTGAGAGTAATTTGGGAGATCATAAGTATGTGGTCCGTCCAGCAGTTGTCCGCCCCTGGCATGAATCGGGATATGCGAACGTCCCATCGTCCTCTGGCTCTGGTTAAGACGTACTCATTGAGTTGCAAGTGTTTAGATGCGGGGTGTCTCCACGTTTGCTTGTGTTGTTGTGGTAGCCTAAAGATGGTGTTCGTTAACACGAGTTCGTATTCTTCACATAGACCCAGTACGACTTGACCATTGTCTTTGAAGTTTCCGATACCATGGTGACCAATGATCCCATCCCACAGTCGATGGTCCTTGCCTAGCAGGGTATTAAAGTCACCCAGCAGAACAAGCTTGTCATTGGCGGGCACTGCTTGGATAGTGTGGTCGGGCTAGGTTTAGAAAGCAGCTTTGTATTCGTTAGTTGAGGTCAGTGATGTGTTTGTATAGCGTAATTGCAATGCGGACAGTAATCACGCGCTAACTCATGGCCGTATGAGTGAGGTGTGCTGTTGCACTAGCTGAGAGCGGATAGCGAAGCCGATGCCATTTGTGCGTTGCTCCTTGGGGGCTTTCCCTTTACAGAATATGGTGTATTCCGTTCCAGCTTCCCTGATGTTGCTCTCTTTGGGTAGTCTGATATCCCTAATGGCTGCAACATCGACGTTGAAGCGGGAAATCTCTTTGCTGACGAGAGCTGTACGCCGTTCAGGGCAGTTTGCATTCGCCACATCTTGGAGGGTGCGAATGTTCCACGCACCTATAGTTAAAAGTATCTTGTTGCGACCGCATTGATGGGATGTCCGCCAGCCGCGGCAAGCTAGACAGACGAGTATACTGTGACCGATGTTTGCCCCACCTTTTCTAAGGGTCTCTCTATTAGGGTGAGCTGCGGTGGTCCTTAATAAGCAAGCGCGATCACGAGTCCAGTTGTTTCACTGTAGTGTCACGGCACAGTCACTAGAGAGCGACTATGTTAGACCCGTCACTTAAGTGCAGTTGCGAGTGTTACAGGTCTGTCCCGCTACCCGCCGCACAGTCGCCACATGACTTTTTAGCGTGGTGATGATGAGGGTGAAGGATTAAGCGGGGTGGAGAAAACGACAGAATGACAGTCGCTGGGTATATTGTTTTGGGTGGTAGTAGCTGCGCTACGACTACGCACACTCACTTAATCAACATTATTTCCAGCACGGTTAAAAAACGATGGGAGGCAGCCTTTGCGATTGTGGTTACATCGGGCTGCCGGGGTAATGATCATCCAAGATCCGCCTTGTGCCAGCCCGACAAGCGTTGCACTCTTCCGCCGACGCTGGGTAGCTCCGCCGTTAGAATCTTGTTTGTTTGATTTTGTAGTTTTCCTTCTCTTAGACTTTGCCTAAAGAAGCATACTCTACGAGGCAGCAGGGGGTTTTGATTTAGGGTATTCCTTCTCTTGTAATATATGTATCCATATAATAAAGGATAACGCCGCTATATGGGTGTCCGTATATCTAAAGACAGACTAGAGTGTGTACCTTAAATGTTAAAATGTATGCACATGTATTTTTCTCCTGGGAACATGATGGAAGTATTCCTGACTTTCTGTGCCCTTTTAAGGAAACTATTAGCTATTTACCAACATTTTATAGATCAAATAGAAATTTACTTGTGAGTCCTAATTAAAAAGGAGACTTAACAAATGCCTAATTGCTCAGTTGGTAGAGCATCAGACTGACAACATTGAGTGTATTGTTTCGAACCTGCTCTCTGTTGGCTTTGTTTTAAAATTAACACCAAGTATATCCTTTTTATTTTATTTCATAACACCTCTCTGTCTGTCCGATTGTACTACTCTCTCTCCATCTTTCTCACCTTTCTCTCCCCCTCTCTCTCTCTCTCTCTCTCTCTCTCTATATATATATATATATATATATATATATATATATATATATACTAGTGAGTCCCGATTATAAAGGACGAAACGTATACGTACATAGATAATGAACAAAACAAATATTTATTATTTGTAGCTCCTAGAAACCCCGCATGAAAGGGCACTGTAAGTGTAGTATTACCACAGCATAACATCGCTAGCTATATGTGCATCGTTCCGGTTATTAAGTAGAACACTCTTATGACGTCAAGCCGTCAGATAATGTGTTAAAATTATCACTGTTTATTCGCTGTTCAGCTTTGGCCGAGTGGTTCTGGGCGTCGGGATTTGCGTTGCAAAATACTCGGAATTCGGGGTTTCGAATCGCATGACCGATAGTGAATAGTCATATCTCTGTGATGATGAGTCCCGATTATAAAGGAAGAAACGTATACGTACATATATAAAAAACAAAACAAATATTTATTATATATATATATATATATATATATATATATATATATATAATGAAGTATAACGTATGTGTGTATCTGTCTGTCCGTTATATAGAAATACAGACTAGAGACTAAGATATACACATGTATAATTCTCAAAGAGACATGACTGAAGTAGGCCTGACTTTCTAGGTACCCTTGTAAGGTAACTACGGGCTTTGACATGTTTCACATGAAATACAAATATATGTATAAGTCTTATTTTTAAAAGACGATTTTACGAATGCTCTAATTGTTAAGTTTTAATAGAATCAGGCTTACAATATCGAGTGTATTGTTTTATCCTGTCATTGGATTGCTTACTAATCCTAACCTTAACTATTGTCCTTATTTTAAATCTAATAAAATGCAAGTCAATCTTACATTTTTGTATATAGCACCTGTCTTAGTACCTAATATATGTTTGTCCATCTGTACTTCTTTCAATCTCTCTCCCTCTTTATCTATAGATAATATCTACATCTAAATATATATGTATAATCATCCACATACAGACTGATTCACCGTATAACAGCTCTTTACTGTGGCTAGACCAGCTAGTACCTCAAGCCAGGATCGAAACTCAACCGTCGAACTGACAATTGGCGCTTCTACCCCTGCGCTAGCAATAGGAAACTGGCTAAATGTAAGTGAAATCATTACGTAAACATTGTCTAGTGCCGGGAGCTCGAATATGTTTAACCCAATATTCAATGCCTTACAGCTAGTGGCAGTTGGCGTTTTCCTTACGAAAAAGATATACACAAGAAAGGGAGCTTATATAGTCATCCACGTGCAGACTGCTTCGCTGTATCATATCTCCTCAGTGCAGATAGACCAGCTAGTGTCTCAAGCCGGGATCGCAACTTAATCGTCCAGCTGATAGTCGGTACTACTACACCTGCGCTATCACGCGACACTATTATAAAATATCATTATAAAAAAACATGTTCAGCCTTTACTGTTGAACACTATCTGAGTTAGGTTACCGTATATGCCCGCTAATTTGATATTTATATAGTTTAAATTCTCTTCATTCTCATCTTAATTTATGGTGGCCTCGGAGTTATATATCAGTCTGCAAATGCAAATGTGACTTTGCAACTGGGTTTGAATCCTTCTACCGGCAGCAATTAGCTTCTCACACACTGAATATTACATAAGCATGAATCACTGATGTCTGTAGGTAATAATTATAAATATTTATTTTTAAAATATTGTTATTGACCCCTTAAAAACATGGATTGTGCCTCTAGGAGAATTTAAAAATAAACAGTCACACCAGGCGTAAAGCTATGGTCGAGCCTCTGCTGTTGAACAATATTTGACTAAGGTTACTTCATATGTCCGCTGATTTTACATTTGTACACTTTCAATGTAAATATAACATGTTAATTGTTGTGGCCTGGGGGTGGTTTTCAAGCTGCAGAGTTAAAATGATTGTGACACGGGGTTCGAATCCTTCGACCTGCAGTAATTAGCATCTCTTACACTGAAGGTTGCATAATCAAGAAACAGCGGTCTCTGTATTTAATAATAATACATATTTATTTTTGTAATAGTAAAACGTCTGTCTGCATACAAAGACAGTCTACGGCGTGTACTTTAAATATAAGTGTGTTTACATGTAAAATGTCCCTATAAACATAAGAGGAATAGTACTGCGTTTATAGCTTCTTTTTTAAAGGAGATATATCTTATTTTCGCACATGTTGAATATTGGATTTATCTATTTATAAGCATTAGTTTAGGAAGATCAACATATATCTGAATAGCTCAGGTGTTAAGATGTCAGGTTGACAACATCAAGCGGGCTGTTAAAGAAAACTTTCGTTACTATACTGCTGATGATATCCCACATTCAAACCTGAGCAACGCCGAATAACCCTGCTGGTATACCCAGAATTCTTAATTTACATTCCATTTGCTATGTATACTAACACATTTAATTTTATTTGACAATAATTGACATTCGAGAGATGCTTTCAGTTTTATTGTTTAGAGATTCTAATGAGAAATCAATGTTTCAAAATGTTCAGGAGAACCGGTATGTTTTCATTTTTTATCCAATTAATAATGTCGATAAAATCGACCGTTTATTGAATTGTAAACACGAGTAGTGTCATGGCTGCCAACGAGCGCAAAATACAAGCAAAGACTCGAAAAAGATTACTGAAAATGAGGGAGAATCACACTTTTTTGTTATTAAACTAGAATCATGGGCCCTACGAGCTCAAATTCTAATATATATTAACTAATGAATTGGTTGTTACGCCAATACGTAGGTTGCAGTAAAATAAATTGTTTTGGACTATTAAAATAATTTCCAACTAATGTTTACCTACTCGTTCAATTATTTTTATGGTCACTTATGTTTGACTTTATGTTTTGAAACATGGCATAAATCATAAATCTATGACGTCACACCAAAGATATAATTAATGTGTCATGGTAATGTTTTAAACCATATTCATAAAAAAGTCAAAATATCTCAGCTAGTAGAACTTCAGATGGGAAATAACCAGGTTCAGTTTCGATTTCCGATCATGGTATCCGCTTTATTTTGGGGGAATTAATTATTTGCTAATAATGCAAACTTTTTAATTTCTACTTGTAGTTAAGACTTATGATATTTCCAAATGAGACAAACTCCGCAATGTATTGTGTTGTATTTATCTACCTCCCACAGCTGTAAGATGTGACACAAGGTCGGAAAGCGGGATTGAAAAGCCAGCGCCCTAGAGGAAGAGCACTCTGGCCTGCAAAAAAATGTATATACTAGTTTTTTTTGTTTTTTTAATCTTTTCAAATCTCCAAGTTTGGGATGTTTCATTTCTTATTATCTTAAGTCAGCGACGATTGTTCTCTTAAAATATCCGTTTTCAACGCTAAAATCTTTTAAACATGTATTTAATATCCAGCAGATACTGAAATCATTAGACTGACACTTTTATAAAAATTGATGAAATCGAAAATCGCAAATATGTGTAATTACAAATTATAAAATCGAGCAAAGCTTTTCAGAGCTGTTTCTGAATCGAAGTAAACAAAGAAACAATCATAAACGCTATAATAAAGAGAAATGCGTATTTATTTGTAAAAATATATCCGTCGCGTCGCATACAAGTCTGCATGGCGAAGGGAGAATGCAAATTTATTTAAATAATTGGATGTTTTCTTTCTGCTTTCCATACTAATTCATGCATCGCTAACGAATTTTATGTTTTTAATATTCGGCGTTATTTTTCTTTATGTTTACCCCCCCTGCATCCCAATAACTAAAAGAAGAAAATATTACAATAGAAATCAAGGTTCGTCATTTTCTTTAATTAGTTAATCAAAAATGACTCGCATTTTTTTTCAGCTCGCAATAGTTCACTCCTATTCTATTTTTTAAATAAAAAAGCTTCCGAAAGACGTGCATTAGAAAACAAATAGCAGGCAATACATGAATTTAAAAAGTAATTTTTCACCCCCCCCCCCGAAAAAAAGGCAACGGTTAGCATGTTTTTTTTTAAGCTCATCAATAATGATGATAATAATTTATATATGAAGAATTAAATTACCGACGCAATTCTATGATTTTTACATGAATATTAGTGCGAACACTGGAGAAACATATTTTTACTATCATCTTTTTATGGAGGATTTACAGTAGTCAAAACATAGCCGTTCATTACATATTACATAAACAAAACGCACATAAATAAGAATATATATTTGTGTAAACAATTACAGCATATAAACAAAGAACACAGTAAGGCAGTTTTTTTGGCTTGCTTGAAAGATCTTGCAGAGTACGACACTATTGCAAAGGACTGCATAAAACATGTGAAACTGTCATATGATCACATATGTCAAAGACACGGAAAGAAGAAGAAGTAAAACAGTGAATTATTAGAATAAATATAAGATATAAAAAACGTATGCATAAAAACGCTAAACTTCCGTAGATTTCTCAAATGACTCTAATTTAATATTTTTAGAAAATGCACTTCTTGCAAAGTTATATTACTTATGTCGGAATTTATGTTTACTTTAGCATAAGTTCTCCATAGTTCGCCACCTGATAGACATTTAGAGAGATATGTGTTCTAGTAGTAATAATAGTAGTAGTAGTTGTAGTAACTCGTTTAGAGTCAAGAGTTACTTCCCCTTGAACTTTATTGTTGAAAGAGTTAGTAAATCCAATATGGCGAATAAACAGATGTAATATCTTCAAAAAATTTTAAAACTAATAATAAATAAAATAAATAGCAATAACGTTCCCTTTCACACAAAGGATAGTATCAGTAGTAATTATAAGTTGTTAACTGGCAAGAGTCACTTCCGCTTGAACTGCATTGTTAATAATATCTTCAAAAAAATTTAAAACTAATAATAAATTAAAAAAATAGCCATAACGTTCCCTTTCACACAAAGAATAGTATCAGTAGTAATTATAAGTTGTTAACTGGCAAGACTCACTTCCGCTTGAACTGCATTGTTAATAGTGTTAGTAAAACCAATATGGCGAATAAACAAGTTTAATATTTTATCGTGTGTTCGTGCTATTACCAATATGATCAAATACAAACAATTTCAATATGGTTGACAATAAAAAAGAAAACAAGATTATATAGTGTTCGCAAGACAAGGGGTGAGTTATCTCTATAAATTCAGTCATTGTTCGACAGACGGATTGTTAGCCAAGTGGCCAATCTGACACCCGCAATAGGTGGTCACTTTCCCGTTATCTTTGTAAGTCTTTTATGTTAGTTCAGCGCCATGGTAGAGAATAGCGCTTTATTTAACATGAATTACTTATGCAAACACGCGTGTCAACGCCAAAAAATCGAACATGGTGCATGTCTCTCCCTCTTAGACAAGGTTCAAAAAAGAGTATTTAATATGATAGGTCCCTCAATATCCACCAAGCTCTAGTCTCTGTCCAATTGCCGTAATGTTGCATCCTTGTGCTTGTTTTACGAATACTTCATTGCATTGTGTTCCGATAAACTGCCTACTCTGGTGCCTCCTCGACGTAAATACACAAAACCAACTCGACAATCAGCTAAATCCCATCCATTCACTGTGGAGGTCCCCAGATGCCGGAGAGCCTTCTACTTCAATGGCTTCCCACCTCTGGAACGCTCTCCCTGCTCCCTGTTTTCCCGACAGTACCGACATGCATAGGTTTAAAACTAATTTAACAGACATCTCGCTACACTGCTCCCAACTTGGGGTGACGCGCAAAACCTACACCCTAATTCTCAGTAGCCCAGTAGAATTAGTAAAAGTGGTTTAGCAGACGTTCGAACTCGGAACAGCGACTTAATAGTTCGCGCACGTAACCACTGCATCACGCCGATTCCATTTCATTATATCGATATTTATATGTCTATATATAAATTTCAATATATGTGTTTGTAGCCAGTATAGAAAGAAAGGGTAGATCATCAACATAACATCTAAAAGTATATTTTGATGTAAAGTATTCCGTGGAAGACAATGGAAGTGGTCAGAGTGCCGACCTAAGCAAGTTTTTGAGACAAAATTGTTGACCTTAATAATAGTCTCATCGTGTGATTTTCAAAATGTTATTTATTTCTTTTCCTTCCTCTTCTGTTTCTCTCCCATTTCATCTTCCATAATATGATCTGAGGTAAGGTTGAATGAGATCTCAGTTTTCACAAATGTAGATCGATAACATCAACATGCCAGTGTCGCAGAATTTGTACATGGTTGTATGAATAAAATAATCATTCATATATATATATATATATATATATATATATATATGTGTGTGTGGGTGTGTGCGTGCGTGAGTGTGTGTATAATTGCATATAAATACACGCACACACAGGTATAGGAATGCAGAATGTTTTTTTACAATAGAGCCAATGGGGGAAAGGAGTGTTAGACTAACTTTTGGGGCAAAACTATTATTTCTCCTTTTAATCTATTCAATAATTCATGAATCGTGATGTATATGTTAATACATTCTTATTCAATAGCTAAAAATAATAACATACCACTGTATTATTCTTATGATATAGAAGTAAGGAAACTTGTATAAAATGTACATTAGTGAATTCTGAGTTCACAAAAATATGATGTACATTAGATCACAAAACATAGAAATTAAAAAGCAATGCTGAAAAAGGAGATAACTTTTTCGCAAAATGTTCACAGTTGTACTAAAATATTAAAGAGCGGTTGAATCAAAATACAAGGAATGAGGTATACAGAGAGAGCTTAGTGAGAGATGAGTGACTTCTTTGGTTAATTTCAAAATAAGCGCTATTTAGAATTATAAAGCTGAAATTTTGTTTCAACATTATTTAATTCCAGAACTAAGTGATATGTTCGCATTTATTTTATGTAATTACATTATATAAGAATTTTTTAAATAAAACAACTGTTAATCGAGACAGCTTTAGCATAATAGTAAATGGTTGCTATTTCATCAACGCTTCAAATGTGACTTTTCATTTTGTCTCTCTCGCTCTCTCTCTCTCTCACTCTCTCTCTCTCTCTCTCTCTCTCTCTCTATATATATATATATATATATATATATATATATATATTGAGTCATAAACATACAGACTGTTTTGCTGTATAACAGCTCTTCAGTTCGGCTAGACCAGCTAGTGTCTCAAGCAGGGATCGAGACTCAACTTTCGAGCTGACAAACGGCTTTTCTACCCCAATAGATATATATATATATATATATATATATATATATATATATATATATATATATATATATATATATAAATACATACATACATATATATATATATATATATATATATAGATACATACATATACATATATATATACATATATATATAAATACATATATATATATATTCATATATATATAAATACATATATACATATATATATATATATATATATATATATATATATATTAAAAAGTATTAGCGAAGATTGTGTAGTCGTTATTAGTAATACTCATAGAAGTAAAGTGGTATACCATTAACAGTCGTTTTAGAATGTACTTTATATTTATATATATATATACGTATATCTATCTATCTATTTATCTATCTATCTATCTATCTATCTATATATATATATATATATATTTATATATATATATATATATATATATATATATACATTCTCATATATAAACCTATTAATTTATTAATTAAGTTCACATAAATATGAATAAATATGAATGTTTTTCTCTATCTATCTTAACTCTATTAACATCAACACGTCTCTTGGTTATTTGATTATGATAGTACATAAGGTTTAATATACCGTATATATAGTAATCCCTGGCACTCTCTTTCGTAGAATAGATCCCCTAGAATTATATCCCTTCGCCGGCTCTTTTTTCCTTGATGATTCCGTCTAAGCCGTCACAGTGAGACTCTTCCGGATTTTTGTCCTTGATAAATTTTACTTCATGTAAAGTTTACCTATCTCTTTAAATATCTAAAAAGATTAAGCATCACCGTCAGAATTTCTTCTGTCTAAAATAGCATTAAATAGTGCTAGTATTACTTTTTTATATATTTCTTTTATCTAAACGAACTTTGTTTACTTTTTCACCACGTGTTTATCTCCATTTAACCGTTGTAACTCACCTAGTTCCTTGCATAAGCATAATTGTATTTCATTACGTTCTAGTATTATCTTTTATCTTAAGAAAATTATATTCTGTAATTTTATTAAGCTTACGGCTCAATTAGATTTCAGTCAACTCCTCTGCCTTGTTTCCATTTTGTATTTACGTGTTTCCGATACAATGTTTTTATACCTTCTCAGTTTTACTTTTGTCGATGAACACTACACCTGTGTTTAAAATATACTATGCCTCAGAATATTGCTAGTTGATAAGAGTTTATACTAGCTGTCCGACGGTTTGCACACATTTCTACTGGACGTACGCATCTCGGAGACAGCATAATCTCCAAAACACCCACAAAGACCTTTAGATATTCCTAATTTGCATATTTATTTTCTGAAGAATTTATAATAAATCAATATTCTCTAATGTGCATTGTTAAGTGTTATAACCAAATTGTCTTATATCTATATAGTGTATATATTGGCAAATGTTATATTATAATTATTAATAAAATGTATTAAAGAGTTTGATAAATGATTAAAGCGTTTTAAAAACTTCATGAGTATTTAGTTTTAAAGAGAGATAATTCATGGCAATTCTGGTTTAAACATCTGATGTCGCTGTGATGCCGAGAACAGATACTACACTTTGGTCTTAGCCAAAACGTCAAGGATCCATACAAATAATGTTTTTGAGACTAGGCATTAATTTAAAAATTAATGAAAAAAGGATTTAATCGTAATATCTTTTATCGATAGTTTAGCATTCATTCTGTTGTTATAAGACCTTCCTCTCAGGAATTACCTACTTTTTTAAAGGGATAGGAGAATACTACGAGGTATTACATCCCTTTTCATTGTATCATTTTTTATTTGGTGTAGGTAGTGTAATATCTATTTTGTTGTCATAGAACCGTCCTTCGACTATGTTAATACGCTAGTAAGGATGAATTAATTTTTTATTAATATTTCAATACCGTTTTATCACATTATTGGAGTTTAACGTACATTTGCATCCTGACGGAATAGTGATATGGTTTTATGCCTGTAATCGGTATACATTTTTACAGGATTATGTTTGGAAAGATTTTGATTGTATGATTATATCATTTGTTAAAATAAGAACTTTAGAAAAAATTGTATTTATATTTCTCATTATATAGTTAATAGGTTTTGTTAGTACCAATTATATCTTCTTATTAACGGGTCTGAGTATGAATTTATTTATTTAAGCCCAGTTAAATATATAAATAAATCAATTTGAGATAGATTTTTCCTAAAACCTACTTATAATTTGAGTATTTCAAAACTGTATTGTATGTGTTTATGCTGTTCCAAATTGTTTCTCTTAAGACAGTGTATTTCCTAGCGATTCCTTGTTAAGAAGTCCAATATTAAGTTTTTCTGGGAGGACTATACCCCCGTTCCGCCCAGCTGGCTTTACACAAAATTGAACCTTTACTCTCAGAGGCGATGATCCGTCAAACTCTCAGGACCACGCATAACGCGTACTACATGAACATGCTTAATATATCTCTGTCTCATCAGAACAGTCACTTAACTAATTGACTATGTTTTGATGAGAAAGAGAGATATGTCTTGGAGCTAGGATGTAGCCAGATTGTTTTGTACGTCTGCGACAGCCCAAAGAGACTGGTTTCAAACGTAAGATGAAGCTCAGTACACATCTGCGTAGGTAACAGGCAATAAAACCGTTCTTGCCTAGGACATTTAAATTCTCCCTATATTTTAATCCCCCCAGAGAAGTCATTAAACATTACATATCCATCTGCATGAACTACTTTCATAATTTAGTTCGAGAAATAAATAGACACACGTCCTTCATCTTTTCTTGAATTTAAAGTTAGAGCATAGACACTAATCTTAGTCAAATACCTATTGTATTCAAAGGTCACCCCAGTAACATTATACTAATCATTATAACAACTAGTTATTTATTCAAACTTTTATGTGATTGCTTTGCTAACAGTAAAACACACCTTAAAGTGTCTCTTCCAGCTTTCTACCCTTCATTCCATATAGCTTGTACCGAATTAAAACCTTAGTGAAGTGGACCTCACTACTAAGCCTTGATGTCGATCATTCCTCGATATCCATGTCGTAACGCTTTTGTTCGTTTGAAACAAGTGCAGACGCCGTTCCTGACAATGTCCAGCTGATTCAATGTATAGCAATGTTTGGCCATGCTAACAACCAACATTCGTATATTAAAGCTTTTTCTTGGTTGCAGTATGACGACCGGGGCTGCGGTGTTGTGTGAAACTTGCCGGGCAATATACTTTCACCACCATTTTTAACGCGTTTATTGCTACATTTTATTTTCAATCACTGATAAAGTTGCCTTTTCAGGATTCGGCCATCCAATGTACATAATGTACAAACACGTATTAATATCGCATTTAGTATATTTGTGGTATATTGACAAAATTGCGCAAATGCTGCATACGATCACAAATATTTTGGTAAACCTGTAACTACAAAACTTTAAGATCCCCGAAGGACTCCACTGGTTTCCACCATTTAATTTCTATCTAGCTTTCTGAACTTATCCTTTCTAGGGAATATATTTTATTTCCTTTTTCAATGGTGTCGACTGCATAGACCTAATGAACGCTATTGACTAATTATGTACCACTACATTGTTTGTTGAGAAGTTCGTGAAAGTGATCATCTGGAGAGAATATCTATGGGATTATTCAATAATTCCTTATGATCTTTAGAGCGGACTGATGTTACATATAAGCGTTTAGATCATAGCCCCCTTTTAGCAGTGTGTATATTACAATACATAATAAAAAATAAATAAATGAACAAGTAAATAAATAAATAAATAAATGAAAAACTAAACTAAAACCCTAAAACCTAAAATAGAAATACAAGCAAGCACGTCTTTAAATAAGGTCACCAATTAGTTCGACACCACAAAGAAACAAGGATGGGTCACCTATAGAAAACAGAATAATAGAATAGGAAATAGGAAGTAAAATCAACCAAACCGTCGTTTACGAAAAGTCCAACGCTAAGAGAACAACAACAAATCTGATTGGTTAACTAGCAAGACTAAACACCACGTGTATATATATACACAATACACGGATACACAAACTCAATGCAATTTAGCCTGACGATTCCCTACGGGGGTGAAACGCGGAAACCTCTGTCTAGCTTAATTGTTCATAAATATATTTTCATAACTTACTACCAAACTCTACTCACGTGTTGAGCACTGTTGAAGTAAATACTGAAAATTGATAGATGAAATATTATATAGCTTTATAACATTTTATGTAGATACATGAAATAATAATATACATATATACATACATATAGTTCTATTTCATGTATATACCCATAACATATGATGAGATAATAAAATGTATGTTTTTTTAAATTTTTTTAGTATAACTTAGGAGTAGTAGTAGTATAAACATATATCAATGGCAAGTAAATGCGGTTTCTATGTTTCATTCCCCTGTACAATAATCAGGCTAAATGAAAACATTTTAAAGTGTGTGTGTTAATCAACAGCGCAGTTTGATGAACCATTAAACTATGGTAGCAACACACACGATCTAAACAACAGTGAGTAACACTTAACCGTTGAGGAAAGTAAGTCAGGAAAATAATTTGACTTGACTGCATTTATGGCTTCATAGCTATCATGTGCAGATAGTACCAACGCTATAACCACCTCCTAACGGAGAGGTCTCGTCACGTCAGAAAACCAGTCAAGGAATAAAACCCGATACCGCGATGTAGTTCTTACTGATGCTACTCTAGTGCTGGATCCGGTAACAAAGATGTGAAGCACAATAAGATAAATTGTTACTAAATGTATATATATATATATATATATATATATATATATATATATATATATGTATCAAGATAGAAAGAAAATAATATGCGATGCTTGTATATATGATAGCTGCGAGCTCGTGTGTGAGCATTGTCATTTTTGACGTTTTGTAAAATAACTCATCGAAGCGCTGTTCTAATATGGCTTTTAGTAATGTTAAAGATATATGTTTTCGAGTACAGATGTTACAAACATGAACACCTCTTGCAAAAGGATCTGCAATGCTGTGGTTGTATAGTTTTCATATCGTTTCACAACCTGGACTAAGGGTCCTTATTGCCATTGATGCAAAAATCGTTATCATATTTCTTTTATAAATATATTAACAATTCCAGGCTACAGCATGTAAATGTGTCAGGAAAAAATGTAAGATTTTGAAGATATGAAGCTATGTCTGTGCAAGAAACTTTTTTTTCATGTCAGGAAATGTTTTGCACGGAACCAATTCCACTTTATAAACAACTGCTCGCCTGGCCTTGAACGAAGAGCAAGTCGACGTCATTGTTTTATACATTCAGACAGTCAGTTTTTATGACAAAATCCGGTCAAAGATAAGCGTTAATGATATTGCTAGTACGATGATGAACTATACTATGAGAAGGTTAAGAATAGTAGATAGCACAGATCAGCGTCATTCTTAGATACCGTATTAAATTATAGCCAGAGAAGTCGATTTGGTGAACCGTACTACAGAATTGCCGTGAGTGAGCGTTTTATATACAAATTAGTCACCATTTATCTAGGCCAAAAGCCACTTCATAATTAGATTGTGGTTGGATCCTATCTCATAATATAAGAGAATTGAAAACGATAAAAAGGGATGAACAACATTTAATTACTTAAGAGGGCTGTTCGACAAGTGTTTGTTGACATTGGATTGAAAGTTACTATATTGTAGTCTGTAGGGTAGCAATACTGTGGCAATGTGTTACACAGATGAGGACTAGATAGGAAGAAACCCTGTAAATCAAGCTTCGTGTTGGTTTTGTTAAACAGACGAATAAAAGAAGGTGTCCAATTTGTAAAAGTAGCAGTCGGTGTAGGTGTTTACTTTCTCCTAGATGCCCGCTTTAACGAAAGCTTTTTTTCCCGCGCTTTCGGACACTACCTTAGGAGTTTCTCTGTCTCGGCTAATATATATATATATATATATATATATATATATATATATATATATATATATATATATATATACATGTATATATATATATATATATTTACATGTATATATATATTTACATGTATATATATATATATATTTACATGTATATATATATATATATATATATATTTACATGTATATATATATATGGATATATATATATGTATTATATATATATATATTCATATATATCTAATATATGAAGTAGAGACGGTTTTCCCCTATACCTTCTTGGAGCATAGGAAAATAACCACATGCATCACAGGCTACTAAACTCACCACTATACTACACTTATTCACTCGAGCGTGTTTTAGTAAATTTGTTAATTTTTTTTTCTACATAACACTAAATATTACATTTGTCTTATCATCCACGTCTCTCCGAAAAACGAACTCCATATAGGTGGTAGCAAAAACTGTTCTCCCTAACAATTCGGTACTGTCACTCTACTCATCGACACCAGGAACTAATAAGCACAGTTTAATTTTCACAAAACACCCAGTTCTTATTTATTATTGTGCTGGTATTAATTTACTACATAATATAAAGCAATATGCAAAGACTTAATGACCGCTCCCGGTCACTCCGATGATTTTCCGCGAATATCAGATTACGTAATTTCAAATTCTACCTATGACTTCTACATTTATATTCATTCCGAAATTAAGCGAATGAAATTAACGAACACAGTTCCTGCAACATTTATTCATTCAACATGGCGGCTAAAATTTCTTGATCGAATCGACTTCCTATTTAATTCAATAAGCACTAAGATACTGGTAGACCCCGATACATTTACATTTTCAAAAGTATACACCTTTAACACGCATATTATAGAAAACTTGCCCACATCCAGTCATTTTCATCATCTACAAATGACCTAAACCGTGTCATTGCTGAATATTAACATAACACGCATGCCCATAATCAAGCTTAGCTTAATTGACCTATTTTCACATGTATTTTTAACTCGAAACGGTGGCGCAGTCGTTTCATGATCGCCAGTTTCAGCGTTCGATCTCATTCAACTATATCACTTTTTTCTTTTTTAAAAAATGTATAGCATTCGCAAACACGGTCGAGGGGGAGGGAGAGGGGGAAACAATAGGCCGTTTCTTTTTTTATTCGACGTCACATGCAACGCCGGGCGACGGGTTCCGCTAGTATATATATATATATATATATATATATATATATATATATATATATATATATATATATATATATATATATATATATATATATATATACTGGCAGGAAAACTTGACGTTGTTCGTGATTGAATGAAGATCACTACTAGGTTTTTTTCATGCTGCTTATAACACAATATTACTTTCTTACTTTTTACTGGCCACTTCTCCTGTTTCGTCCCCTAAAATAGTCGGAAGAATCTAAAATCTTTGAACACACTCTGAATTAGTGTATTATAAAGATGTTTTAAATCTCATTTGAATCAAGTATACGTATTTGAGGTTTTAAGTGCTTCTATGAGTGTACGGAGGGGGGCGAAGCCCCGTACGGTGATTGAAAATGATTCACTGGAGGGGGCGTCGGAGGTAGGATAGATGGAAGGACAATGGGGGTAAACGATTCATCAGCTCACACAAAGACGATCGGAAATGAGGGAAGACAATTAACAGGGAGTGGTCCCTTTCTAATGTTCAGAGGCGAGGGCTTGTCGGTGACTAAGACGGAGATCAGATATTTAGGATGGATACGGTTTCATGACAGTTTGATAACAATAACTTAGTTTTACGGCAGGCGACGGTTCACAGTAAAAATTTGACGAGTTTGAGACTCGGAGAGAAGACGACCAGTTTGTTGTTAGCTTCGAGGGAGAGCAGATCTTGCCGAGAAAACGATGAGATGAACTGGTCAACGTATTTGAAGTGGTGGCCTCGACAGACAAACTATCGTAGTTTTAAGTCAGCGTGCGATTAGAGCAGATCGCAGTCAGAGCTCGACAAATATTAACAAGTAATGAAATGAGCTGACGACTTGAGTAACGACAATGCGGGTCTCGACAGTCCGCGACAGTGTCACACACACACTCATAGTTTCAACTAACTTATACACAATATATATAAGCTTGTG
Organism: Sepiola atlantica; assembly: GCA_963556195.1. Classification (NCBI taxonomy): domain Eukaryota; kingdom Metazoa; phylum Mollusca; class Cephalopoda; order Sepiida; family Sepiolidae; genus Sepiola; species Sepiola atlantica. Next base: position 33,530,946 of record OY744528.1, read on the forward strand.
AGTTGCGTTGCTTTTATTTGATTTGTAAACTTGTAATCCAGTACCACGGAAAATTTGGCAGTGGATAGACAACTCGGCTAGAACGGCGATGAAGAAGAAAAAGCCGCTGAAAGACAACATTGGGGTTGACGGTCGTCGAGAGGTAAAGCATCGTTTTACATTCCCATGGAATATTAGAATCACGTATTTATTCAGTACATAGAGGTCAATGTAGAGATTCGGGATTACTTCCATCGGCTATCTCCTATAATTTTTCATATATGATTTCAATTTCAGAAAAGAATATGATATATTTTAAGTTTAAAAGGAGTTACACCCTCATAGCTACTTTACGAGTGAACTTAGAAATTCAGGAACACTTCCATTTTTTATAAAAAATAAATATTGAGATTTTATGTAGATTTTCTAACTTTTCTTTCTATAGGGAACTGACAAACATCACACGCATACACACACAGACAGTTATATATATATATATATATATATATATATATATATATATATATATATATATATATATATAGAGAGAGAGAGAGAGAGAGAGAGAGAGAGAGAGATAGATAGATAGATAGATAGATAGATAGATAGATAGCCTTCGTGTATACAGAGGAAAATTGTAGCAGATGAAGATATATATTTATTCATAGATATATAAACACACATTCGATGTAGATCGATAACTATAAATAAAATATGGCGGGACTAAGACAGTAATATGCAAGCTAAAAACGGACAAAATCGCATTAATATCTTTGTCTTCATATGGATAAAGCTTGGATTTGTTTGCATTTTTAAAGATGTAACGGAATTGTCTATGGACACCAAAAAATTCCGATGCGATTTATATATTCTATTTGAAGAGCATCTTAGAGAGATTACTTCTTTTTTACTATTTAAAACTGAAACCGACTCACCTATCACAGTCCGTAAGTATCGACTTCACAGTACAAAAATGTATGTCAACCCGATATAAATCAACTAGCTGTAATGTGAGTATAGGGTATTCTAAATATATTAAGATAAATAAAATGTAGCTGGAGAATGCAAACAAATTTCCTATACACCTGTCTAAATTCACCTTGAATTATTGCGTTCTGGGGGCATTTATTACCTATCTTGGGAGTCTATTCTAAGGTCCAGGGATCATGATTGAGAAGGCGGCCTTCCTCCGGTTCAATTAAAATAGCGGTTAAATCGTTTCTTGTAGTGTCCGCGTAGACCTCTTTCTGGTACAGGAGAAAATAATAGGTACTGAGGGATATTGTAATGACCATTATGGAGGTTGTAGGCCAACATGAGATCACCGCGTAATAGTCGGTGCTCAAGAGAGAACAGGTTAAGTCTCTTGATCCGGCTTTTATAAGGCAGATCTGTTAGACCCTGCACAATTCGAGTAGCCAGTTTTTGAACTCTCTCCACATGTTAGATAGCATGTATTTGATATGGAGCAGAAACCTGGGTACAGTGCTCTAACAGTGGTTTGACGAGGGAGACATAAAGTGCGGGAAATATTTCAGGAGTGCGTTTGCAGAAAGAACGTCAAATAGGAAATAGAGTGCTCCTTGCTTTGTGTACAGCCTGAGTGCAATGTTTAGATGGCTTGAAGGACGAGTCGACCAGAAAGCCAAGATATCTTGTCTCGTTCGCCTTCTTGAGTGGAGCAGTGCCACCACTAAGAGTAGGAGCCGAGTCAGAAGGAGATCCCACTTCAATAGAGCAGCATTTATCGACATGAAAGTATAAGTCCCATGCAATGGACCATTGCCACCACAAGTAAATTTGTTAGACATGAACTTTTGGAATAAAACCATTTTGAGATGGAGAGAGTGTAGCAGTAGTTATACGATGAGCGTTATTAATCGTATGAGTATGACTTACATGGATTTTGATATATATATATATATATATATATATATATATATATATATATATATATATATATATATATATATATATATATATATGAAGAAGAAGAATGGAAAGGAATTAAAGAAGCAAAAGCCAAATAAAAATTCAATTCAATTGCTCAGAGCAAGGTATATTCCGCAAAAAGGCAATTTATTCAAGTTAAATTTTCCTTTATGTATATATATATATATATATATATATATATACATATATATATAGATATAATATATATATAGTGTGTATATATATATATATATATATATATATAGTGTATATATATATATATATATATTTATTTATTTATATTGGTACAGAAAAATTAGTACAACATTCGTATATATATATATATATATATATATATATATATATATTAGATTATGTAGAATGTTTTTCGTAAACAGAATATGTCTATCTAATAGTACCCTATTTACCTCGAGAGACAAAACATTGAGAGTACATTATCAAGAAAATAAATGTAATAACCTCATTTCTTACTCAATATACTTGATCAACCTACATTGATCAAGGGGAAAGCAACGCAAAACTAGTGGTCGAAGGATGAAACGGACATAGAACAGTATATCTCGTGTTTACCTGACAACCAGCGACGATTGTTTTTACGCGTGATGTCATTAACCACAAAAATAAATGCGTTTACATAAGATGTTATAAATCCGCAAATATGAACACACGTTCGTTTCTTTTCATAATACTCTGTCCTGCGGCATAATTACTCATTCAATAACGATGTCAGCAACAACAAAACATCACTGACTACTTTAGTGTAAAATCTAAGATCCAAAAATATTTCACACAGTATAAAATGGTCTATCTTGAAAAAATAAAACTCTTATAACCCAGGATCTAAATCTTGCGGTCTATGCAATTCAGAGGCCGTGATGATTGCCACAGCACCTAAATCAACTCTAGAAATGAATTAGTTTCCAAATGTCGCCATAGGAGAAAATTCAAGTATGCACAATTCAGCCCAGCACCAAATCCATTGTAGCTGTTTGAGTGAGTGTCGGGACTGGCTTCGGAGTATCCACTTTTGGAGATGTCTGTGTTAAATCTTCCCAGCCTATAAGGTTTAGATATTGAATATTCCTAAATATATTTTTAAATCTCTTTGAATCTCTTTAAAAAATGTTAAGTTGCAAAAGACTGGATATTTAAACTTTTAAATTTTTAAGTTATTAAATTTTTAAGGTATTAAGTTGCAGGGGTCTAGATTTTTAAATTTTTTAATTTTTAAATTATTAAATTCTAAATGTGTTAACAACTTCTTAATTATTAATTTCATAAATCTTCTAAATTATATTATAGAGTTGGGTGTGTAAATTTGGTTTATATACTCACAGCAGAGATCAAGTAGTAAATTTGGTGGAATAGATATATCGAGACTCTGACCTAAATTTACAAATCCGTCTCTGTTACCTACACTTTCAATATTCAAATATATACATAACTGAGTCGACCCAGATATATAACATCCGGTATACATATACATGAATCTACACACCCCTCAATATGCGTGGCCGTTTTCCTTGTTAACTGAAGACATGTAACATCCGTTTATGCGCGCGGTTGTAATCAGTTGATATTCATTGACGTTCGTGCTTTTGTCTTATCAAGGGGAAGTGTTCGTTTTCCGATTTCTTACGTTACTGGGCTTGCGGGAGCTTAATTACCTTTGAATATAATTTGTTTCTTTGGAGTAATTTTTATCGGACCCGAAAGAAAAAATGGCCGAATACATCAGGTCAGTTTAATTTTGTTCGAATTGGATTTAGCAGAGCTTGCATACAACCAGGAAGTTAAGGGTTACATGAATCCTATTAGCTCTTGATAACCCTGAAATTTGACATCATAATATTCAACACCAAGTGAGTTTTCTGAACTTTTCATATGATTTGTTTTCCCTATCGTTTTCTTATCTTTTTATTAATTTGCATACACCTTAAATACACTTTTCACTGCTATCTACTGCATCGATAGCAAACGATTTCCCGCCTGGATAACTTTTTGCATTTTTAGACCACCGCTTACAATATGGATTATGTCTTAATCAACTTCTTTGATATCTTGCCTGGAGCTATTTAAAGCTTGTTGACGTAGATGAAGTGTATAGGTTTACAAAAAAGTATGTTTTGGGCCGATATATTTGATGTTTTATATACCTTTATGCATTTTTATTTATATATATTTTTTATATACTTTCAAAGTTTAATTTTTATTAGCTGCAGTAATGTCATTGCGGTAATGGCCCTCTGGGGAGAAGATTTTCTTTGAAAACTCATGAGTTAAGGACTTTAAAGAACTTTGCCTGAACATTGAACTGTAATAAAATTTGATTCGCACCATATTCTATTCTTTCACTTTATCTATTGTATTAATGCTCTAAACAGTATATTGAGCTTCATTTTTATCCGGATGTTCACTAATTAAAGATATTAGTTGCCTCTTGTATCTTTTGTATAATTAACCTTATATATATATATATATATATATATATATATATATATATATATATATATATATATATATATATATATATATATATATATATATATAATAGAGAGATATGATACGAAAATTAACTTCGCAAAATCTGTATCGAGGGATAACAGAAAAGTAGAACTTACACACACGGTGATCATATAGTTTGGGATATAAATTTAAATAAATTTGATATATAAATGTTAAGAGCGTATTTTCGATATTTTTACTCGAAAGTAGCACGTACATAGATTATTCAGCATCACAGTAGGCTATGTTGTATACATGTTTCCCTAAAATATGACTGTTTCGTTTGCTTTTAATATCTTTTACATATTACTGATAATGAAAATGAGTATTCTACAACAGGAATACGTAAAGAACGGTCGTATTGGCCTGGATACGTCGAGCTTATTAAAGTTACGAATGAGAAATGTTCTGAATGTATAATCATGCTATGTTTGTATAAATAAAAACGTATTGTGATATACATATATCTATATATATATATATGTATATATATATATATCTATATCAATATCTATATATATATATATATATATATATATATATCTATAATATATATATCAATATCTATATATATATATATATATATATATATGTCAATATATATATATATACATATATATATATATATATATATATATATATATATATATATATATATATATACGTATAGTTTGGTAGCAAATTCTTATTAAGACAGGCTTCATTAAAATCCACAGAGTTCTGCTTTTTTAGATTTTCGTGGTTAGTCGCTCGAGATTTGACACAAACCATAACGATGGGTGCGATACTGCACCAGCTACTACCACACTATCGTAAAATCGCTCGAAGAGTCGAACGACAAATCAAGAAAATCTCAAAAAAGCAGAACTCCGTGGATGTTAATGAAGTCGGTCTTAATATATATATATATATATATATATATATATATATATATATATATATATATATATATATATATATATACTTCTTTGTAATATAGCAGGAAAAATCTCAGCAGAGTGCTTGATTAATTAAGAATTGAAGTTAAAAATTATTAATTAAGAGCGTAATATTTATGTATATCGGTACAGAAAAATTAGTTCAACATTCGTACCGTAAGTTTCAAGTACGGAAGGACTTAGCCATCCGGCTCTCTTCAGCTTCTGTTGTCATCTGTTTCGAAAATGTGAAGTCATGTGTCACTCTCGCTTGGACGCGCTATTTGCTTAGAGTGTTGTGTATGTTTGTTTTAATTTAGTGTAAGAAAGGTTTAATAAGGTTTGAAAAAAAGAGGGAGGGTGAAAATAACAGTTGAGATTTAAACCGGAGGACATTTAAAAAGATATTCAAAAAAAAAATAAATAAATAAATAAATATTTCTATATAATTCTCGTGGGTCAATATTATGAGTTTCGTATATTTGGCCGTTACTGTTTTGGGGTTTAATGATGTGTGTTCTACAGGAATTAGCGAGAGATATTAGGTTTAAGTATTAAAGGAATTTAAAAGGAACAACATTAATTAATTCAGTGTTTAAATGCTGGATTAAATGATTTTAAATCGATCCCAAAGGGATTTAAATAAAGGTATTATCCAGGCGGTCTAAGGGCAGTAACTCTGTAGGGGTTTTAAATGGTTTGAAACCGTTTAATTGGATCCGTTTGAGAGATATGGGAGATTAGTATTATGACCGAGAAATGGTAAGGACTTATCGAAGTAATTATAATCTTGTTAAATGAGGGTGTTACACTGTTAATGACTGGAGAAATATTTTTGCGAAAGTTGAAATTATTGCTCTTTAAAAGTAGTGTGGATATGGGTTGATTAAGGTATTTGTTCGTATTTTTTAATTTTATTTACATTCATGAGAGGTGATAGTTGAGAAAATTTTCTGGAGTGGAAGTCGGTATTTAATAAGGAAAATATGGGGGTATGTATTTGGCAGAGGTCGAGTAGCAAGGCTGTTATGTGTATCGGTAAGTCCTGTTTATGAGTAGTGAGTGTCTCCTGTGGATGCATTCCTTAAAGATTTTATCGCGAATATTCAAACAGACTGTATTTGGGTCAATGATGGCCCTTGATACATGGAATTTTTCAGCGTCACACAGAGGACATCGATTTATGGCTGGAGAGAAGGATGGGTTTCTCTCAATGACTTTCCATTTGATGGTGAAGGGTGTCTTTTCATCTTTAACTTACCATATTTGGGTCGTGAGTGCCGTATTTGCCTTGTTTTTGTATCTGAAGGTGTTTCTATGTGCGTATAATCTTTACTTGAAGCTTCCCTGCGTCATGCCAATAGATTTTTCTTCTCTACCGGTAGTCTGGTTTGTGCCGGTGGCTTCATATACGAGTGAATCGATTATGCAATTCCCTTCTGGGAGGGAGGGATTGTTTTTGTCCTGGCATGAGCAGCCTGCGTTTACAATTGCTTTGGGCTCCGCGGAGATGATTGTTCTTATCGATGGGACAGTGGAGTAGCTAACCTTAATAGAATTTCTGTTAAAAAGTTTGTGCAGGTTGTGTGTGGGGCGAAGTGTTTGTCGAGTAAGTTGAGGAAAAGTTGGCCTACATCTGTCTTGGTATTGGTGGAATAGGGTGTGGAAAAACAGATCACCGAACTCCTTCTATTGCGGACCCCCCGTGGTTGGTCTCGGGTGGAGGTGTATGAGATCTCTTCTCTGAACCCGCTGTCGCGGAGCGCTTTGTTGTAATAGGGTGCTGCCTGGTTGAAAATTTCGGGACTGGTTGAGAGGTTTGAAATTCTTTGGCTAATATTATTGACTAAATTTTCAAAGACAGTGGGGGTGGTAGGATCCCTTGTGTATGTATTGGAGTGTTTCATTGGGTTTGTGGAAAGGTATGTGTGTATAGTTTGTAAGGTTCAATGTGGTATCTGGGAAATGTACTTGGTCTAAATTTAAACAAACATACACAACACTCTAAGAAAATAATGCGTCCAAACGAGAGTGACACGTGACTTCACATTTCCGAAACAGATGACAACAGAAGCGTAAGAAATCCGGATGGCTAAGTCCTTCTGTGCTTGAAACCTACAGTACGAATGTTGTACCAATTTTTCTGTACCAAAATAAATAAATAAATATATATATATATATATATATATATATATATAATTATAAGTAGATCTTTTTTTATATAATCCTTGTGTTTCTAATATACCTTTTTATTTGCACAGTTGATGATTTAATAATAATTGCATTTTGTCTAATTTTAATTCTCATCACCTATCTACTTATATTATCTACGTATTTTGAGCGTTGAATATTAAGCATAGGATATAACTTAAAGACAGAATATTTATCTTTATTTTTCCACTTTACACCCATACACACAAACATATATATATATATATATATATATATATATATATATATATATATATATATATATATATAATCGTTATCTCCACCTGGTTAGCAAGTTTCTGAGTCTCCGGTTGTAATTTGTGTAGTATGGATTCGAGAGTTATTTTATCGGCCATCTGAAGCGCTTTCAATATTTGCAATCGTTTTCACGATATATTTGCTTTTGTTTTTTGCTATGTCGTTGTTGTTATTTAAAGTGGTTATTATGTTGCACAGCAGTTTTGGCGCGAGAAGTAAGCAATAAGGTGTAACTGAACCTGTTATTTATTTCTGTATTTGTATATTTTGTGTTTTATTTAATTGTGGTTTGATAGTTGTTTTTATTGTGTGTGTGAGATAAGGTTTTATTTACTCAGTTATTTATATATTTCTGTATTCATTGTTTTTATTAATTTGATTTGATTTAATTGTGGAAGAAATAATTGTTGTTTTGTGCGTGTACATGTTTCGAGTAAATTGTGGAAGAAAATTTATACGTTGGTATCGATTTTAAAGCTATTTGTATTAATGTTAGGTTGCTTGTTTTTAATATAGAGTGCTTCTTTTGAAACGAAATGTACAATACATTTTCTGTATGATTTTACTGGTAGTCGTTAGTATTTTTCTAATCGCGAAGATGGAAAGCTCTTGAAATGGCCGAAAAACGAACTCTCAGATCGATACTTCACGAATTACCACCTGTAACCGCGAAACCTGCTACCGAACAGAGATAACGATTTAAAAACTAACGAAACGACACAATTTCCTCCATTGTTGAGATAAAAATGTGCTGCATAAATGCACACATACACACACATACACACACACACACACACACACACACATATATATATATATATATATATATATATATATTCGTGTCAGTAGCGGCTTTGGCAGACTCGTTACCGGGTATTGATTCCGTCTTCCTCATCTCAGCAAACTTGTCTCCTAGTGATACCTTATTTATCTAATGGTGGAATAGGTATGCATATTAATTGTTAGTCCATTATCATCGAGTATATTAAAACAAATATCAATTGTTTATCAGGATAGAAAGACAATAGGAAATTAATATGAATTACGACAAATAAAGATGAATTACACATAGAAGATTAAATAACAAATTAATCCAACATATATTTAAGAAATGTAATTTGAGAGTCAATTTTAATAGCGTTTGGATAAGGAATTTAAACACCTAGAAATTATATTTCAGAAAAAGGGTATGTTTCGTATATGGAACAGTTAACGATCCTAAAACAGATAGGCCAATATAATAACAAAGGCACCTTATATGTCGCTCGTTACAAACGAATCCTTTCTTTTTAATGAGGCCATTTACTCTAAACGTTAAGGTCGTTTGAATCGATCGAAATATCGGTTGGCTTTAGAAATATGTCCCAGTTATAATATGTATTAGTCTGTAAACATGCTGATCCACTATTCTATATAGTAAACATACCATACCTTTTAATATAATAATGCTATTATGTACTGTACGTGACGACAAAATAAAAGAATTTGCTTGTATGATTAGGACTTTATTTCTATGTATGCACATTAGCACACGAGAAGTATCACACTAATAGGTCCTGCACTGTTTACCTAGATTGTGCATGAGTCCTATCGCCGCGATGTTGCACCCGTGTGCTTGTTTTGCAAGTTACTTAAACGGAGTGTATTCCGATAAACTGACTCCCCTTTAACGCCATAAATTAAATACCCCCGAACCATACGACTAACAGCAAAATTACCTCCTTCACTGTAGACGCCACCAGATCTCGGAAAACGAGTAAGATTCTAAACTTAGACCGCTAGCCTTTGCAATAATAAATCAAAACACGTGGAAGAAATAAATTAAATTTAAAACATCGGTGGTCAGAATTAATAAGGAACACGTGATTGGAAGGAAAGTATAAAAATGTAAAATAAAAAAAAATAATAATAAATAAAAATGAAACCATGGGTTAGAAATAAAAAGAGTGAAAGAACAAGAAAAAAAGAAAAAAAGGTAAAAAAGAAAAAAAACGAAAAGAAATACGTAGTTTGAGGATACAATTTTGTGGAAATGAGATTATCATTTATCGTATTTTTGTAAAATGATATTGACAAAGTATAATTTGGGCTAAGATGTTGTTAAAACCCGGCCTTTGTTTCATGTGGTAATCTCATCGTAGGATCAGACTGGATTCGATGAGGCGTCGTAATTTTTCATCGTGAATATATTTTATTGTTTTGCTTTTGCTGTGATGAAATAATTATTATTGGGAAGAATATGGGTAACCAACGAGTTTTAAGTACCTCTAAGTTTGATCCCCTTATTATGTTCATATATCCTTTTTTTTAAAGTCTCAACAAAATATATTTACTGACACGCATGACAGTATATATTCCCGCCCCCATGGGAGATGTGTGTTCTTTGTGTTTGTTTCTTTCTAATATGTTTTTTTATATAGTGAGTGAGATAGATTGGATGCTTCTAAAACTGTGTTTTGAAAGAGTGGAGAATGATGTTCATAGTGTGAGTTGGTGAGGAAGATATCGTTTCTTAGGCGGAGCTGCGTAAGTAGATTTTGTTTAGATGTTAAAGTGTATCTGAATAACTTCTTTCTTAGCAGAGAGAATACAATGTTAGTGCTTAGAGAGCGCATTTAATTATGTTCTTTTCATTGATGAGATATTCTGAGCTGCAAATACGTAGAGCTCTGAGATATAAACCTATTATCATGCTATTGTTTCGTAGTGGTTGTAGTGTGAGTAGTAATGAATATAATCGTTTTTGGTTGTAGGTTTTCGGTCGATAGGCTGTTGTTATTTTTGTAGATGAGAATGTCATGAAATGCTAAAGAGTTTTTATATTAACTTCGAAAGTAAAATTAATAGAGGGTTTTACTTTGTTGACTATTTGTGCTAAAGTATCAATTTTATGCTTGTTGAAGATTACAAATTAGAATATCATTAAAATATCTGAAGTTAATAGTATGTTTTGGAATACGGTTTGTAAAAATACCTATCTCAGGGAATTCCTAAACAACAAGCTAGTACGGGTCTAGGCGGGGTTCTCATTGGTAGGTCGAATTTATGTACACAGTAATTGTTATTATATTTTAAAAACGTGTGAGAAATAATGTTTCTGATAATGTATATGATACTATAGACTAAGTGAAGGCAGGTGATATTTATTTTGTTTAGGTGTTTACCGAGAAGGTTTACACATGGTTTAGACGTATGGAAGATACATCAAGGCTATTTATTTTGTGGTTTTGTAAATTTATATTATGCAGTTTTTTACGAGCTGTAATCTTCACCAAGGATCATCAGTGTGATTATATATACAAGTGTTCCGTATAATTAAAACTTAGGACCTCGGTCAAACATACCAATTAATACGACCGCCGGTACAACCATAGGAAATGAGAGAGATGAATCTAACATATCGCTGATAAACAAGGGTAAGCTACTCCTGTGGATTAAATAGCGGGTTCCGTTCAAAATTTCTTACAGATCCTCAAGTTCGACAAAAAGATTTCCGAGTTCAGCAAGATACACCTGAAGAACGTCAACGATTCCATCGACGGAAACGTTATGAGAATAATATCAATGACTGCTTACACCTAAAACAGTATCAGCTATAATCTATGTACGGAGTGGAATGGCGTGATTTAGAAGAATCAAACGATGCATACAAATCCGCCCCGACTTCAATCACAAATTTGTGCAGCCAAATCCTTTATTGATTTATATCAGGAACTTTATGGCTCACAAATTAATACCTCGTGAGAATAACAAGTCTTATAATAGCAGATATTACGATGAAGTACGCGCCATTTTAAATCCCCGTATATTGATAAAACAATCAGTTAAGATAATTAGTGTTTGAACTTCACGTGTTTTATGTTTTGAACCCGAGATCTGTCCGGAAAGATAAAAATACGAATCACCGGATTCGGAAACATAAAGATAAAACAGAAAATGGCGTGATTTCTTTCTCGAGACTTTTATTGGGAAAAGAAAACTACGGATAGACCCAAAATGTCTAGGGGTTAGAAAAAGTAACACAAGTTATGATATAACAATTACGATTTATTTGAAAGAAGAACAGGAATATATACATACGAATAGAAAGCAAAATATATGATATACTATTTTACAGGAAGAGTAATCAATACAACAACAACGAGCAGGAAACATAAAATGCATATTATCAACGTGAAAACATGTGCCACTTTATCTAGTTAACGAATATACAACTTCGGTGTATCTGTATTTAACTTTTATCCTGGGTGGGTCGAGCTAACCACTTCCACAAAGAACAATTTTCTAGAGATTATTAATTTCACAAGCGGTCCCAAGTGTCGCTTCGGTGAAAATACAACTGGATGTCTAAAAAATGTCTAAAAATGTAATGGAAACTAATATTTCAGTGAAGGAGGGAATATTCGTATTCATTCTGTTGGATCTCAATTAACGTTATCTGCTTTGTTTATGACGGGATAATATGTGCATATGCATCGGCCGGCTGAGAGTAAGACAAACTTCAAAATGTAACAGATGTTTTAATGAGTTCGGTGCCTTTGAATTGTCTATCCTTTCCATGATTAAATCATGTAGATATCTGAAAACGGGTGAAACCGAGAGGAAATTGTTTCTTTTACTGTTGTCTCGCAGATATCGCTTTTATTCTTCAGCAACGGGCAGATTGTAAACTAAAGATTTCTCATTCATACTGGCATAGGCTGAATAGGTGTGTTGTTGCCAGACGGGGATACGTCATTGACATCAGTTCGACATTGACTTTCTTGCTGTCGCCTGAGGTATGGTTCTGTTCTGTCTAATGAGGTTCACTCTCCCAGGCTTTATCTTCTCTTTGGGAAGAGGTAAGTCTATTGCTAATCGCATGAGACGCCCCTACCAAGAAATGCCGACGGGGCTGCTCGGGCATTTTTTGTAGGCCAGAGTGCGTTAATCCTACTGCACTACCTTTCCACATCTGCCATTGTGTCTAGTGTAATGGAGAAGAGGTCAATAAAAATACTTTGACCGTGTGTATAACATCTACGAGAGGAAGAAAACCCCCACTGCTGCCGCAAACTGGTTTCTCGTTAGAATACAGTGGAAACCCCTTCTTCATATCACATACCATGCGTGGGCATAATTAAGGTGAGGTTTTTACTTCATGCACTACTATTTAATGCCACAAGAGAATAACAATTATAAGGTATTGTCGTATACCGACTTGCATGCGGGGGGTTCACTTTGGAGACTTAAAAAAGTTTCCCATCTTCCCGGACATTCCTTCTGCCAGGCGGGGCACGTCGTTAGCAAATGATTTTCATGTAGGCATGCCTGCTGGCAGACTTACATTAATTACAAAGAATTAACAGAAAGTTATATATACCTAAGAATATATTGTACTTTATTATCACTGAGGTACATGTTAAGGATATATATATATATATATATATATATATATATATATATAGACAGAGAGAGAGCGATAGAGAGAGAGACAGACAGACAGACAGAGAGAGAGCGAGAGAGAGGGAGAGAGAGAGAGAAAGAGACTGCGTGTCATTAAAATATATTATACATTTTTATATATTGTGTTAATGGACCTATTCATATTCAGAAGTTCATCCTATGTAGTTTCGAAGATATTTAGATAAATTCGAATATACAAAACGAAACTTTAGTTAAACTAAATATGGAAATGTTCTTTTCTTTATAACTTTAACTTGTATGAATATTTCTAATCAAAATTGTAGCAAAATATCGAAGACTCATTAGTGTTCAGAAACTAAGCCCTTGTAGTTTCGAAGATTCTCTATATCTTATATACTTGTCAAATGTGAACCTTGCATTCATGTTATCCACTTACCTATTCAAACTGAGTTGCATATCGAACTTATAATCACCCACTTCTCTAGTGTAGACTTACTAATTGTCAGATCATTCATGTAGTCGATCTTCAAATATTTTATAACGTCCTTGATTTTTTTATGTTGACAAGAAGAGTAACGTGACGTGGCCCGGTACTCACTGATCCGTACCCTATACCTATATTACGATGTTTAACATGTTATGTAATTCTTAAGTTTAGCTTTTCCCTCTTTATTTAATGGGATCACCTCATTCTCTTCAACTATTACAGTTACTTTTTGGACGACTTTCTGTATGTATCCGTATTTCTTCTTTATTTACATCATTTATTTATATATTCACGTTATATTCTCACTCTCCTCTCCTCTTTTGTTGCTTCTATTCCTCCGTATTATTCTACTTAATCTGTTTACTTACTCCCACCAATCATACTCTCCATATTCTCCTCTTCCCACCTATTTTCCTCACATTCGCCCTTCCACTCATCAAATAAAATATTCAATATGCAAGCCAACAAGCACTCACAACAACAAGATTATCAAAGTTTTTATATTACATAGATATTAGAAAAAACATTATTCGTAGAATGTTTCGCATTTTGGAATCGACAAAGTGAAAGTTTTATTAAATCTTGTGATTAAAAATTGTTAAGGTTTTACCATAGTTGAGTGTGACTTGAGAGCTCCATTTTCATTAGCAACTACGCCGTGGTGCAGGGGAGGGTGCGATTCCTTTTAGATGCTTACTCCGCTTACCTTTGATCATCATCTTAGAAAGCTAAGTCTTTATCAATGGGGCATCAAGTACGATTCTTAAATGTATTTGGTATGACTCGGCCGATGATTAAACATTGACTCCCAGACTATTAGCGATCACTGTTTTTTTTTAATTACGTATTAATACACTCGAGAAACATATGTTTGAAATTTCCTCACATGTTATGGAGAAAATTTCAGCTTGATTTTATTTAATGTTATACAATAAATCCTTTGAAATAGGCATTGACTTTAGGCATTAAATACCACCAAAATGTGTAAAGTGGTGTACAACGTGCGAGACAAACTGATTTTCTTGCAATTGTTTAGTAAGAAGGAAAGATGTATGTAAATCTCCTGTAGCCGTGATACGGTTACAATGACGGTCCACACTTCAGAAGGAACTCCTGTACATTCAACACCGTCATAAAACTGATCAAATACCACCGTAATGTTTTGTTTCAGATGTGAAATAATCGATTTCCTTCTTGCTGCTAATCCGTCTTTCTTAAAGTCAGTTTATCACTACACAAATGCAAATTAGTTGTTCATGCATGCATATAATTTCCAACTATAAAAAATCTGCAATTATAAGCACACATTTTTCTTCTGAAAAACGGTCGCCCGATTCGCGAAACATTGATTGCGCTTTAAAACTAGTAAGTTTTCTTTTCTCTAATTGTACATGTTTATAACATCACACAGTATTTCCTTGTAAATCTCTAGGTGTTAGGCGTTTTGCCATGTGATTTCTCTCTATCTAGTTTTTTGTTGTAAACTTAAATGTTGTGCTTTAACTTTTTGTTACGTATGACGGAGCTGCTTACATTTTACACCAATGTCTAGAACATATGCTATTAAGCGAGAAAAAGGACGATGACAGGCGCTATCAATCCGGGTCAGAACGAGTGTAAGAAGATAATGAGCGTTACCAACTATTGTCAGCCTTGTTATTATAAGACAGCAACTCGCGGACGAGACACCGGCGACTTCCGCCCGAACTGACATCCGGTGTATACTTAAGAAGACAGCATGACACATGCGAGTGTTTTGCTAATCCGAATGAATCCTGTCTTCTCGTAATAAATATGCCAACACAAATGCATAGATGTTGACAATATATTAATCCAGCATCTGGTAAGAGACTCATTTAGAACATATTCATTGTTATTTTGTTCTTAATTATATTAGCTACAAATCTCTCACCCGCGTTTGCACCACACTCTAACACATATGTATGATAGAATGGAAATATAAGTTGTATGATACTAAACCTTATATCTAGAATCTTTATTTTAATTTTGATCAACATTCATTACATGATTTTGATTCTAGATATTCTCTAAAACGTAAAGCTTAAGCTTAAGGCGTCATAAGAGGAAATCTTGCTTAACTGGTGTCTTATAACTATGCATAAAATTTAAAGCAAATTTTTAATATTAGAATTTTTAAATAGGAGATTCTGCTGATAATTTTCTCTTTGAAACTCTTCAAAATAATCCAAGGAAACTGAGATTTAGGGGAATATTAATTCGCCAGAGTCTGATACATAGTGTCTAAACTTCACAAACATTAGATATATCAGACTTTTTATGAAAGGCTTCAAACCCCTGTTTACACTCATTTAATGAATCTAAATTAAATTAAATATAATCCAAATTACTTATTCTTATTCCTAGCAGCTATATTCCAACATTCATCATGATCGGTTTTCTTTGTTTCGGAGTGAATACTATACAGATAACATATAAACAGTAACACATGCATAATTTATATAAATAAATATAGAGAATTCACAGACAGCTGTTTTGCGGTTCAATGTCTACACAATCGTTTCCATGACGACACAAATGTTCTTGTAATTTTTGTACGAAACAGAAACACACTTTTTCTCATCTCCTCAAGAGAAAGTTATATATTTCGTTTTGTATAAGAAGCAAGCTGTAATCTTAGAGAAGCGACCATTCACACCAGGAAGTTTCGCTGGCTAACATAAGAAGCAAGTCAGATGAAGACTAAAATACAATTCTACTGTCACGGCAATATTCTATCACGCATAAAATCATTTAATCATGACGTAAGAATAATTAGAAGGACATTTGATTATATCTGTATCTCATTCATATTTAATTATATTTCGGCGAAAGTGTTGTATAGTTAACACCGGAAAAAGGGGGAAAAGATACAAATATACAACAAATAACTTTATACAAATTCCTATAATTATCTACTTTAATAAACGCTGATTATTGGTCAATTGTATCTTGATCTCTGTTGCAAACAGTTACATAACGTAATTTTACTGACATGTGAAATATTTTCCATGTTGGAATGAAAATGAGATAATCCTTAAGAAAATGTCTCTAAAGCTTACTTACACTTCGTGAAAGTGTATTTGTAATCGATCTTGAAATGTCGGGCCTTAGATATAGTGATGGAAAATCAATAGGTTGATAAAGTTGTATTGTGTGACTTCTCTTCAAGCTGACTCTATGTATACAATTGGAAATGTCTAACTCTAATATTACGTAACAGCAACCGCCAATTTGTCGTTATAGTAATGCATTTGTAAAAATATACAGGGTGATTGGAAAGTAACTCCCTCTTATTAAGTGCTCGTACTTTATTACTGAAATATATTTTTACAAGAAATAGATATAAGAAAGGATATAGCATAGGGTTTTATTAAAAATTCGATACCGGTGCAAGCAATCGCCACCAGCTTCTAAGGCTACATGGAAATTGCATTAACTGATTTCATAATGAACTTTTTTTGCCTTTTTCTTTTTTTTTTACAAAGACACAACTTATCAAGGCTAAAACCCAACTCGAAGATTAGAGACAATAAGATGGATAGATTGACAGATTGGTGATAAATACTATGAGAGTATTGAAAACAGCAGCCGACCCAGAAAACAGTACTTTCCCCATTGTCAAAAAAATCGCTCGTGTAATGTGAGGACTAAAGGAAATAATAACGCATAATTCATAACTCTTGCTCCCCCATTCATTTATTGTAAAGATTATATTTCAGTAATAACTTACAAGTATAACTTATGGTGGCTAAGTGGTTAGCGACACGGACTGACAACCTGGGTGTGCCAAGTTTGAATCCAGTTCGTTCCACAGAAACACTTTCATCATACCTAAACCTGACCTTGTGTCTAACCTCCTAGAAAAGAGGTAAATAGAATAACTTACATGTATAGGGCGTTACTTTCCCATCACCTTGTACATTATACACTTGAAGCTATAGGGATATAAATGTCTTAGATTTTCAGAGTTTATTAAACTCTACATTTGATCAAACATTGGAATGTATGTGTTTGTGTTAACTTTTGTTTACATCTGATTAAAATCAGATGTAAACAATTCCGATAGAGGTCAATGCGCCCTAGGCGACTTCGTAACAAAGTGTAATCCTATAGGTTACAAAATTAATGGACAATATAGTAATATAGCGAGAAATGTGAAGAGTTCGAAAGCAAAACGCGATAAATTAATTTCCTTTAAATTGAGTCCTTAAACAATAAAAACACGAATATATTAAATCTAGACGTCGAATGAAAGCTGATTATAATTGAAATCAAAAGTAAATTATTTCGGTATCGTATCATGTAACACATAGTTTTGAAGTGTCGTTGAGTGTTTAAATGCAACCCTTTTTGTAAGGACAGTTCGTGATTTTGAAAATGGCGTTTATCGCGTTTTGCATTCGAACTCTTTATATATAAACATAGTTTTCATTGCTAAATTTTGAGCCCATTAGAACTCTTAATGTTATAGAATTAAGATCTTAAAAAGACAATAATTCATTCAATAAATAAAACATAATTGTTAATTCATAAAATGTTTTTTTTTAAACCAATATGCAAATATCAGAAAGCTTAATCTGAAAGCTTTAGGATCTTAAAATTATTGCAATTTTCTCTGAATTTTGAAAATCTGTTTTCTTCTGTGTGAGAGAGTTATTGTTTTAATGTTATAAAAAATCAAAAGTTAACCAAAGTTCTCCTGGGTTTTTTTTTTGCTTCCTTGTGTGCAAACAAAAATTATACGACCTCCGAAAAAAGTCTAATTCTGAAGTGATCATTGCTAGCAAATGCTAAGTTCGTATGTTCATTAGCCTAAAGGCATTTAGATAATATAAAATCAGACAAACAGACGGACTGACAGCTACACTGGCTTGCCTCTCAGAAAAAACGAAAACCAGTGACTTGTATAGTAATCGAAACCAGCTCAACAAGAACGCTCAAATAATAAACTATATAATGGATGTGCAAGACAAATTCATAGACGCCGAATTTCAACATGCTTCCATTTACCGAAATGTTCATTTATGCGAGTAATTTTTCTTTGCAATTGCGCCGGCAATATTTTCATTTGGCTCTAAACAAAATTGATTGTATTCTTTTCATAGAGAAATATGTCTTTGTCTCATTGATATTTTCCCCATTCCCCATTAGAGTTAGGAAACTATTTTAATAACCGAATGAAAAAGTCAAACCGTTTGCATATAAGTGAGTTTCGAAACTGTGAGCGGCATTAAAATGAAGACATTTAAAAAACTATGAGCTTCTTTGAGTCTGAAATTTTAAAAGCTTCGACTTAGACGGAAGAAAGTATTCAACTGAAACCAGTGACTGCCCCAAGAAAAATCAGGAAATATCAGTAAAAAAAATATTTCCTTTGATGTTATAATGTTATATCTTGGCTTCGGCAGATATTATATAATTAGATTACTATCTCATTAAGCATTTTACAGAAGAAGGTAAATTATTGCATCTGGTATAACTATGGCAAACATGCAGACCCTTGAAAAGAGCGCGGTCTCGTTATTCTGTTGGAACCTATTCTGCATATAGAGACCACCACTCTTAAAATAACCAAAAAGTACTATATTTTAAACAAAATTATGCACTAAGGAAAAAACAAAATTTAGTACAATTAAGTAAAATGTGCATATAATTGTTAGAAATGAACAAACAGTTCTTTATGCATTATTAAAAGAGAAGAAAAACACACATTTTCGTTGAGATGTTCAATTGACTTTCCCTGGGTAGCTACACAATGACGTAAACGATACAGCAAACTCATACTCGTACTTTGAGTGATGCCAAGTGGGATATTGTCTTAAGCTACTTCCAACATATGTTTTAAGGATTTTATATTTCTTGTTTCTCTGCTCTGTAATTGAAATTAATGTAAGAGTACATTCCAAGCAGTAAAATTCATTACGTCGAAATATCGACTTCTTGAAAACCATTCATTTGGTCCAACAAAGAGAGGAGCATTAACTTTGGTCAGGCAACAAAATCCATAAATGTCTGGGCATTTAGTGCATCTTGTTCCCGTATACATTCACCCCCTCCCACACCTTGGTTTATATTATCGAACATTTGGGTGCAACTCACACCTAAATCTTTCATAGGGCTATGAACATGTTTCATTTTTGTGGAAATGCTTAAATATCATAATCAAAGTTTTTCTTTTACCGGCACCGCTTTAGTAGGGGTTCGAACCAGTCGGGGATACGTTCTTGACACTGAGTCCTTTTTTGTGCTATCGGTCTTAGGTATGGCTCTGTTCAGTTCTATGATGTTCACCTTCCCAATCTGTCCTTTCTCTCTGACAAGGTTTTTTTTTTATTGTTAATCGCCTGAGGCGCCCCTGAAGGGCAGTACTAAGGGGTTGCTCAAGCATATTTTATAGGCTAGATCAAGCTTATCATACTGCGCTGATTTCTCAAAATCAGACTTGACGTTCATTCATATGAATCATATAATTCCATTGTCGACATTGGTTTCCCCAATATCTTTTTATTAAGAATTATTTCTTGAAAGAGATCGGGCACTTACGGGAGGAACTACGTGAAGTTTGCCAACATCCTAAGTGAAAATGTTTCTGTGGAACGAACTGGATGCGAACTTGGCACACCCAGTGCATCAGTCTGTATCGTTAACAACTTTGTTTAACCTATTGGTAAGGAGATAAATAATATACTAAATGTATTTTCCTTGCACGTAGACAGCAGTTTGGTAATAGTTATAGGACCATTCAAAGCACTCACTTTGAAACAGGTCAGAGTAAGAAAAACGATTAAGATCTTAGTGTTGTATGACAATTCATTATCTGTATGTGATAACAATTAGGTTAAAGTCTGCTGAACCGAAAACATTCACCGTTTCTGTTAAAAATACATTGATAAATAATAAGAATGTTTCTACCAGACACAATTTAACGATTTTTTTTTCAGAGTAGCCGCAGTGACAAAGTAAATGAAGCAGAAAATATTGTAAAAAGTTAACAAAGGCGTAAAAAGCACGAATTAATTAAATCAAAACGAACAAAAGTCTTGCAAACACAACCGGAGAGATCAATAGATCCTCATCTAGAACTTGATTCTATCTAACATGTTGCATCAATAATTTGTACTGAAAGAAACACCGTAGACAGAATTTGGTCAACAAAGTTCGTCCGGTATTTTGTACTTTATTCAATATAATGCATTCCTATGAGATTATATATATATATATATATATATATATAAAGATAAATGAAAGAAGAGAGATAAATATGTACGAATGATCAATCTATTTCAACTTCGATTCATCAATGCAAGGTGTACTCGGTAAAAATATGTTTATTTGTCTTTCCTTAAGCCAAGGCTTTTCAAAGATTAAAATCTTATCATCAGAGGAATTACATAGATAGATAAGTTGGCAGTACACCTTGCATTGACCAATCGAAGATGAAATAGATTTGTCATTCGTACATATTTATCTCTCTTCTTTCATTCATATTAATAATCTCGTATATTGACCTTAAACTATTTCACTATAGGTTATATCCTCTAAAAGTATACTTTTAGTTCCATATTTTATTTATATATATATATATATATATATATATATATATATATATATATATAGAGAGAGAGAGAGAGAGAGAGAGAGAGAGAGAAAGAGAGAGAGAGAGAGAGAGAGGGGTATGAATGGAGTCTGGATGTTTGTTGTGTATGTAAATCAAACTTTTAAGTTTAATTCTTAGCCCCATTATCTTGTGTGTTGAATTTTTTTTGTGTGTATTTTTTTTAAACATCCGGTGTGTTATAAAGATAGAAAATCAGGGAGGCTTTTGTTATGTGTCTATAACGATTCCCTGCTCAATCCACCCTTCCTGACTTTTGTCAACTGCCTTAGAAATTCGTTTGATATATCGACACCAATGAAGGTTTCGAAATAGGAACATCTAAAAAGGTCGAATAAAAAGGCTATATCTTGAACATTTCGGTTAACGTATTTTTTATTTTTCCCTCTACACATGACGTAATCAATGGAGAAGTTTGTTTGACAAAACCGTTTGAGACAAGAGGTGGTAATCTCTAATTACAAATTGAAATCGGGTTTGCAATACATATCGCGAGACATTAGTAGTTCAATTATGACCAGGTTCGAAAGTGCTTATACTAAAAAAAATACAGGTTATTTTGTTCCGAGGCTATATCATATTTCACGCTCTATAGATAAGACCAATGTGCATATATTTGCATATAAACACATATATTAATGTATATATGAATCAAAGTATTACTGTTTCGACATGCGAGTAAACCCCGTACTGAATAAAACATTTAAAGTATTTAGAAAAGAGAGAGAGAGAGATCAAATAGCAAATCAAGTAATTTGCGCCATCTGAAATGAATTGGCAAAAAATCCGTCACTCTATTTCCATACTGAGACGTTTTTTTCTTTTTTTTCCTCATATATTTGTATACCTATTGATAGGTTTTTCTTTTTTCTTTTTTTAAAATTTCCGGTGTGATACGTTTTTTGTCTCTTTATTTTCTTAACTTCACTGATTGAGATGTTATTGCATATAAATATTAGTGCGAAAACTGGCAAAGTAGAAGTGTTTCTGTCATTCTTAAGAAACGGTGTAAACTCTTCATTCCATATTTGCTTGCGATTGTTTATTTATTGTCTGTAATTGTTCTGAGTGGCTATTACATGTAAACTCTTTATTCTATATTTGCTTGCGATTGTTTATGTATTGTCTGTAATTGTTCTGAGTTGCTATTACATGTAAACTCTTTATTCTATATTTGCTTGCAATGGTTTATGTATTGTCTGTAATAGTTCTGAGTTGCTATTACATGTAAACTCTTTATTCTATATTTGCTTGCGATTGTTTATTTATTGTCTGTAATTGTTCTAAGTTGCTATTACATGTAACACTTTAATTTTATACTTTCTTTCGATGGTTTATTTATGGTCTGTAATATTTCTAAGTTGCTATTTCATGTAAAATTTTTATTCTATATTTTATTTCGATTGTTTATTTATTGTCTGTAATTGTTCTAAGTTGCTATTACATGTAAACTGTTTATTCTATACTTTCTTTTGATTGTTTATTTATTGTCTGTAATTGTTCTAAGTTGCTATTACATGTAAACTGTTTATTCTATACTTTCTTTTGATTGTTTATTTATTGTTTGTAATTGTTCTAAGTTGCTATTACATGTAAACATTTTATTCTATATTTTATTTCGATTGTTTATATATTGTCTTTAATTGTTCTAAGTTACTATTACATGTAAACTTTTTATTCTATATTTTATTTCAATTGTGTATTTATTGTCTGTAATTGTTCTAAGTTGCTATTACATGTAAACTCTTTATTGTATATTTGCTTGCGATTGTTTATTTATTGTCCGTAATTGTTCTAGGTTGCTATTACATGTGAATTCCATGCCCGAGTTATGCAAATCATTATTGCTGAATTCCATCTTCAGATTATGCCTGGAAGAGTAAAATACTGTATACAATGTTTATAATGTTATCATCAACATGATATTTCGTGATCTATTTTTTGTTGCCCCCCCCCCCCGGATCCGATCAAAATCAAATAAATATGCTTGTAGATATTAAATACACACCGGAGATGTGGTCTTGTTCGCTTCCTTTTTCTTGAGAATGTATAACCTTGTAAGTTAGTTCTTATCGCAGTTGTGGAATGTCTCGCATCCATCTTAATAGTGTCAGAGTTATGTGTGTCTCTCTACGAAAAACTACCTCCAAGCCATTAGCCAATTACCATCTGGTAATAAAATACGTACATGTAGATTGGTCACAGGTTGGTAGCTGACTACTTCCAGATTGGCTGCCCGAACTAAAGGCTTTCCGGTTAAAATCCCATAAATTCTAATGAATCTTGAGATCAAACATTACTGATGATCGACCTTATTGCTGCACCGACTTCGTACATGGTAATAAGCTTAGACCCATCCTATAAAACACATTGACAAAACATCCTTCATTAAACTAAAAAAACGAAGATATACTGATGATGACACAGAGAAGAACGCCGTGGATGCTCACACATAGACTACTTTTCGAATAAGAAGATTGGACGAGCAGATTTTTTTAATAACTACAAAACTTTTCTTTCAAACCTACAATATTTGTAGAATTTGATATATTCGGACCACTGTTATCATCTTGGGTGTTTTTTCATCACAACCTTTCGGCCGATTTAACCTCCGACCTTCTTCAGGTGTACCTTGTCGAACTCGGGAATCTTTCTGTCGAACTCGGGAATCTGGACGGAAACATTCCCGAGTTCGATAAGATACACCATGAGAAGGTCGGAGGTTACAGCGGCCGGTACGTTGTGATAAATACACACAAGATGAGAACAGTGGTCCGAATAACCAAATTCTACAAATTATCAATCCTCATCTAAAAATACCGTAACATAATATTTTGTTTAAATTAATAAATGTTGATAGTTCCACTTTTTAAGCATATATATATATATATATATATATATATATATAGAGAGAGAGAGAGAGAGAGAGAGAGAGAGGGAAAGAGAGATAGAGAGATAGAGAGATAGAGACAGGCAAACAGAGACCGAGAAAGAAACAAAGGGAGAGAGATAGAAGAAGTTTTATTTACTCCTCCCCAGGAGTTAGGCACAAGGCCAATTTTATCCTATTCCCACAAGTAAGATGTGACCCAAGGTCGGGTCGGAAAGTAGGGGTTGAAAAGCCAGCGCCCGAGAGGTGAGCACTCTGACCATCAAAAATTGCCTGGGCAGCCCCGTCGGCATTCCCCGGTAGGGGCGCCTCAGGCAGTAAGCAATAAACTTACTCCTCCCCAAAGAGGGAAGGCGAAACCTGGGAGGGTGGACCTCTTAGAACTGCACAGAACCGACCCATAGACTGGCGTAAATCAAGCCCTGAAGGCCAAGACAATACCAGTCTATGGGGTGCAGTATCCATCGGAACAGATACTACAATAGAAGAAGTAAGTAGATACCATTATTACTGCTAATTATTTGCCTGGGTCAACCCAGAAAGCTCGAGAGCATGCCGAACTGTGATTAAGCACCGTGTTAGAAGAGAAACAGTCAAAGTTGAAATAATTTCACATGATTTGATGTGATTAACAATACTTGCTTGTAACAACAGAGTCATGTTACTCACATTACAGGTGAACACATCACCACAATTGCTTGCAAGTTTTTTTTAATGATTCCTACATAAACTCATACCCACACATGTATATATAGAGATAGAGATATATTATATACAAACATGTCAGAAAAAATACACATTTATTTTTTTTATAACGAAGACTGCGGTCAGAGGTTCTTGACGGACCTAGGCGAGATGATATTGATGATTTACTCTCTCTGATTGATTTGAAAATATCTGGTTAACAGTGGGAAGTTGAATTCTGAGGTGTGCAGCGATTTGACGCTGATTAACCCACCTTCAGATTGACACATAATATGCGAATTCTAATGATTCATTCGTTTCGAGTGCTGACCGTCGGATAAAAAACGAAACTTTAAGCATGTAAGATTTTTTATTGGTTCCTGTCAATTTACCTATTTCATGGCGGTGTGTATATGTACAAATTACATCAAATTGTATGTTCATCTTATCATAATGGTTGCTGCACTAAAATGTAAAATGCAATATTTATATTGAATATGTGATTATGTTAATAGTAAAACAACTTACTTTGTAGACGTTGTAGATTTGTGGTATATAACACAAAAATGAACACTAACACACACACATATATATATATATATATATATATATATATATATATATATATATATATATAAACTTTCCCTAATGTATACTTACCAGCGACCATGCGCGATTTAAGTTGAATTTAAAAGAGACATTTGCACCGTTAGTCCACATACATCAGACGTCACTTATAGAAGACCAGGAAGGATTATTACGAACAAAAAGGTTAATACCTTTTATTTGTCTAAAGCTCTGTCGAGGCTTGTTATATCAAACGAAATATTAGATAAAAAAAGTCAAGATGAAAAAGGAAAAAATGTTTTTATTTTTTTTATTTTGATTTTAATAAAAAAATCACTGCATCTAACACATAGTTCTTTGAAGGTATTTTGCCTCTTTCCTTATGTTATATATATATATACATATATATATATATATATATATATATATATATATATATATATATATATGCATCTATGCAGAGGGTGTGTAGTATTAATATAGTAGTAATATAAGTATTAAAGGCATTTTAGCATGTATTCACTATTGTTGAAATTAATTTTGTTAATGGATTGCCATAGACCGACGTAAATCAAGCTCCGAAGGCCAAGACAATACCAGTATATGGGGTGCAGTATCCATCGGAACAGATACTACACTTTGATCTTAGTCAAAAGGTCAATGTGAGTTTATTTATCTACATCCTACAAGGTAAGATGTGACACAAGGTCGGGAAAGTGGAATTAGATAAGCCAGCGCTCGAGAAGTGAGCATTCTGACCATTTAAAAATTGCCTGGGCAGTCCCGTCGGCATTCCCCGGTAGAGGCGCCTCAGACAGTAAGCAATAAACTTACTCCTCCCCAAAGAGGGGATGCAAAGCCTGGGAGGGTGGACCTCCTAGAACTACACAGGACAGACCCATAGACCGGTGTAAATCAAGGCCCGAAGGCCAAGACAATACCAGTCTATGGGGTGAAGTATCCATCGGAACAGATACTACACTTTGATCTTAGCCAAAAGGCCAATGTGAGTGGCAAGTATATCTTTCTTCATTAATATTGAAAAAAAAAACAAATACAAATTATGGGCCGATTTATTTGCAATCATTAGATGAAACTTATTGGTTCGGAAAATTATCTGATGATTGAGCACATAGCATGACCTACTTTGAAGTGTTTTTATGAAACATCCTAACATTTGTTTTTTTTAATTATTTCTCATGAGCAATGGTACGTATATGTGAACCGAGAGAAATTAAAAGTGAAACTCATATATCAGTGTTTTCATTTAAACGTTCACCCCATTTTGTTTAATTACGGTAAGAACACGTGCCTCGGTTTCAAATTAAACGATTCACCAGCAGTGATTAAGCTGGATTTTAATAGTTTTGCGTCACCATGACTGCACAAAAGATGATCGCCATCACGTGAAACATTATATCAAGTCCAATCAGTGTGTGAAAATACTTCAATATGTCCTTGAGCTGGGATTACTAAACGGACCAGAAGTTGACCGCCCCCCTTCTTCGTTGTGTATCATAGCTGTTCAATTGATAATGGATCTTATGATTCGGAGAGGTGTTGGACATCTGACACATGAAGCCGTGGCGCAACGAATGAAGTACAAAGTAATAATGAAGTCTAAATGACAGTATTCTGGCGGTTGAAGGTTCGATTCTTAGTATGGGTGATACTGAGAAAATAATTTAGAATTACTTAAGACTTCTACCTGATCTCGCTGACGGAACGATGGCAATCTGCTACCGAGGATTAAATAGAGGGTTCAGTTCGACATTCTGCACAGATTCCTGAGTTCGACATGAACATTCTCGAGTTCGAACAGACATGTCTGAAGAAGGTTGCATTGGCCGAAACGTTGACTAAATAGCATCCAAGATGAGAACAGTAGTCCGAATAATAGAAATGTTATATTTTATAGAACATATCAGATTGTACAATTATCACATGGCGAAAATTATCTTGCTATTTCAGAAATTGCAATAGAACTGGTGAAAAACTATTTGGGTCGGAGCCGGAGCCGGAGCCGGAGCCGGAGCCGGAGCCGGAGCTGCTTAATATTAAATGACAAGAGATGATGAATACGCTAAAAATTCCGACTAAACTTCTGAAAAAGTGGGGAGTCGGAGCTGTGAGTTCACTGTGAAATGTTGATATTTATTTCCATAATATATGATTATCTTAAAGAAAATAAATATATTCAGTCAGACTTCATGATCAAACAACAAACGTATATATATATATATATATATATATATATATATATATATATATATATATATTTATATATATATTTAGTATGTTAGGTACGTGAAAAATTGAGTAGTCCGGATAAAAGATAAAAAGTATGAGACCTCCATGTATAGACAGAGCAAACATAACGTTTAAAAAGGAACAACTCAAACCAACATTTAAGCACTATAATTTATTTCACCCAAACTGGGGTCTTCAGATGCGTAATACTCAATGATCCTTCATATACTGAAAAATAGGGACGCTTACGCCGTATTTTAAATGTCGAGGGAAGTTATATACCATGTACGCGTTTGTTTTACCCACATGTCGAGAATAGAGCGGTGCTCCATCACCAAATATACCCATCTCTGACAAGTTGTTTATGAAAATAAGGAACAATAAAAGTAAAAGGATTAACACCTGGGGGACAACCGCGTTAATGTCACGTTGTTTGGATGTACGGCTATCGAGAATAACCTGGATCCTACTTTTGGCTAAGAAAGATCTTATTATAATAAGTATTCGTCCAGTAATACCATACGAAAAGTTCTTTATGTAAAGACTATAATGTCAGACCTTTTCAAAGGCTTTAAATATATCAATCGCTATCGCTTACATTTGCCCAGTGTATTATATATGCGTTCAGATAACGTTACGTTATTCACAGTAAAACCTGCATGCCTAAATCTATACTGATAGTCAGAAAGATGTTTAGTATTAAGAAAATGGCGGACTATCGCTTGAATGATTAAAGATCATAGGATTTTAGAAAAGAGTGGAAGTAGACTAATGGGGAGATAATCTTGTATGTCAGTTCTTTCACTAGAATTCTTGAACATTAGTAGCCCAAATAAACATATCTAGCTGTAAGGAAATCAGGATTTGGCAAGGATTTTTTTCTAATATGACAGAGCCCGGCTCATCAGAACATGCTTTATTACTATAGCATATATGAGATCAGACCCACATGCTTTAGAAGTGTTAAGGTTTTTGTTATGATATCTACGACATCGGAAGAGGTGATGTTCACGTTATCAAGAATGTTTTCCGTCCGCAATAGAAAATTTGGAAGAGAGCGGTTTGCGAGTCCAATATAGTGTTCAAGACGAACCGCTGGGCAAGTAGTCCAGACTCACCAGTTGCCATGCAAACGATATTATTGTAGTTGGATATCAGGGAAATTGTTGATTTCCCATTATTTACCACACGATTATAGTTTTTTCCAGAAATTGCGAGTTCCTAATTTCTTTGACTAAATGCGTTTTCTGCTCATGTCGGTATACCTACTCAAACATTGATTTTTTGACTTATGGCGGTTTCATTTGCGGACATTTTGCTGCCTCCGAGCATTAGCAGCTACACAGAGAGTTGGCTCGTCTTAAAACTTCTGAGTAGATAGGGAGATGTACTTCAATGCGTGTTTTGACTCATTCAGTGACCTCATTTGCGCATTGATTAGCTGTAAGAGAAACGGTGTTAGTCCAAGTAGAGTCTCTGATGTAATCTTTGATGTTTTCCCAATTGCCCGTTTAAAGTATCTCGTCAGTTTGAGAAACTATTGTGTGTCTTGGGGTCAACACTTTAAGGTTATATAAACTATTATCACAAAGTGATCAGCGTCCTTCAATAGGCAATGGGCATCCGTCACACCAGTACCAGACAGTCTGGTGACGAATAGGTCGAGAATTGAAGCTTGATTATCCTCACGAACCGGGAGACGAATCGGGAGTATGATCGTCTGTGAAAGACAGTGTGCAATGGAGGAACTATGCGTGCTGTTACCAGCACCGTCTGTATAGTTAGATAATACAAGTAAATCACGATGGTTGAAAGAAAAATTCCCAAATACATGTATCTGAGCGCTCGGATCAAATGATCAAATGAAAGTGCTGCATTTATGCTAGCGTAGATAAAGTCGAGCAGGGTACAGCCATAGGTCAAAGGAGTAGATAAGATATAAGTAATTAACGCTGTGTTGCAAGGTTAACCTTAAATACACCCGGGTCTGACCATCTGTTTCTAACGTATGTTATAAAGACAAGTAGTGGGTCTAAATATACACTCTGAGTCCGTGCATATATTTATCAGAGTACTTACGGTAGAGTGAAAGGTATCCAATAATTTCAAAACGATCGAAGAAGATCGATGAGTGTAGTTTAGTTTCAATTAGTGCTCGGATAACCGGGTAGTTTACTAGGAAAAATGATTTTACATAATCGATGTTGGTTCTAAGCACTCGGATATTTGTTAATACAAGCCTAAAGGAAGGATGCGAATGTGTTGTTTTTAGGTGGCTGTCTGGTTTTAACTTGTTGCTTTTTTAGTGACATTTTAGTTTTTTTAATATAGTGGGTTCGGCAAAGCTCACAAGTAGATTATTACCCTAGTCTTCATCCATCGGATTGTGGCCTCCATTTCCGGAGGTTTAATGATGTTCATATTTGACAAATGTACAAATCGAGCCATACATGAGAAATATGGAACTCCTAAGTCTACACGTAAAATAAAAATAAATCATAGACTCATTTTACCCCCGACATATTATCATCAACTGGAGTTCTTTTCGTTGAAAGGGACTGATGTCCTAACACCTAAAACATCGATGAACATTTTTCCGGAAACTATAACTAAACTGACGACACAGAAGGTGCATCGCTTACATAAATTATTCAAATATTGAAGGATACGCAAAGTTGATTCTGAAATAACTATTGCAAACGGTATATACGAGCGATTGCAGACAGCTTGAAGAAAGGCAGGTGACACACGTTTGCCGTTACAACTGACAATTAATCACATTATGAATGTATTTGATGCCACACAATCATTCATGAATGTAATGGGATATGTAAACCTTGGATGCTATTGACATTGTATAATGAAATTAGAGTATCCTTAACATTTGTAAACAGCTAAAAATGCGTGTAGTAAAGTGTATTATATTTTCCCGAACACGCTCACAAGTAGTGATAGATAATATATAATTTACTTACTCGACGGAAGGTTAGGCACAAGGTCAAGTGTGGTTATTAAATGCTAGCGCACTAGTACAAACACACTTTGGCTTACAAAACATATTTTCGCAACCCCGTCGTTGGCATTCATACGGTGATTAACAATAAACTAATTTCTTTCCAGAGAGACGGTATGAATAACATGCCGAACTCCTAAATGTTCCCTAATAAGTACTGTAAATTAAAATAAATTTGTCTTAACCTTTCTCTCCCCTCTCTCTCTCTCCATATATATATATATATATATATATATATATATATATATATATATATATATATATATATATATATATATATATATGATAGATAGATTAATAGATAGATAAATAGATAGATATTACATTTTACTTATGTAAAAGGTTCAGAAGTCAAGGGGTTTCTTCCTAGGCCTAAAACTACATACATAATACATACATTTCAGAGTGTTTAACTAATGTGCTCCTTTACCTCTCAAACGTTGAGTTAGTAAAGAAGTAAACGACATTCTATTTTCGTCTCCCAAATTGACCAGTTAACAATGTTATAGCATATCTTATGCGATTCCAGGACAAGCAATTATCTAGTCTGGTAAAGTATCAAGGTAAGTGCTGTTACTTGGAGTAACATCACTAAGAGAAAGTGAAGCATTCTTCGTATGAGCTAGTGTATAACCGTGTCGATAGAATTTTATTTGGGGTTCGAATACTATGTTATTTTGAATATTGTGTCTGGGTGTACTTGTAGTGCGAAGTATCGTCATGTCAGGTTGTCATAATAACCCTGGTACAGAGAAACCAAATACACTCGAGGATGGTGTCCAGTTTGTACTTCAAACTATCCGGTAGGTAATTCAAACTATGTGTGTGTGTAGGTGTGTGTGCGCCTGTATAATGGGTGTATGTAAATGTGTTTGTATATGTGCGTGTATGTAACTATGTCTTAGTGTGCCTGTGTTTATGTGAGTGTTCCTACATAGTGTTATGCCGAGACATTTAAAGGCTCAGGCTAGTGTTTGGGGGTGCGTTCAAACAACTAGGATATATCTCCTGTACAGCCTCTGGTTACGACAGAAATCTAGGTAGTTCTAAAATTATAATGTTATAAATATAGCGGCAGCTGCTTTCAATGAGATTGACTTGCGATTTATTCTGGGTTACCGTAGGACTAGTTCAGTGGGTGATTGTTTCTGCGCAAAGAATTTCGTAACTCCAAAAGCTTAAAGCAGAAACACTCTTTTAATGTTTAGAATTATTTACCGTGTGGCATTGCAAATCGTCAAGCGATGGTAAAGCTGGAACACGAGTTCGAATCCTGCACAAATACAACCATATGAATCTCTCACACACACACATTCTCTCTCTCTTTTATAACCTCGTAATTTAGGTTAATTATGAATAATAACTTGTAAATAAATGGATGAACTATCAAGAGAAACGTTTAACAGATTTATTAAAACTGAATACAGAATGAATTAATGAGTCAATTGGCCGCTGGACGCCATTGATATATTCAGTCTGACGCCGTGATTTGTTGTTTTCTTTCTCTCCGAGCGAACGCCCTTTTTCAAGGGCGACAACCCTTAGCTCCCGAAATTGTTCAAGGGAGGTAATTCCGTTTTCGTTAGGTGTCCTAGCATCTCCCCGTTTTAGTCTTTAACTCTATTAAGCGCACCTGGGGTCAACTTGGAGGTTCTTAACTCTAGTGTGACTGCGCTTTGGCCAACTCCTGTAAGGGCTTTGATAATTCTCATTTGTATTTGTCTGCATGGGAGGTGATGGAGATGGCAGTTCAAATGTGTCCATTAACAAATCAAACGGAATGGTTGTTCTTTTGTCCACTAAGTTGCCTACAGAGAATCTGAGACGCAACTGGTTTCTGTGTCGTGCCCAGAATTGACTCCCGACTTGAACATCATACAGGAAGTGTCCATTTATTTTGCGGATGATGCCTGGTACCCAGTTTGGCCGGCCAGGTCTGTAATTCCGAGCAAACACTGGTATGCCAACTGAAAAAGCTTTTGTTTTGTTAGGGATTAGGTGTTGCCTTTGTGGCCGGGAACGTAAAGCGTCCAGTATGGTACGGAGTTTTCGCCCCATGAGAACCTCTGCTGGTGATAGACCATTCTTCACGGCTCTATTTGGTGTTATTCTATATGAAAGGTGGAAAGCATTTAGTATCTCCTATGTTGTTTCCTCCTCTCTTGCTTTTAGTAGTGCCCTTTCGAATGTGTCTACAAATCTTTCGGCGGGTCCGTTGGATTGAGGATGATACGGTGGCGACCAAACGTGTGTTATCGAACACGATTCGCAGAATAGTTGGAATGACTCAGACGTAAATTGTGATCCGTTGTCTGAGACTAAAGTCTCGGGTAAGCCGTATTGACTAAATAGCCGCCTAAGTACTGTTATTGTAGACTGAGTGTCAGTCTGTTGCATTGGAAACACTTCTGGACATTTGGAATGGGCATCCACAACCACCAGAAAACTAAGGCCATTGATAGGGTCAGCAAAGTCTATATGTATTCTGGACCATGGTTTTTCTGGGCATGTCTAGCGAGAATCAACAATCTGAGGTGGATTTTTCTGCGCTTCCATACACTGGATACAACGTTTAACAGTATGCTCAATGTCTGTGTCTATGTTAGGCCAATAAACCACGCTGCGGGCTAGTGATTTCATTCGGTTAATGCCTGGATGGCCCGAATGAAGTTGCTTAAGGACTGCTTGTCTGAGTTTAGTGGGAATAGCAACACGATCTGCAAACATCAAACAACTATTAATGACAGAAAAGGAGACACTGCGCTATTTGAACTGTTAAAGGTCTCCCGTGAGTTTAGGAGGCCATGTATGTTGAAGAAATCTGCACACTTTTTGTATCGTTGGATCTTGTTGTGATTCTCGCTTTATATCATTCCTTGTCACTGGTATTGTCCGGATACAATCTTTGAGCGTGCGTTGAAAATCGTCGTCGATGTTGATGGCAGCGATGACAGTGTTGTCATCTGGAACTGAGTGTGCACTAATGAGTCGTGACAAGGCATCAGCTTGGCCGAATTCTGTTGTCCGGCGGTACTGTATATCGAAATCGCACCCCAGTAGAATGATTGCCAACCGTTGTTATCGACTGGCTGAATATACCGGAATACCCGTTTATGAGTCAAATATTGACAGTAGTGGCTTATGGTCTGTCAGAAGTGTAAAGTGACGCCCAAACAACATCTTATGGAATTTCTTCACAGCAAAAATCAGTGGCAGTGCTTCTTTTTCCACTTGACTGTAATTGCGTTCAGCGGGTGTCAGGGATCTGGTTTCATGCATGATAGCTTTCTCAGTTCCATCTGCGAATATATGCGAGATTACAGCTCCAGCGCCATGATTTGATGCATCCGCTGCTACCACACTTTTCTTATTTGGATCAAAATGTGTGAGCAGTAGGTCCGAGTTAATGGGTGTTTTGATTTTGTCAAATGATTTTTGACAGTCCTCGGGCCAGGACCATTTTGTGTCTTTTATCAACAGTTTGTTGAGCGGTGATTTGATTTGATGGAGTGAAGGCAAGAAACTACCGTAGAAGCTTACCAGTCCCAGAAATGCGCGTAGACCGCTAACGTCCGATGGGGGTGGCATGTGTTGAATGGCTGTCACATTAGCAGGATCTGGACGACGACCCTGACAATCAAACATAAATCTAAAGTATTTTATGGAAGGTAAATAAAAATGGCACTTTTTAGGTCGGAGATGGAGACCAAAGTATTGGATGCGGGTTAGGACATTGCTGATCCGTTTTGTCAACTCCTGGTTGGATTGCCCAACAACAATGATGTCATCCAAGTATGCAGCTGTACCTTCCATGCCAGAGAGAAGTGTGTCCATAATCTGTTGAAATATGGCAGGGGCTGTTTTTACCCCAAAAGGTAAACGAGTGAATAGGAATAATCCACGGTGTGTGTTTATAGTAAGCAGCTCTCGGGAGGTTTCTGCCATTTCGACTTGCAAATAAGCCTCTGCGAGGTACAATTTTTCAAAGCAGGTGCCACCATTAAGTACGGTGAAGAGATCATCGGGGATTGGCAATATGTATTGATGATCCTCTAGTGTTGTGTTGAGACCCGTTGAAAAATCAGCACACAACCGAATTGAACCACTGGGTTTCTTCACAACCACGATGGGTGCTGCCCACCGTGAATATGTTACTGGTATGATGACCTTCATTTCCTCAAGTCGTGTTAGTTTCTGGTCCACCAGTGGCAATGCAGCGTATGGCACTGGGCGTTTGGGTCGAAAAACAGGCTTAGAAAATGGTTTAAGGAACAGTGTAGCCTCTGCCTGAGTGCAACGTCTCAATTTGTTTGTGAATACTAGAGA
>OY744528.1:33573527-33618527 GCA_963556195.1 Sepiola atlantica
CTACTAGGAATCGGCTCAATGGGTGTATGCCAAACCTCGGGCGCTAGCAATGGGCTTTAATGCAATAACGTCTTAAGATGGGCGTAATGCATAACTAGCTGTTTGTGGTTTGCAAGTTGTTTTAAGTCCTTGTTCTTACTGAGACTTTATGACAGCTTCCTCTCTATTTTCAAGTTCGTATTCTTGTTAACTTATAGTAGCCGCAATATCATGTCAGATCTGCTAATTTATTAGAATATTCCACTCTATCCATTAACACTGTAGCATTTCCCTTTTCTGATGGTAGTATTATGATATCACCCTCGAAAAGACACACTTGAAGAAAGCCGGAGGTTACAGCGGTTGAAACGTTGTGAGAACAACAGTCAAAATGATAACTGTAGTCCGAATAATATAATATAATAATCATAATATATATATATATATATATATATATATATAGAGAGAGAGAGAGAGAGAGAGAAAGAGAGAGAGAGAGAGATGAAGCGAAAATTATTCTAACTAGCATTAATGTAAAATGCTTTTTCGTATAAATAATTGAATTCGTTCAAAAAGTATCGCTCACAAAACAAATACATTGAATCTATAAATAACTGATACCAGTAATAGTTATAAAGAAATGCTCAGCTGAGCTGGCCCCTGTCCTGTCCAAACTGTACAACAAATGCCTTGCTGAATCTTTTTCCCCTGATGGTTGGAAGATTGCGTCAGTGGTACCAGTTTTCAATAATTCTGGAGACGGGACTGACCCTCTAAACAACCGCCCAATCATTCTACTCTCGATCTTTGCTAAAATCTTTGAATCATTAATCAATCTAGCGATAGTCCGGCACCTAGTTAATGCTAAACTTCTTTCTGATCATCAATACGGATTTATACAAGCACAATCTACCGCAGATATTCTAACGACCATCTCTGAACGCATATATCATACACTGGACAAGCCAGGTGAAGCTAGGGCGGTAGCGCTTGATATATCTAAGGCCTTTGATAAGGTCTGGCATGAAGGATGTCTCCTAAAACTGCACTCATATGGTATTACTGGACAAATGTTTAATATAATGAAATCCTTCCTAAAAAAGAAAGATCCAGGTTGTCCTCGATGGCCGTTCATCTAAGCAACATGACATAAATGCTGGTGTGCCCCAGGGATCCATTCTTGGACTTCTACTGTTCCTGATTTTCATAAATGACTTCCCTGATGTCATTGAGACTGAGATAGAACTATTTGCTGACGACACCACGCTCTACTCTCGTCATGTGGGCAAAACCGACGCGCACATATCTGAGGCAATAGCTGAATCTTTAGAAAATGACCTCCAGTCTGTAGTAGATAGGCGTAAAAAATAGATGGTAACTTTTAATGCCGCAAATACAAAGCTACTTTCCTTCAATAACTACAAGAGACCTCTTCAACCACCGATTGTCATGGCAAATAACATCCTACCTGAGAGTTCATCATTCAAACTCCTCGGCCTAACTTTCACAGATAACATGAATTGGAATAAACACATTGAAGACATTGCCAGGGCTGCTGCAAAGACGGTGGGCTCCATCTACCGTGCTAGTAAACTTCTCACACCTGACATTATCCTATATATCTACAAAGCTACATCCGCCAATGCATGGAGTATGGTTGCCACATCTGTGCTGGGGCATCATCCACTAGTCTCTCCCTCTTAGACAAGGTTAAAAAAGAGTCGTCAACTTAATAGGTCCAGCACTATCCACCAAGCTCCAGCCCCTGTCCCATCATCGCAATGTTGCTTCCTTGTGCCTGTTTTACAAGTACTTCAATGGAGTGTGCTCTGATGAGCTTGCTGCTCTGGTACCCCCACGACGTAAATTCATTAGACCAACCCGACAATTTGCTAAATCTAATCCATTCACTGTGGGGGTCCCCAGATGCAAAAGAGCTTTCTACTCCAAAAGCTTCTTTCCTCGTTATGCTGGACTCTGGAACTATATCCCTGCACCCTGTTTTCCAGACGGTACTGACATGCAGACATTTAAAACTAATGTAAAAGAAAACTCGCTGCGCATCTCCCAATTTAGGTTGACACCCCCCAAAACATTCACCCTTTTTCTCAGTAGCCCCTTACGTCTACAGTGGTGGTCTGCTTTGTTTGGGGTGAACTATGTTAAAAAAACACACACACACACACGGGCGACGTTAGCTGCGTGGCGTCAAAAAAGACTCATCTTCGATATAAAATGTCACCCCTTTTATTCAGTTATTTTAGTATATCAAACGCCACTATTTTGCATAACAACGACTCTCAGGACTTCGGACAGGCGTACACAATAACTTTCAATAATTCCTAAGAAACTCCGGGTGTGTCTCAAGGAAGATAACAAATATAAATTGACCGAAAATTATTCACCTAAATATAATGTACACCCTCTTACATCAAATCAATGCTGAGTACAGACTTGAACCTCTTCGAAAAATTTGAAATTATACAATGTTAAAAATCCAAATCAAAAAGTATATATGTTGCTTTAGAATTTCTGAGATGAGGGTGATAATTCGAAGAATTTTATATAGTCGGACTACTGTTCTCATCTTGGGTGTTTTTTTCACAACGTTTCGGCCGATGTAACCTCCGATCTTCTTCAGGTGTACTTTGTCGAACTCGGGACAGTAGTCCGAATATACCAAATTCTACGAAGGATATACGTTGTTGTAACCCAAAGGGAAAATAGCATGATGTTTTTTATTCAATCCTTTTGATATTAGCATTTTCCTGCAATTATATATATATATATATATATATATATATATATATATATATATATATATATATATATATATATATATCCACGCTAACTCCAAAAATTGGATAAGAATATGAACAAACAGAAACTTTAACTTCCGTCATTATATATGTATCGCCTTTAGAATAAATTCTATAAAACAGGTTATTTGAACTGATTATTACTTGGTAATTTATCTTGAATTTTCTTGAAAACTAAGGTATATAGTAAACTGAAATTAAAATGGCATCAACTAGAGCCTAGAACCTCTATCTTTACCAAAAATCAGCTTAATTCATCAAATAGTTGATGCGATACAGGGTGGCACATACACACGTACGTACACACAGATAACATGATTTCATTATTAAACTTTCTGGATCTCTAGGTTGCCTTGACTAATGATGCTGAAATTCTACATACTTATAGAACCTATCAAATAGAAATTTTGTTTAAAGTTTTAACTAATTTGGTTTATTGGTTTTTGAATTATACCTTATGAAAGAAATGAGATTTCCAGCATAGGCCATTTTTAGAAGTATATTAAGGGATAGAGCGCTCTCGCGCCTCCCTTGATATATATATATATATATATATATATATATATATATAAATACATATATTTTTTTTACTTAAGGCCTCATCGTCTGACCCTCTAAGAGGACACGTCAGAATGATAAATTAAAAACTAAAAAGATCGAATGAGATATGCGGAGAAAATATATTTTAGTTGGGGAAAAATATTGAGACAGAAAGAAAAAACTAATAAATCTCTCAACATAATTGTGGAACGTAATCATTAAAGATCTGCAACTGATGTTTCAAAATCTTTTGTTTACACAGGCTATGTCGAGAATTGTTAATAACTAACGCCTCAATAATATTGAGATGGTAGATCGACCTGGCACTGTGCAAAACAGAAAACAACCCATCGGAATACTGGTCAAGACACCTATTCGTACCAACCAGGTAATTACTGATGGCATATTCATGTGCTTGAATGTTTCAGGATGATCTCAAAACCATATGCTGACAAATATTATGTGGTATATGTTTTGATATTCTCATTTCTAATCTTTGGAATGTCTTGCAAATGTAGTCAGCCCAACACTGACACAGGAATGTATAAACAACATAATTCTTTTGAATGGCTGACAAAAAAATCCTTACGAAAAGAAGAGAAATAGGTTCGTGTCGTGTAAACTACTCTCAGCATAGTTGCTGAGAAACAACGTTGAGTAGAAGAAGAAATCTGTTTGACAATGTCAAGGCCGTCGAAATCACACCATGAAAGTTTCAAATAACGAGAGCATCGTGACGGGCCAATAAATAAACCACCATTAAATATAGCAACTTTGCGTGCAATGCTGCTTTTTTATGATATTGATGGGATATCAATTGGCAAGAAAAATCCTGGTAATTTCACCAAGTTCCACATCAAGTCAGGTTTGTGAACAAATCATAAGTGCTCGATGAGTAAGAGTATCAATATAATTTATTTTTCTTGATTTAAGGGAGAAGGAAATCTAATTTAGATACATACATGTAAATGTTGGTTTTCTATTCACAGAGGTTTCAAACGTTAAACCCAGCTTTAGGCACGGAAACATCAAGGAATAGGAGGGGACCACAATCATCGACCTCCATAGTTAATTACAACGATATATGCAATCACAAAAAGGATAACAAAAACCGTTCAGCATCACTCTGTGAGGGAAATCAAGCAAAAGTGTCATCTCCGTAACGTGTGTAAAAAGCTGATTTTGTCATTTAGAAAAATAATTGGTTTTATTCATGATTTTGATTTTAATACTAACGAGGCCATCAGAAATTGTTTTAAAATAAAAAAACGGTATAATGAAAGACAAATTCGTGTATTTATAACAATGTTTGCATAAATGAGAAAAATGCTGCCTAAATACACGCAATATATATATATATATATATATATATATATATATATATATATATATATATAGTATACATTTTTATTTATACAAACATTATTAGTTACATATGTGCATACATGTTTTGGTTGTACTCTTCACAGAGAGTCAACCTCTTCAGACAGTCTTCTTTGGTCTGAAGAAGTTGACTCTCTGTGAAGAGTACAACCGAAACATGTCTGCACATATGTAACCAATAATGTTTTTATCAATATTTTTTTTATTTAAGAATTGCTCTACTTGTTATTGAGCACTTTTTATAAACACTTCAGTTTCAACGGATTTACATCTACAGAAACTAATACAATATGTGTAACATAATATATATATATATATATATATATATATATATATATATATATATATATGTAATTGTGCTGATGGTTTCCTGAACTAAACTTCACAAATGTTGTTTATGTGGATGTGTTTATGCTTATTCCATCATTATGTGTCATTCTAACTTTGAAGTGTTCGTGTGACGACCTTCATTGAATCGTGTCACTCTTTTCATTTCACGATACCTTCGCAGTTTTTGTCTTTTTTCCCCCCATTCATTTTCGCAAGCACGAAAGTTCCCTTCCACGCATCGGCTTTTTTTTTTTAAATTGTTCATTCTCTTTTAAAGCGAACATTCTCATTTCTCCAATTGATAAATATTTTTTCCCCGTTTCTCCTTCACGATATCATTTTTTGCACTCATTAATTTAAAAGAAATATGTTTTGATGCAGGTATGCCGTTCGATATCATTCCGTTTTCTAGAGATATGCATTGGATAATTCTTAAAGTATGGAAAAAAAAAGTTAGTAAAAAAGGCTAGAAGTGATTTCAAAACGAAACTCCTTATTTAAAGTGTATTCAAAGTGTAATGGGCATTAAAAAAAACTTTACATCAAAAACAGCTAGTAAAGATGTGGCAATAACATATGTTGAATTCTATAGAAAAATGAGAAAAACAAGTTATGAAGGCGTTAAACATAGTATATACTAGCTAAACGCATCGTCTACACAGGGTGCAACGTAACTATACGTATAAAGTCGCGTAATTTCTTGCTCTAACAGTGAGATAAAAACGCCAATTTTATCTATACACAATAGAACATTAAACTATTTGTAAAAAGTTGAATATCCAGTGTAGCAGCAAGTCTTGGGAGCATATACCAGAAGGAACTGTCGGAAATAATTTATACACCATCCACTATGAATATGCAATCCCTCCAGCTACATATCTAGAAAACGGAGCTGTTAAACCTAACATCGTGATATGGGACAAAAGGAAAAAAAGTAGCAACCCTAGTTGAAGTCAGTGTCCCTAATGATGCAGGATTAAACAGAGCTGAAAGGGAAAATATTACGAAATACCAAGGTCTTATGTACGACATGAAAAGAAACTGGAATCTTAGAAAAATGCCCATCATACCAGTAACTATAGGAGCAACAGGACTAATGAAAAATAATTTCAAAAGCTATCTGGCGAGTATACCCGGTGAACCGAGTGCAAGAGATATACAAACAATTGCACTTAAAGGCACGGTTAGAATCTGTAATAGCCGGTGAATGGCTGGCATCCGGTAGGATGCCCCATCTCTAGCAAAAACGGAAAATTAGAAAAATAAAAAGTGAGTAATATACTGATCGAAGTTGTAAGTTTAAATAATTTGCATTCTCTTTTTAAAAGGGCATCTCCTTGATTAGCTTTTCGTTTCTATTTTTTTGTAATTTCAATGATTGTTATTATTTTTATATAAAACAGTTCTATTTAGAAATGCTTTTTATATTGTGGACAAATTCTGAGCGTTGTTTGTGAAAAAATCATTTCCGTTTTCCCGGTAAAAAATACTTTTGAGTATCCTGACTTGA
This sequence comes from Sepiola atlantica, assembly GCA_963556195.1. NCBI lineage: Eukaryota > Metazoa > Mollusca > Cephalopoda > Sepiida > Sepiolidae > Sepiola > Sepiola atlantica. Next base: position 33,580,089 of record OY744528.1, read on the forward strand.
TTTTTTTTTAAGTTTGGGACCTAGTTATAAATTGTAAGTTTTAAACAACCACACTGCTGCCAAGCAAACAAGTCATTGAATATGAGCACAAATAACTCGGAGAAAGAGGATAATTGGTATCGTTATGATAGGTGAACACCACTACCCGGACCACGCTTGTTATAAATAAAATAAAACTATATTTCATTAAACATTTATATCGCTTTTGGCCATATGCTCTTATCGGATCATCAGTGATAAGCAACGTAGAGTCTGGCGAGTAATTTGATGGGTAACAATTTATGGATACCCGTTGATGGAGGTCCTTTAATAGATGTGGATTTAATGACTCTTCCTCTAATACTTTTCTTCCTTGCTATACATGAAATAGGAGGGTAACATCGGTAATCAGGCGCTCGGCGAACAACTAGTCAAGGGGAAAACTCTGAAATAACACCAGTCTGTTTGTTTGAACGCTGTTTTCGATCATCGTATATGTCTCCTTGCTGTTGCTGCTATGTGTAAAAACGTGAGATTAAGGATTGCGGGCAAAGAGCATTATAGTTAACAACGATAGAAATTATGAAAAAATATTCAAAAACTAACTGCTACCAAAGAAAATAGAAGTTATATTTCTACCTATCTGCATACATTTTTGTGTTTTAAATAGAGTTAATGCGTGTTTATTTCAATATATCATTTCGTTCAAATCTTTTATCTTCAGAATTACATTCTATCATGGAAGCACGGGCATTTGAAGAACTCACCTAAGTTTGGTTGTTGCATTTTTTACGTAATTTTTCCTTGTCAATTAGGTAGAAAAGGAAATGTTATTGCGTTTGGAATAGTAGTTTGTTTTATATGTGTTTCCTTGTTTTTAACCCCAAAAAGACGAAAGCCCATTAATCAAACTCCAGTGATTTCCATCAAACCAGGTGCCGCCATGATTAAACGTTAACTCTAACGGTAGACGACTTGAACGAAATCTTATATTGAAATAAAAACGTTTTGAAACATTTTAAAACGCAAGACCAATCATGCTGTTTGATAGAAAAGTAATCTTTATTGCCTTTGGTAAAAGTAATTTATTGAAAATTTTTCCCCTTATTTTCGTTGTTAACTATGATGCATTTTTGCGAAAGTGTACAATATGTATTAAACTATAAACGTTTCATGGAGAAGGCAATATATCAGATTATAACCATTTGCCCCCGGAATATAATCATGCCATCCAAAATGATGTTTCTAATAATTTATAAACAATTACATAAGTGCTTAAACATATAAAAACTAATGTTTCCTCATGTTAAATTCACAATTTGACGGAAATGGAAGATAGAATAAAAGTCCACTTTCATAAGAAATTAAGAAACGTTGTTAGTTATTCGTTATGTGATTACACATGCGAAGTAAGCTTATTAAATATGTATTATTAACTACTTTGTAACCAAACGTCTTCGAGTCATACTTTTATAAGGAAAAGGATGGTAGAGTGAAAGTTGGAGACTGATATTTACAGGTTGAGTAATAACACTGAAGTCGGCCTTTCACAACTGACTTTTGTCTTCAAAATTAAAAAAATAATGAGTAAGATATCATACCTATATTATGGATATATATATATATATATATATATATATATATATATATATATATATATATATATATATACAGTAAGCTATGAAAATATATTTATGGCAATTAAGCTATACAGAGGCTCCCGCGTTTAATCCCCGGAGGGAATCTTCATGCTAAGATTCCCCCAGGGGATGAAACGCGGGAGCCTCTGTGTAGCTTAATTGCCATAAACATATTTTCATAGTTTATTACCTAGCTCTACTTACGTGTTGAGCACTGTAGAAGTAAATACTAAAAATTGATACATAAAAAAGTATATCTCATTATAAAATGTTATGTGGATACATGAAATACTAATATATATATATATATATATATATATATATATATATATATATATATATATATATATTTTGTGTCTATTTAGGCAGCACATTTTCATTTAGGCAAACATTATTAAATAACACGGAGTGTTTTTGTTTTATGCGACTTTTTAAATTTTTTCAATTTTCCGAATTGTCCATAACTTCCACACCACTATCCCGAAGACTCACCCTACATCTCTCCGACACTAGCTCTATATGCCAACACCTAAAAAAACATAATTGCACCCCCTCCCAATATAGAAACATCCTCGTTAACAATACCAAAATAATACACCACGATAGCAATATCAAAAAATTTAAAATACTCGAAACCCTCTACATATAAATTAAACATCCCACAATTAATAATGTTAATTATGAAACTAGTCGCAACATTTTAAAGTGTCTAGCATAATAATTAACTTACCAAATTCTTAGCCATTAGGTAGTTATGCGTTTGAATTGTATACACTTTATTTAACGTCATCAATTTCTTAACGGTTTAAACAGTCACACTTTTAAATCTCTCATATGTGTAGAACGCCATCACGCTCTTATGTACATTTCAACTTTACAGACGCTTTTTCAAGTTATAAACTACTTGCCGTTATAATTCAAAAATGAGCACAACAGTAAAGTCATAATTTGTAAAGACACTAAAAATAATACCGCCTGAAGATGATTTGACGATTCAAATCGAAAGTACTGTCAAAAAAGAAAAAGAATGGAACAAGAAACCCATGGATCATATTTATATCAATTTGACCGAAACATTAGATGGACAATTCGGAAAATTGAAAAAATAAAAAAAGTCGCATCAAACAAAACCACTCCGTGTTATTTAATAATGTTTGCCTATATATATATATATATATATATATATATATATATATATATATATATATATATATATATACACGCGTGTGTGTGTGTGTATATATACGCGTGTGTGTGTATATATGTATAGGTATGTGTATGTGGATTGTGTTTAGATATGTATACATTGAGGTATGGTTGTATATTGTATGTACGTATATGCGTATATGGGTATGTATATGTATTTAGGTGTATTCATGAATCGTTTTAAATATCTTTGGATAAATAACAAAGCCAAAATTTTGCAAAAGTGCTCAATATATAGTAGATATTTGTGTTCGGATAGGCTTGGTTTTGGGCGCCCGATGATTGAGTTTTTTTTCGCTTTTACAGCGGGCGTGATAATTTGATATGTTCCTGCATGATACATAATTGTAATGAAATTTGATAAAAGTAGCTATTAGATGATATTTAAGATAAAATAATACGTTTCATTTTACCCAAATGAACAAATTAAAATAAGTGTAAATGATAAACGTTATTACTAGATATTATTAGACGTAAATTAAATTATAATTAAAGATTTTCATATATATAATATTAATCGAAAATATAAAATAAAATAAGAATAATATCACATAAACACAGATAATTCAATAAATTATCAAAGAAATTAATCGACGTAAATATTCATAATGTTCTTCATAAAATATGTATTTATAATTTTATATGTTATTAATACTTGACAATAAGAACATAGAGTGATTATGTGTACATGTGGGCGGTAAGTGTGTATTCTGGTAGGCATATATGTGTGTGTGTATGTGGGTTTATATATATATATATATATATATATATATAGGTGTGTGTGTGTATATATGCTTGCATGTGTATAATAGATTGTTTGTGTGTGCGTATGTTAGATAATAGTTAGGTTGTTGATCACAATTTAAAAAGATTTCCTTTCTCTGGCATTTTGATTAATTTAAGGTTTTTGACACGCGTACAGCCGTTGAATTTTTCCTTATTTTTCTTTTTATATATATATCTTTCCCTCTTTCTCTCTTTTTTTAGATTCTTCGGTCTTCTTTCACTTTTCCAACTGGCTTGATAATTCAGTATTTCCTTGAGGTTATTTGACCGAGTTTGAAAAAGTGGTCGGGCGTTCAAACTATGTGTGTGTTTGACATATATATATGTATATGTGTATGCTTGTATATAATTGTGTGTGGGTGATGATGTGAGTATGTATGTACATAGGATATGTACGTATTTATGCATGCATATGTATGTGTGTGAGTGAGATTGTGTCAGAATTTATTTTAGGTTCTTCCCTTCCACTCACAATATTCATTTATCGGAAGACAATAGCTGTCATAAAACTATGATGAGAGTTAATACTGTTAATTTTGAAAAAACAGGACCCCCCTCTCCTCCATCACCGTCTATGCTTAATTTTACAATTTATAATTTTACATGCGGCCTCCCCTTCGGTGTCTGTAGTGAATTATGTAATTCCCCCTCCCAGGTTAGACTTAAGGATTAGATATGCTTCAATTTTCCCCCCTCTCTAAATATGTATTGGATGGGTTGTTACCACCTCTCTACCCAATTATGTTTGAATTGTCGAGTGTGAATTTAATTCTTTTCTTTCAGTTTCAAAAATGTAATCGTCTGGATCGGATGCTTCAAAAACAACATGGTTGAAATAAATTATTGCATCGATGATTATGTAATTTCGTGTTATTATACTTCATTTAATTCTTGCTCTGTTTATCACATACCCGGATCTACTGGAATTATTTAATTATAACACACACGCACGACCTCTCATTTGAAAATTAACATATCAGATTTCTATTGTATTCCCTGAATTTCAATCTCTCTTTCGACCCTTTTAGTTTATACCTTATATTTTTGTCATTTTGATGAATCAAAATCATGTAGTGGATTTAAATGGAAATTAGAATGAGTATTCTAGACAAAAAGCTTAGTATCATTATATATTTATTGTAATATTCGTATAGGAACATAACATTCTTGCAAAAATCTTCTGTTCAGGGAATTCATTTTACCCGTCCATGAACAGGTAGTCTCATAGTATCTCTCTCTTTCTGTGTATATATATATATATATATATATATATATATATATATATATATATATATATATTATACAAATTACTTATTAAAAAAACTATACGTTACATATTTAAGAGAACCGCTATTCCTCTCTGGTGTTTTCATTTCGAGTCCATTCGAGTCCTTTCCAACATAACCTGACGCACTATATAGATATATATATATATATATGGAAAGACTCCATATTTTTTACACGCACACTCTTACTCTCCATTACATAATATTCTTTTTCAAATTTTGAATTTGGTTTTTCCACTGCCAACTTATCCATCTATGTAATTTCTTTGATGATAAGATTTTAATCTTTAAAAGCCTTAAGTAAAGAAAAATTAACAAATTTTTACCGAGTACACCTTGTATTGAACAATCGAAGTTGTAATAAGTTTGTCATTCGTACATATTTACCCCTCTTCTTTCATTTATCTTTATATATATATATATATATATATATATATATATATATATATATATATATAAACTCTATGTTAAATATTTTAGAGACGTGCTATAGTTTCCCTGACATGGATTTACCTTACACCGTGGTAAAAGGCCGTTAGAATCTATTCAAACTATCAGGTACGCATGAAATAAAAAACAAACCGAATTTTTAATTAGTAGATCGATAATGATTCTAACGGATTCTAACCCCGTTTATAAACGGTGTAAGAGCAATATATGTCAATGAAACCATGGTTTGGTGTCAATGAAATATATATATATACATATATATATATACATATATATATACATATATATATATATATATATATATGTATATATATACATATATATATATATGTATATATATGTATATATATACATATATATATATATGTATATATATATATATATATATATATATATATATATATACATTTCTTCTTATCAGAAACACATTAAATCAGAATGACATATATCAAGAGAAATATAATAAAAAAAACAACACAAATTGTTTAAATCGTTGAGGGTTGGTTGCTGTAAAAGTGAATTATGATTCTTCAAACTATAAAACATAATTATAGATTTTATTTTTGTATTGTACAAATACATTTTTCACGCATATAAATAGATGTATATTTTTCCTCTTTTCTATGTACATTTGGTTTATATGCATGGCAATTAGTTGATTATTTGAAATATTTGCTTACTTATTTGTTAGTTGACAGTACGATGAATTACAAATGTTTGGATACATTCGGATGTATTTGCCCACTGTGAAACATCGATGTTTGTAGGTAATAAATAATTAATATTTATTTATAAATATTATTAAAAATCCCCCTTTTCTAAGGCCGGGCATACTGAGTGAATTTAATAACAAGCAGTACTACTAGCTTCATTGCGAGTCCAACACAGGTTTGTTGTTGTTGATCATTTTTCGCTGCTCGTTGTAAATACCCGGCGACTTGGCATTTACAAAGTTAAATTCCTCCAAACTTCCAAGCTTATTTGTGGTGGCCAACGGGTAAAAATCAGTTGCAATTTGTGATCGGAGTTCGCGCCCTCCGACCGTCGGAAATTAACTTCCTGCACTGAAGATTGCGTTAGCATGAAACATCGATGTATGTATGTAATTAATAATTAATATTTATTTATAAATATTATATATATATATATATATATATATATATATATTATAACTCAGTAGAATACCAAAGTTATGACATAATCAGTATTATGTAATCAGGAGCTGAATAGGATTTAAATTCCTAATCACTGAGCTAAATTAGACCTGCGGTATTCACTAGTATTTTAGCGATTTGGAATGCATCAATGTCCATATTTATAGAATTGTTATAATTTATAACAAAAATTAAGTCATTTGACTTTCTTTAATATATATGTATATATAATTATTGGTTCTGTTGGGAAGAGAGAAACCTAATAGAGTGCTCGCTTATTTTATAATAAGCGCGTGATATTTATTTCATTAGGTAGTTATAATATTACGGAAGTTCAGATCAGTAATGTACCATAGTTTCGATCTAAAGAGGAAAACCAAAACATAACAATTGAATTTACTTGAGTTTACATTATAAACAACACTCGCGCTTTCTTCAACCATCTTTTGATCTGTAAGTTTAATCATAGAGGGAAAGTCATTGTTTATATATATATATATATATATATATATATATATATATAAATATATATATAAATATAGCTATATATGTATATATATATATGCATATATTTATAAATAAATATTCAATTATATTTTAACTTACAGACGACGTTGTTTCGAACTTATTGCGCTCTTCAGTCAAAGGAAGTGATAATTTCAGACGGTCATTAAGCGCGAACTTAGTTCACAGATACACCTTACACTCTGTCCACACGGCGATATTAAATTACCACGTGATACGAAGAAATTGAGTTATACGTATGCCCATTACAGTGTAAACCTCCAGACAGATACTAGAATTCAACAAAGTTAATTGGAGACTTGCTTTATAGTTAAGTGAATGATTATTTTCAATATCGCCTTACAGTTCTAAACTTGAATTTTTCTCAAAGGGTATTTCATAATAATATTTATATATGAATATTAAATTATAATTTTATCTACAGATGACTTATTGATCTCTTCAGTGTGGAAAGTGATAAATTCAGCTTTCTATGAGACGCGAACCCGGTTCATAGAGCCACCTTTGGATCTGAACGCTCTAACTCTATAAACAAGACCATCAATAATTGCCATGTGATCCGTATAATAAAGTTATATTTATGCCAATTACAACGTAAACCCACAGCCAGACCAGATAACTCAACGAACTTAGTCTAAGTCCTGCTTTCTTGCTAAGTGAATGCCTATTTTAAACATCTCCTAACAGTGCTGAACTTTTATTTTGCTTGAAGTTGTTTTAATAATATTTATAAATAAATATTAAATTATATGTTTACCTAGAGACGACGTGGTTTCGCAATGATTTCTCTCTTCATTGTAGAGAAGTTATAATTTCAGCAAATCATGAGGCGCGAACCCTTGTTTACATAGCTACCATTGGCTATATATATATATATATATATATATATATATATATATATATATATATATATATATATATATATATATATATATATATATATATATATATATATATATAGTATTAAAATATACTTATCACAGCAAAGTTCACAGAAACGTTTATGATTAATACCCAAAGAGATCTTATCAGTTCAAATAATGACTTCAGTCTTGAATTATATACAAATATTTCTCCGTAGGATATTTGCTATATGTATACTTTCATAGTATTACTAAGCACTACTAAAGTATTTAGCACTGTTAAAGAAAATACTAATACATCTATCTCTTTCTCCCTCCCCCTCTCTCTCTCTCTCTCTATATATATATATATATATATATATATATATATATATATACATGCATAGTATAGTTATCCATAATTGAATTGTATCAAAAGTAAATAGTAAATTATTGATACCGTTGTTAGATTTTTGACGTTATTTAATCTCTCCGTCAAGAGTAATTGCTCAATATATCAAAGGAACCACATAGGAATTATTTTATGTAATTTGGCAATACTTTAATAAAGATGGTGTGACAACAGTCTGCATATACGTTTAATACTTAATAGCATCAGTTCAAGTGATATACATTCTGAAAACGAATCAAGTAACGCACAAAACAGTTAAAGAACCGAGGGTGCTGATACGTTGGTACCATAATGATTAAGATGCGCACAGAATGTATTAAATTTGATGTTGAATAAATGGGTTGTAAAATGCTGGAACGAGGGGGGGGGGGTTAATCAGTGTACAGTGAGTAGATTATCTTAAAATGCCCCCCCCCCCTCTATAAAAATAAAAGGCGTTTCACCGATACAGATGAAGCATTGATAAACACCGATTTATTGCGCACAATACAGATAACGCAACCTACATCGAATAGAGAGGCTCAGCCTTTTGAAATAGACAATGGAAAACAGTATTCATTGTTGGATTGACGATATCGGTGCGGTTTTCATATATGACTCAAATATTCAGATATCTCTACTCAAAAATTATATTTGGCAAATTCAGCAAAAATTCTCGTTAATTTCAGGTGCCTCTACAGAACATAAGCCATACCGACAAAAATGTTTCAGATTGTTTCCAATTTGCGATTCATTGAATAGATCGGAAATGGGCGAAGCCGTTTGCGATTTGAAACCGCGAAAAAGATGAAATAGTACAGACACCAGTAAAGAATACGAATGAAAAAAACAGGTTAGGTTAAGACTCGGGCTTAAACATTAGCCCCCTCTTAAAACAAACATAACTAAAGATGAAAAAACTTTCTCAAAAATATAAAATAAAATAAAGTTTACTTACTTACTTATTCGAAGAAAATGTTCTAACCCATTCTAAACATGAGAAGTGCAAATTGCAACTAATCTGAAACCAGGGAAACAATGAAATGTCAGTATTAATTAACGACTAAGCAATTTTTAGTCTGTTCTTTAAATCGAAAGCAATCTGAAATATTCGAGTCGATCTGCGTGCTGTTCTGCAACAATACCCACTTTTATTCTAATAATGCTGAAATGTTACGATCTACTTTCACTTTTTGTATGACTCATCGACATCTCTTGTAACAGCTCTGCAATCATCTTTGCCTTTAACCTAGCAATAATCTTTGCCTTTAACCTAGCAATAATATTTGCCTTTAACCTAGCAATAATATTTGCCTTAAACCTAGCAATAATCTTTGCCTTTAACCTAGCAATAATATTTGCCTTTAACCTAGCAATAATATTTGCCTTTAACCTAGCAATAATATTTGCCTTTAACCTAGCAATAATATTTGCCTTTAACCTAGCAATAATATTTGCCTTTAACCTAGCAATAATATTTGCCTTTAACCTAGCAATACTATTTGCCTTTAACCCTAGGTTAAAGTTTTCACCATGTATTATCTCTATTGTAGTGGTTTTGGGTTAATATAATTAGTATTGCGACCTTTATAAACATTTATTTCTTTTCACATCGATGTAATACTAACACGCTGAAAATGCTGCTTTTTTATTGTTTGCACACTGAATGGATTAGAGAGAATGATGGAAGAATGAGACGATGCGTGGTGAGATAAGGGGGAATAGTGGAAGTAGTAGGAGCAGCAACATAAGAGAAAGAGACTAAGTAAATAGCGTAAATAATAGAGAGAATGAGAGTAGCAATTGCAGTGTATGTGTTGTGCTGTAGTGTTAATGAGACGAGAAGTGGTAGAAGAAGGGGAATAGCAGAAGTTGTATGACCACAATGGCGAAAGGAAAGGAGAGTAAGAAGATGACGTACATAAATTACATTTATTAATGTTATGTATCGATCCTAAAAATTTAAAAAAAATCATATGCATCAGCATCGGACATGTTTCTTACCAACTTATTTGTTTGTTTGTTTGTATTTTTGTTTTTTTTTACTTTTGTTCAGCCAAGCATATTATTCCAAACAGTGGCATATTGCCAGTGAAGCCTACTGCAATAGCGCTCAGAATTATCAGGGGGCAATCAGGATGGGGAATTGGACAGATTCTTGTGTTGGCATTGATTTCCCGATACTTTCTAGAATCAAATACTTACAGGAGGGTCCCCGTGATCTTATCAGTAAAAAGGTAGCGTAAATAAATAAATGACGTAAATAAGAAGGAGAAGTAGAGTAGCAACAACAGCGTACGTTAGGTTGTGACGTATGAATCAGAAGGGAAGTGGTGGAAGAAGGGGAATAGAGGGAGTACTATGAGCAGACAAATGACATTGTTTGTTTGTTTGTTCAATATAGAACTATTCGAATGTTTAGTATTATGGTTACGATTGGGTTTAGGGTCATTTAGTTCTAGTTACAAAACGTTCGATAGATCACATATTGGAAGAGCACTACAAAATTACTGCATTAGCCCCTGAATTGAAAATTAAAAGATAGTACTATAGTACATTGATATAAGTATAAGTCCGGCTTCAGACAGAAATATAACAAAACTCCAAGTGTCAGTTATGTTATGGAAGCAGCTGAACTTGGCACACACAGTTCATGAGTAAGCATCGTTGTCCGTTTCACCATCGTTACCTCTCTATTATCCTATATACTACCAATAAATTATCTATATGATGCGAAAGTTAACAATATATAAACATCTCGTAATTTGGCTTGGTTGTTTGTTTGCACCGTGTACGTATTAGAAAAGATGAAGAGCGAATGAGACAATACATACATCTTGCTATTACTATCGCTGAAGACGAAGTGGTCACATGATAGCTTGGGTTTTCTGACTAAAGCGTATTGTGATAGGATTCAGATTTAGAAGAGGGCAAATCGGATGGTGTGTTGGGGAGATTCTTGTGTTAGCATTGGTTTTCCGCTACATTCTAGAATCAGATATTTACATTAAAACATCGTATAGATCAGCATTCCATGGGTTTCTGATATATTAAGATACAAAAAACGTGTTAAGTATATTTTCGAGTGGAAACATTTTTAGTAGGAGAAGGATGTAAGAAACACGATCCTAATCAGTTAACGGATGTGAGTTCAAGTCCAGGCAGTGTATTTTTATTTTATCTTAATGACACATCAAAATATTTTTGTAATAATAATATATATATATATATATATATATATATATATATATATATATATATATTCTTTGTCGTACAAAACTTTAAAATAGCATTGAAGAGACAATATTTATTATTCATAATGAATTTAAGAAATTAAAAAGATGAAAGAGCAGCTGACCGGTTTCGTACCTCGCTCAACAGAGCCAAATATCGAGGTAATGTATATATATATATATATATAAAGGAGGTGAGTTCAAGTCCAGGCAGTGTATTTTTATTTTATCTTAATGACACATCAAAATATTTGTGTAACCATATATATATATATATATATATATATATATATATATATAGTAAGTGTTTATTCTGCTAATGATCAGTCGATTGTGACATTTTCTTGTTGACGTACGCTATCATTAAAAGAATTGATAAAGCCTAGGAGGCTATTCGCATGACTACAGTACATATACTGCACTATCCTTAAAAACAGAAAATAATGCCTGAGAAAATAGTGTCATGAATACATAGAATGCATACTATACTACCAATACAAAGAAAGGCTAACGTCTTGAGTAATTTCCTTACGACTACGATACATATACTACACTATCCCCTGAATTTAAAATAGAACGCTAGTAGAATAGTACATTAATAGAAGTATAGTTTCGGCTTCAGACAAAACATACAAAAACTCCGTTAGTAATAGAAGAAACACAATAGTACATTAATAGAAGTGATAGTATAGGTTCGGCTTCAGACAAACGTATACCGAATCTCCATTAGCAATAGAAGTACAATAGTACATTAATAGAAGTAATAGTATAGTTTTGTTTTCAGATCGACATAATCGAAAATCTGCAATAGTAATAGATTAAGTCAAGAGCAAAGGAAATAAAGTAGTAAAGCATCCGTCAGTAATGGGAAATGTGTAAAAAATTGGTAAATGAGAAATGTTTGTTAAAGCGTTATGCATTTTCTTTTAATCTAATACATCTTATCAAAACTGCCAACAAATACACTACCCTCCCCAAAAACGAAAAGGATAATGCCTGGGATAATAGTATGATGACGAGCGATCATATACTACACATCTCACGCAAAGGAAGATGAAATGTTATGGGGAATGGTCTCAGGACAATAGAACACTTACTTACCAGACTCTAAAAGAGAAGATAATGACCGTGATTGTTGTTGTGATGAGAACAGAACAAATACTACATTACCCCTACCAACCCAATAAAAACGGATTGGAAGATGGTATCATAACAACAGAAAAGATACCTCACTACTCCATCTGAATTAGGCATTGGAACATAGCGCAATAGTATATTAAGAGAAGTAGAGTATAGTTTTAACTTTAGACAATCAGATACCAACTTAGCAATAGTAATAAATTGAGTGGGAAATGAAACAAGAAGTACTGGGATGGGGGAATGCATTAAGCATTAAAGACTCATCATCTGAAACCTAAGAATGAGTACCGTTGTCACATATGGGAAGGTGCCACTCAGAGCACCCTATTTTTGCCTTGGCAGAGTACAAAATCGATTTCGAAATCTAGTGGCGAACGTTCTCTTCTATTCCTTACAGCCTTTTTCTAAAAGCAGAAAGGTTGTTAGTATTTCACTTCTCTAACGTTATTAAGGTTAGTTGCTCGACGGAGCTCCAATTTACGCTTCCTCCTTTTAAACATTCACGACAAATACGCATCTATTATAACCACTGTAAATAATTTTCCTTTCCTCATATGTGTATCTAAACGTAAACTTAACTTCCATGAACAAAGTGTATTTCCGTTAATCAAAACAGTACAATTTAAAATGAATACATAAAAAATCTAAATAAATACATTAAAAACACGAGTTTTAATTTATTTTGGGTGACAATTATTTTTACGGTAAGAAGACAGATGATAGTTATTCTTTTAGAAATAATTAAATTGCTACAATTTTGAATAAAGAAAAACCAATTCGTGTTATTTGTGTAAAATATTTAAGTAACAATTATACATAATATTACGGAAGGAAAAAGAGTCATTTTCTTCTTAATAGTATTGACTCTGGCAGACATATTTTTTCGGAAAGAATATCATTATTGAAAGCAATTTATACAAATGAATGTAGAAAACACCACAAGTCCAACTAATATAGAGATAATATATACTAGTAATATTTAAACGTAACTATAGTAATTGTTTGGTAGATGGACAATTACGGGCTACTTAAGAATATCTCAGTTATAAATGTAAATCTTGTAATAGCAATGTAAGCATACATACTAGCTGTTGGTTGGCAAGTCTTTATGCTATATTTTATATACATGTTCCATCATAAGTAACTATATAATTTCATTTCAACATAATAAGTGTAACATGGAAAAAGTATACAATTCTAAAATACAAACTAACAAAAAGTACATTTATCGTTTTGGGCAACATAACACATGGTGTGTGTTAATACGTTTATAAAAGGATCGTGTAATCTCTATAGAGCATAATGCACTTTTCTAATCTTTTAGAGACTGGGCGTCATATTGTGGCGGACAGATCCGTCGTCACTTTAGCAATGGCAGCTCGGATTGTTGTTTAATTTCAAGTATGCTATAAAAAAATATACGATTTCCGTAATCGAATTAGACATAAAATAGAATAAATGCTTAAGCCTCAACTAAGTAACAAAAACCGAAAATATATAGTTACTTATGGCGGACCTTGTATTTTTTTGATGGTTCAAATTTCAGCAGTTATTTCTTCGGTATTGATTAATTCTTGTTGAACAAATCCTATTTTTTAATTTTATAAATCACATCAGATTTATTTTTAAGTATGAAGACACGTACATTAACTTCAAGGGGTTGATACTCTCGCGTAGTCTAGAATCGGCTACGCCCTATTTCAAATCCTATTAGAACTATTATGCGCAATTATGTTCTAATAACTTCTGCGGTTTTTACCTCAGCTGTTCAGATGTATATAACTAGAAAAATCAGCTCAATAAATGATATACTTACAACAGCTGTTAAATAATCTGAAGACGTTCGATTGTTTAGCCTAGAATTATACATAGGTGGAACGACTGGCTTAATTGTATTACCGGCATAATACATAATATTTACGTGTACACACCGATTCTTATGTTTCGAAATTTTTCAGATGAACATTAATTATTTACATTATTTGAATGATTCAGACTACTGTTCACATCATGGATGTTATTCTCACAACGTTATGGCCGATGAACCATTGACCTTCTTCAGGCGTATGTATAAATATATAATAGTAAGTACTAATACATAGTGATTAGTAGTAAGACTACACATCTAAAACAAGAAAAAGTTGAAGACTCCTAAAATAAATACTATAATAATGGTTATAAGTACTAAGTAATAATAAGTTCTAAGTGGCGGTCTTCTAGAGGTTGATGGTTCAATCCTCAGTACGGCCGATATTAAGAATACAATTATGAATTACTGAAGACCTCTACCCGATCATGGCTGAAAAAAAAACGAGAGCAAGCTACCTGTATGGATTAAATAAAGAGTTGCGTTCGATATTCCGTACAGATTCCCGAGTTCGGCAGAAATATTTCCGAGTTTAAAAAGATGCACCTAAAGAAGGTGACATCGGCCGAAACGTTGTGAGAAAAACATCCAATATGTGAAAAGTAGTTTAAATAATCCAAATAATACAAACACCGGTGCTTGTTAGATCACAGAATGTAAGCGAAGTTTAGTCCTGGCCGGTTCTAGATGGGTGGCCATTTGCTAATACCAGACGCTCTGGAAGGACGGCAGAAAGCTCCCTCCAAAATATACAACCCTTAAATAGATGTATTTAGCAAGTACGTCAGTATAACTTGCTAATCCACACATGTGTTTACAGAACTGAACAACCGGATGTTCTGTTCTCAATCATGCGGCGAAGTTTTTCATAAAAAATATGATCTAATTAATCTTTTTAGTAAATATAATCAACTATGCAAAGCTCAAATTATAATAGATATAGAGTGGTCCGTATTTACCTTCTTTTCACGTGGGCAAAGTTAAACACAAAGTAGTTTTTATGTGAGGTTATCAAGCAGTCAATATTCCCTCATTTGATTAAGAACAGGGCAGATATTTCACCTTCATCTTTGCTAATTTGTGGTCATTTACGTACTTTAAATACATGTTATAAACATATAATAAACCCAAGCGATTTGTACATTAGCAGCGTGTGTACAATAAATTGTATATAACGAAACTTTTACACTACGCATTAAATAACTCCAAAAAGTTTATTTGCACACTAAGCATACGCGTTTAAGTCTGCGTATATACAAACAGGTACTCCGTGTATTTTGGTTGTTGTTTTTATTTTAGTTTTTTTTATTCTTTCTGAATAGCGTCTTGTCAATAGCCCGAAGAGTTATTTTTTGGTGTGATGAAATAAATTATCATTAGTCATTTTAACCAGAAATTACTAAAATAACAGATCCTCTTCCCGACAACATTGAGTGGTAATTATGCGAGCTGTAGCGGAAAGGTCTCAATCGATAGGCTACGTTCTATGATTTTCATCTTCTTCGTCAAGTATTCTAACAATTTGTCCGTTTTGTTTAGAACGAAAATGAGAAATAAAGATGATGAATTATGTTAGAGAAGAATTTCTCATTTGATTTGTTTGAGACTAGGTATCTCTTTTCGATGCGCGCGACTGAGAAAAAAAATCAAAATCTTGTCAACGGGACGCCATTACTGAACACATGTAGGAAATATTCTCGACGCTTGAGCTAACCCTTCAAATAACTTGGCGAGTTTTACTCAATTTAATATTTCGTAAGCCGACATTTAGTTATCCTGGAACATGTAATCTTCCGAGAACGTTATCGATAATTTTCATTCTTCATATCTTCACTGATAGAGAAAGAAACCATAGGTTTAACAAGTTGTCCTAGTGACACATGGCCGTGAGGTCTGAGCCGTTGCAAGTCATCTGGAGGTACTAATGTCAATCCTGGGCGAAGGCGGTGAAAGTAACTTAAAATTAACGAGTGTGTCCCAAAATCAAAAAGTGGAATCCTAGCGTGGTACCTCCGTGACAATAAAGGGATTGTGTTCGAGAGTCCAGACAGACGGTTTCAGAGTTCGATACATGACGCCTGATGAAGGATAAAATGAGGAAGTCAGCCAAGATGAGGAAGTCAGTCTGAACGCTGAAAACCATAATTTTCACTCAAATCGTACAACAACCAACGTTCCAGGACCGTATAAGTTCAATTTTACTCTCATTATTCGAATAAAAACCAGATTCAGCGAACATCGATTCCACTTTTTGATGAATACCAGTACCAACAACTGCCCATAATCAAACTACAGCGGATTTTCATCTCAGTACAAAATACGCCGGATTATTTACCAGCTGAGGCATCGATCGAAACATCGTATTACAAAATATCACCGTTTAATAAAGAGGAGACGCCTTCTCGCGCCACAAAATTACTCCCAAATTAGACTTAATTGACTAACACTAAATGAGGATACATCGACCTGACTAGATTTTTTATGCTACTCATTTTACCTTCGTTAGATAAAAAAGAAAAACGCAGTTGCCTTTGCTGTCACGATGCGTGCAAATGAGAGACAAAAATAATCTTGCCAACAAGACGCAATTACTGAACGCATGCGCGAAAATATTCTCGACGCTTGAGCTAACACTTCCATTCACATGGCAACTAGATTACTCTACTTCATATGGCGTCAACCTACGACAAACGATTACGCATTAAAAAAAAAACGGCACTTGGTGATAAGCCGACTAAAAACTTTTCACTGAAGACTATTCGCATTTGCAACATATTGTCAACATCACAATTTTAGAAGAAAACTCGTCAGTGAAACGACGAACCACAAAACACAGCTATTGGACGACATTAAAGTTCGTCACGTAACGAGGAAATAACAATTAACATTTTATGGTATTTTCTGCAGCAATTCTAAAAATATAACTTTGAATGTAAAAGAAAAAAAGCATAACCGACGTCTATACCTAAAAAAGAAAAATGGTGAATAATTTTTTCTTTTTCATTCGATAAACTTTATTCGATCTTCCGGCTCAAATCGATCCATAAGAGGGTATGTGTAGCAGTAGAAGTAGCTATAACAAGAACCGCAGATATACTATGTGTAAATAAGTTGATATTTGCTTGACTTAAATAATGGTACTGATTGGATCAGAATGCACAATTCTGATGTACTGCTTAAATCGGACTTACCAATCGGAATCAATCTCTCCAGGAGCCGGGTTCCTGTTCCTTAATCCTATATAAAGAATCACATCCGCGTTATCCACACAGTGAGCCAGCGAGAAGGACAAGTTGCTTAATGAACCCTTATCACTCGTAACAACTAACATACTTTTTATTGGCGCGCAAACAAAACCTGCAATACTCTCTGGCTATTAGCATAATTGGCACGTGAACTTAGCTTTTAAAGATGGCAACACTTTAACATCTGGACTTACTTCTTAAAAATTGTTTTATTTATAATACTAGGCTTAAAAGCTCACTAAAAATTTGAACCTGTGTACGTGCAGTAAGAATAGTTTTCTCCTCGTCCCGCCTCATTTGTGTTTACTAATGACTTACCACTTATCAAGGTCCGATGATTAACGTTAATTAAATAGAATTGTCAGTTAAACGATGAACGTCACCTGCATAAGATTTGGAAACATTGGGTAAAATGGGCAGAACATTACTTTAGCTGAGTTCATTATCTAAGATAACTGCTTAACAAGTATTTGTTTACATTACATTTGAAGACAACTATGTTGTAGTTTATGGGAAGCAGTCTCATGGTGTTTTGTTCCACAGATGGGATGTTCTAAGAAATAAACTTTCTTCATGAAGGTTCCCTTTGAGTTTTTTTAAAGAGAGAAAGTAAGGAAATTTATTTACTGTAACCGAAGTTATGCGAGTGTTGCTGTGAATTTTTCACATGCCAGTTTTTACTGGGACCAAATGCCTGAGATGGGACCAAATGCCTGGGACCAAATGGGATGGGACCAAATGCCTGGGGCCTAATGGGATGGGACCAAATGCCTGGGACCAAATGGGATGGGACCAAATGCCTGGGACCAAATGGGATGGGACCAAATGTCTGGGACCAAATGGGATGGGACCAAATGTCTGGGACCAAATGGGATGGGTACAAATGCCTGGGACCAAATGGGATGGGTACAAATGCCTGGGACCAAATGCCTGGGACCAAATGGGATGGGTGCAAATGCCTGGGACCAAATGGGATGGGACCAAATGGGATGGGACCAAATGGGATAGGACCTAATGAGATGGGACCAAATGCCTGGGACCAAATGGGATGGGACCAAATGGGATGGGACCAAATGCCTGGGACCAGTGATTCAAGCTTAGTAGAGCTCCTACCATGCACAGAAAGATACAGTAGAAAGAGTCTAGCATTGTCTTGTTTGTGTGAAAAGGGTCTGTAAGAAAAAAAAGAGGCCACTTCCACTAGATTGGGAAGTCGGTTTATTTCTCTGTCAAGGCATGAGAGTGTTCTCCGAACGGCATGTTTCAAGATATGCCACTTGTACTCAATCCTAGGACGTATCTGGCTTTTATTCACGTAGATGACTGCGATTGGAGTGCGGTACATTCTGAAGCGGTAGAATGATTCAATCATTTTTCCAGCGACTTTAGCTATTGATTTGATGTAAGTCTTCCAATGCACGTCTGGAGTAGAAATCAGTCGCAGGAGATATGAAAGCAGGGGTCTTCCCAAATTAGAGAGCATTCATTTTAACTTGAGAGAAATGAATATCCAATCGTTCGTGTTGAAAAATGAGAATCTATACTTAGAAGTGTTAAAAGTAACAAGCCAATATTCTCCGATTTAACCATGTGCTCAAAGTCGGAAGAAAGAATAAGAGAGAGAGAGACAGAGAGAGAGAGTCAGGAAGAGTTTGATCATTAATTATCTCTGAAGTGCAGCCATAGGTAGGTGTCTCGTCTGCGTAGGTGTTAACAAATTATCTCATCATGTGAGTTGCGAGATCATATATGAAAATCAGGGAGAAAGGTTTGCCCAGAATTAATCCTTGAAGCACGCCTGAATTATTCTATAAACTTCAGACTTTTACTTGTCAACAACTGTTTTTGTAGACCTATCAGAGGGAAAGGATTAGCTTATTGAGAGGATATTTCCAGATATTCCCTTGCTTACAAGATTGTGAAACAAACTTTGTGTCAAACCCTATCGAAGGAATGCCATATATAAAGAGTGATCTCGTCTATTACTGATCCTGTGCGATAGCATAGTCAGCATGTCAGTTGTTCATCTCGCAGGGCGGAATGCACATGCATTTCCACTAGATAGTTTGTTTCTGTGTAATTGGTTGACAAGTTTTTGATTTTTTTACAGATTCAAGCAAGTTAGACACAACGCACAGAAGACTTCTCAGCCCCTACGAATATGCAGTTTTTCTTATTACATGACAACTAAAAAGTCTTCAAATGTCATGGAAAGCATTTTTCCTTTAAGCAATGATTAAACAGTATTGTCTATTTTCTATTTTTAGTTTCTATTTTCTGTTTCTTGAGTATTACCGCTGAAATGTCTCCGAAACCAGTAGCCTTATTTGTATCGAGTTTCTGGATAAGTTTGGAAACATCAAGGAAAGTTAGTCAAATGTCGCTTAGAGTTAGTATCTGTCGTCAGGGTGTAGGTGAACCTGATTGAAAATGGTGAAATTTGCTGCAAATTCATTGTGAACAATGTGTATTCATTTGATGCTGATATAATCACTTCTAATTCGTTTATGATGGGTGGGATATCTGTTCTTCAGTTGTAATTGTTAACCCCGAAATTCGTCTGATTAACCACTCTAGATTTAACAAATAGTGCATAAGACAGTTTAGTGTTTTTATAACTTTTTGGCAATGGTTTCGCGCAGTTTTAAAAGAGGATTTCATTTCAGAAAATCTATTTCGTTGATAATAAATTATAATAGTGGTGTCTATGAGCAATAGCAGCGCACATAAAGAGGTATACCGGTACTGGCTGTTTGGGCTCTGTTTGAATATGTTTAAGACTATGAAGTTCTCAATATCAATGGGTAACAAATGGATTTAAAAGAGATTTCAGTTATGAAGGATCCTTAGCAGTCCCAACCATTCTTTGAGTATCGATGAGCTTGGAAGATTGAAAGGGACATCAGAAGACTTGCTGATTTTTTTTTTGATATTAAGTGAGACGACTAAGTATTCGGAAATTCACAAAGGAGACAGGAGAGTTGATGTACACTGTTCAGGGCATGTTGCCAGAAAAAAGATCAAGAAGGATTGCAAAATGTGCATAACCATCGCGTAATCGTATGGGGTTGTCAAAGATTTTAGTAAGATTTTAGTAGGATCATATGCGAGAGAAAAGTCGTGACAACACCTCATTCCATTATCGGTCTAGTTTGAGTGGGCAACCCACTCAACATTTTGAACATTAATGCCACCACAAACATGAATCCTATTAGAAGCATGATCAGAGAGGAGCTTGATAATATTGTCAAAAATGTAATCAATAACTCTCATGGGTTCATAATAACCTGTTCTTTGTCACGATTTATGGACTCATAATAACAGTTTCCTCGTTTTGACGTTTGGACTTTTAACATCACAGAAAGACACATGAACATTTAAGAACTTCTCCCTGAACCTTTGTATTTTATTTGTTGACCACAAAGATGTGAAAAAATATAATATTAGAAAAGACTTTATCATGAATTTACTTGTGACTAAATATGTATTTTCTACAGTAGGAAGGTCACGAGACTGACAGAAAGGAAGTGACTTCACGTGTTGAAGTGTCATGACGATCCGATGCCAATAGTCAGAGGCTAAATGTGCTAATATATTGCGCAGCAAGAATGAGTGTTCGTATTGTTCAAGGTGACAATGATTTAGTATGCAACTTGTTTTTTTCGTCGGCTCTCTGCATTGACAGCGCGAAAGCTATTCTTTATATAGGAAATAGGAACAGTGACCGGCTCCTGAGAGATTTATATCGAGTGGCTACAGTCTCATATAAGCAGTAAATCAAAATTGGGCATTCGGATCCAATAAATACTAAGCATTTAAGACAAGCAATTATCAAATTATTAGGCGTCGTTATTTTGCGGTAGTTTTTTTTGTTGTGGTTGTTGTTGTTAATCCTGTAGCGACTATTACTGCTACAATGTTTTTGTAAAAACATGATTATGTATCAATGTAAACATGGTGATTGTATATATTGCATTATAATAACATATAATAATCCAACGGGCCTACGATATTTTATAGGGAGGGGAGGCGGAAAAGAGAGAGGGTATATTATAACATCACAGAAGAGTTTCATATATATTTGTGTATGTTTGTTTACACAGCTACTGCAGCAGCAGCCAAAACCTTAACCCTAATTAACCGTAGTGAGGTCAGTGGCAATGCAGTAATCCCAGAGCTATACTGTCTGGTACCATAGCAAACAGGATTTGCACCAAGCGGTATTAGGGCGGCAACTTGACCAACAGGACTCTCGGGAAAAGCAAGGATTAGTTGGCATCAAGATCAGTCGTTTTCTATTCGTTGCTTCTGTGCAATTCTTGCGTGTGTTCTGGGCCAAAGCTTTTTTGACTTCGCATGAAACAACTGAGCCTTGATTCTGTCGGTGTCGAGAGAAAAACCTGCAGAGTAAACCATAGACATGAACTCTATGCAGAAGTCTGACTCGCTTAACAGATACACAATTAATCAGCATGAAGTTTTAGTATTGTTTTTAAACAAGACTACAATTTTCGTAAAGACACTTAAAATATAATAAAATATAGAGAAGTATGAAGCTCTGAAAAAGTCTGCCATCATTTTTATGCCACGAGAATACTGGCACGTATAGATGCTTCTATATAGATACAATCCAATGCCTGTGTGTACGTGTGTGTTTGTGTTGTTGTGTCACCAATAGAAAGGAAAGCATCTAAAAGTGTATTCTTATGTAGAAATTACCGGTTAAAGACAATGGAAATGTTTCCGAAACCACTAGGTGCACCCCTATGTGGGCTATCAGGATGCAAGCCCGTTATCTCACGAATATTTCCTATTTTTATAAAATTTAAATAATGTTCATTACATCTTGGGGGGAACTCAACAAAAGTGCTCATAAATTTCTAAGTACTAATGTGACCTATTGAGGCCGCCCTTCCTGGAAAACTACAAATATATCCTATTTTATGAAATTTATATCATATGCATAAGATTTTCCGGGGAAAACAATGGAAGTGGTCCAAAACCTCTATGTTACCCTCTATGTGCCGAATATATGGGCCCCACCTTTAAGTAGACAATTGGGACGGAATATTTAAAAAAAACTGCTACTAGCTAATATTCCAGTCCATTCAAAAAGGTGTAATTCACTTAAAAATGGCACACTAAAAGAAATACACGTGAATAAACTATTATATTTATAACATAAAAATGATATAATATAGTTTATGATAATGTAAGATATTAGAGGCTGTGCGTACCATTGTACTTCGGTAAGCTCTCAGTGATCGAGGGACCCCTTTTCCCGGGTCTAACACTTGATTTCTTTATGAGATGCATAGATATGCGAGTGTTTATTTTAAGTTCTACGCTACTTCTCAAACCTTGAGAAAGTACAGAAGTGAAGAACAATATTTTCTGCTGATATGTTATAGTTTATTTTTCTCATCGTATTTGCTTGGGTTTGCTCAATTTCAGAACCAGAATTAATCTGGTCTGGTGGAGTAAATATATGCGTGTTGTTTCTTGTAGTAGTATCAATAGGAAAAGATTAAACATTTCGCGAAACAGCCAATGTGTAGGCACCCCGAGGAGATATTTTTGAGGGCTTCGAATCTTATGTTATTTTGAATATTTAGTCAGGGTTTACTTCTGGGGCAAAGTACCCTCATATGATGTTGTCCTGAAAAAACTGTACAAAGAGACCGAAGACACTCAATGATAGTATCTAGTAAGTATTCTATCTCTTTACTATCATATATATATATATATATATATATATATATATATATATATATATATATATATATATATATATATATTTAAATATATCAAGCCTGATGACCGCCTCAGTGGTCGCACTACGATAAAAACAACGCAGGACAAGTTGTACGTATAACTCAGTTATGCTCAGAGTGCGTGTGTGTCTGTGTGATACCGTCGTAGCTAAATACCCCTTATTCTATCTGCTGATCGTTGTCTGGTCCAATCGGCTCCAGTGAAAATCTTCTTTGTTCGACGCCGAGATACTACTCTCGTCGTTGACTCTCAGACTATATCAGAGATTTATACTAAAAAACAATGTAAGTTATTTGTATATAAGTATATAAACTGATATACTGTTACGCAGAAGTTAGCGAGCAAATGCCCTGTCCTTGTCTACCCTCTGAACAAAACCATATTGAATGGTAAGAAGAGTGGATACAAAATAGCAAGTCAGACTACCATCTCAGACTTATCTTGAGGAAATAGTAAAATGTCAACTGTAGCTGTTTGTGTTTCTTTAGGTAATCAGAAATGCTAATAATAAAGCAGATACATGGACAGAGAATGTTGCCTTACTTCTATTGAGCTGAAAACGACGGTAGTAGATCGTTTGCAAGTGCCCGCGGATACCAGTACGTGGCGCTGGGATGAAAAACTTTTCGAAATGTAAATTTAGATTTATGTTGTATCTTTTTTCTTTCTGAAGAATACCAACACCTAGTATCGCAACGCACTCCATATTAAGCGTTTGGCTATTGGCATCAACACGTGGTATTAATAGAAAACTTTCGGAATTGAAAGCGACGTTCAAAAATGATTTAAACATAGATTTAGTTAAAACCTACAATTAACTGGAGCGAAAAATTGTTTATTTGTATCTAAATTAGAATGCATCGAGGATAGAAAGCCACCAAGAAATGACGTAAAAATCATTTCTTCATCCAAGTACTTAGTCGGCTTCCCATTGGCGGAACACGGGATTGCAGATGGAACATCGTCGTCTTCAAATACAACGTCAACAGACTCTTCTCATGTATTCAAAGTTGGTAGTTTCAATCCACTGATAAGCTACTTCATCTCCCAACTGAAATATTTCCATCTCATTAATTATCCTCGCCTGGCTTTTAGCATTGATAAGTGGTGTTTCATTAATATATATATATATATATATATATATATATATATATATATATATATTAATTTAATCAATTTGGATAGTAGAATGTTATCATGCGCAAGGTATTTTGGCTATCGATCCCTGTAAACTGGAAAAACTATCAACAGCGAATATCATACAGCACTGATGCGTTTGAAAGAGGAAATCGCAAACAACCGGCCATAAATTTAAAAAGAAACAGTAAACCTTCACTTAAGACATGCAGCGTGTTATAAGACGATCGTAACGGTAGCAAAACAACATGAATTACACTTCGAACTCTATCATACACCTTATTTCTTAGATTTTACCTCACGACTACTGCCTATTTGCAGACTTCAAAAGAATGCGCCAGGGAAAGAGATTTGGTTCCAATGAACAAGTGATATCGGAAACTGAGGCATCAAATCTTTAGAAAAGCGTTGGAATCAGTATAACCTTCGCAAAGAAAATATGTTGATGAATAACATCGAATCTCGCCTAAAAGATGTTTTCTTAGTGATGCCTGGGACTTATTGAGAGATGTGTAGTATTACATCGTTCTTGATTCCCAATGGGTAATCCCTAGTCTCGTTTTCTATAACCTGGTAAAATTTGCCCAACGACACTCATCCTCATGTATAGGTTATATGTCTGTGTTTCGGCATGTAAACCATTTGACCGTTGTTCAAGGTACAAAACATCACATATTCGTAAATAATTGCTGTATACGATTCATTGCCCCAAAATCGTTTGTTTATCCATATATGAAAATATATTGCTGATCGATACTATTACAAAGATTATTAGTTTTCCATGAGCTCCTACGCATGAATTTCACTCCCGATGTAAAATGGAAGACTTGCGAACGTCACCAAAAAATGGTTGCATTATCCCACAGCTCCAGAAAGTATCTAGCTCCTGGTGCAATATGCTACCTGTATGAGAGGTCAGATGAAAGAAGGCGCTGCTCAAAGCACTTCTTTATTTCCTTGACAGAGTCTCAAAACGAGCCTAAATCTGGTGAGGGGATATTTTCTTCTATTACTTAGAGCGCTTTTTTCATAGAAGAGGCGTTGCTAGTCTCTCTCTACTCTATTGTTATTTCCATGGGAGGAGTTCGACTGACCCCATCTGTTGTTCAGCATTATAAGAAGCAAAAAATGTGTCGTTTTGCTCCACAACCGAAAATAATTTCATTTTCTTCCCCCGGGTGTCTAGCGTCAGCCCGAATTCACACAAGCGGAGCTTTATTCGCAAAATCTTCAAGTCTGTAAAACATATTACCACGCGACATTCCATCTGCATATTACAACATGGTCGTCTTAAAAGTGAATGCAAACAGAGTCTCGCCATGAACAATCCCTATAATTATTCGAACATAGGTCAGGCTATCAATTATGCTTGATCGTCTACTAAGTTACCTTAATTAGTAGCAAACAATTCAGTAAAAAAAAGACTTGATGTCATAAGCTATAATACAAAAAGGTTATTTTAAAAATATGAATATACAAACCAAACGAAAACGTATCTGTCCTTGTCTTTTACACAGAAATAATGACATGAGTCCGCTAGCGTTGAGAAAATGATATGCAACATATTCCTTTTTTGTCTATTGCGAACGTCAGAGTAGAATATTTTCAACTTTTCAGCCTAAAACAAAGATTTGGTTCAAAATAGAAACACAATGATTATCATATTAGTCGATGATATATATATATATATATATATATATATATATATATATTTAATAATGACTAGCTTATTCCCAAATCATCATCACATAGTGTGTAGTGCTCTTATCTTTCTAGATTTTACGTTGCATGTGTGTCCCAACAAAAGTACTTTCAGTAAGTAACCAACACATAAAGGCATCTACATAAGAATTTAAACTGCTGATGTAGCTATATGTAGATTCGGATATAAAAATTATGTAAAATCGGTATTTCCTACATAAGGTTAGAGTAGTCGAACATTCTATTAGAACTTAACAGCTGAGAGATTGTTATATTGCGTCACAAGATTGGAAATCGCTAGTGACACGTAGCGGATAAGCTGCTAAGATCTTTATCTTTTTGCTTTACAAAAGAGAGATCAAGGATGAGTTAAAGGCATTATATATTTATGCATGTGTACTGTAGGGAAAATATAAGTACACAAATATTGTTAAACCATAACGAGTGAACGGTGACACGCACACGACCGAGCAACAACAAATATAATAGAAGAGAGTAAGGAACTGCTGCGACGTATTATCTACACAGCAATACTTCAGCTGTGTATATTATGAGACGTTGTTCAGATAATCTGCTGTGATGGTAGAGGTAGTAATCGTAGTGCTACGCTGAGGCATCGATTTAGAAGTATTAGAGAGTATGAAGTATATGATGTTCAACTGCAGACAAAACTGCGCCAGCCTGTTCTTCCAGGACTGGCCTTGATTTAAAAAAATTGAACCTACAATAAAAAGTATTTGAAGGACATGTTGGCGCAGTTTGGTCTGCAGTTAAACATCAGGAAGACAGAGTATTTAACCAAATGAACATTAATGCAACGTAGCTCAAGTGGTGCACCACGACCGGCGTCGTCTGTGACCGCAAGATCAGCGCCCGTCTAAAGTCTCACATCTACCGGACTGTTGCGAGACCGGTCGCTTTATACCGCTCTGGGTGATTACCGAAAACCAGGAAGGCGGAGCAAAAAATCGCTTACATGGAAAGCAAAATGCTTCGCTGGTAGTCCTGAGGTAAACTGCTAGACTACATCTACAACGAAGATATCTAAAAGCGCTACGGCATTGCACCGACTAAGGGCAAGATGAATGAATGGTGGCTCAGCTTGTTTAGACATGTGCTAAGGGCCAACAACGACATCATCGCGAAATTCGCCTTTGCAATGGAAGGTGCTGAAAAACGATTGGGGGGTAGGCCGATAATGAGATATGCAGAAACCCTGCGCAAAGATCTCTGTGAAACCGGCGATCATTCGGGCCCAAACTGTGATCGTGTCATGTAGAGACAAAGATCCACTATTGCAGACCTCGCCGTAGCTTAATAATAAAAAAAACAGATAGTGTGGTGTCACCATGGGGTAGATATAAATCTCAAGTTTACTGTCACCCGGAGTGCTTGTATCTTTAGTGCCATCTATGAGTAAACTATTGTTTACAGACAATTGTAGTAAAAAAAGCTTAGAAATACTATTTAATATTTGAACATTATTGCGTGACAGAAATTAAGTAATATTTCCACCATGAAGCATACCTATTTAAACCAAAATAATAGAATTCAACAGTATATAATCTAGAAATGTTTGTATATGTCAGAAAAAAAAACGATCAAAAAACGGGCAATTCAAACACCCACACTTGTATATTGAGTCACACCTGAATATCAAGCAAACAGGATATTCACAGTCTTAGTATCATATCGATGTGAAAATGAATAAATCTTTAGAAAGTTCACACTAATGGTTATATTAAAGGGCAATTTCAGAAGAAGTAGGTGTAATTCGTGATAAAATGTATTCACCTACGCAGAAAAGCAAAGGCTATCGTCGAATCTTTAAAAGATACATCAAAAAGTCAGACAAAGGATGAAGCTTGATGGTCACATTCGGCGTTATGAGAATCAAATTGACGAGGGGATGAACTGAATTTGCAAAGTATACTTTTAGGGTAGAGTTACATAAATATGTGAGTCGTGTATGAAAACGAAACCGATATTATCTATTCTACTCTGAATAATGGCGTTTATCGACGATTTCTAAAGGCTGACCCTCTCTATTCGATGCAGATTGCGTTATCTGTATTATCTTCAAATAAATCGATGTTTATAAATGTCTCATCTGTGTTGATGAAACTCGTATTCTTAATGCATGACATGTTTTATTGTCTCTACTTTATCATTGCCTATGTCATTTCTATATCATTTCTATTTTAAAATCCGTTGTATCTTTTATGTGATCAAAGAGAGAGAGAAACAGAGAGAGAGAGAGAGAGAGAGACAGACAGACAGACAGAGAGAGACAGAGACAGAGAGAGGGGGGTAAGTACACGGCACTCCGTATAAAAGTAGTCCCTGAAGAAAAGGGAAGCTTGTAATAAACTACTGCAGAGGGTGGTAATGGTTTACTGCGTGAAATTTTCTCAAAGTGTTTCCAAGGAATAAGTTATTTATATTACTACTTATTTGGTAGTGTTTATCCCGGTGTAGTAAACGACCGTTTAAAGACCAACTTATCACCCCAAATTGAAGGATCGTTCATTACTCATTCTAGCAAACATGAGGAAGAAGAATTGTGTTATTATATATGGTGAGCTTACACATAATACACTGCACTTCAAAATAGAAGGTAATGCCTGGAAGAATCGTCGCATGAGAAAAGAAAATATACGATACTACCCCCAAAAGAATTGGTAATGCCTGGGAGGATCGTATCATGATTAAACAACATATACTAAAGTAACCCCTTAAGAAAAAATGTAATTAATGGGAAGATGGTATCATGATCACAGAATAGATACTACACAAACCCCTACCCCCAACGAAAAAGGATAACGTAATCCCCGTTAAGATGGTATCATGACGAAAAAACATAAACACACACTCACTTTAAAATCAAATAAGGAGGAAATGCCTGGGATGATTGTCTCATGACAACATAATTGATACTACTCCCCCTTAAAAAGGATAATATCATGACATCAGAACAGAAACTACACTACCCCAAAACTCTGAATTAAGCATAGAAAGATAATAAACTAGTAAATATTTAGTACATTCTTGGTTTAGTTTAATTTAGAGGAATGGTATTTACTTCCCCTATCCCGGCCTGTTCCGGTAGTGGCGCCTCGGATGGTTAGCGACAAACTAACACTCGGCCTTTTGGCCGGGATCAAAGTGTAGTATCTGCTCCGATGGATACTACACCCTATAAACCGGTATCGTCTTGGTCTTCGGAGCTTGATTAACGCCGGTCTATAGGTTTGTCCTGTGCAGTTCTAGGCGGTCCCACCTCCCAGATTTCACCTTCTCACCCTTTGAGAAAGGGTTAGTTTATTGCTAATCGCCTGAGGCGCCCCTACCGGGGAATGCCGACGGAGCTGCCCAGGCAATTTTTAAAGGTCATAAGTGGTCTTCCTCTAGAGTGCTGACTTATCTAATCCCACTTTCCGACCTTGTGTCACAATTTACTCTGTGGGAGGTAGATAAATACCAGCTAACACCTTTCGAAGAGAGAAGATACAGCTGGAGAAGAACAATACTTTAGCTCGACAGATACTTCTGCAGTTAACGGACCGTGTATGTTTAGATAGAATTTTCAAGTTAGAAATTCTTACTGTGTTTATTAAATTGTTAGGGGAAAGTACAGGATAGCTAACAAAGCCACCCTCCCATCTTAAGAACGGGGTTCTAAATACTACGTTATTATTTCAGCACGGTCCGTAGACTGCAGAAGTATCGCCCGACACACCAGCTTGTGAAGCAGTGGCCTATTCTGTCGGACTGATTGTAAAGGGTATGTAATTCTCTTCCCTTGAGGAAAGTTATGGCGCTAGACCGGAAGGTGGGGAGAATAAGTCAGGCAGCAGAGGTCGTGCACTCTGGCTCCTTTCGCATTAAATGCTTTTTGTTTCACATATGATACATTCAAACAAAATAATTATTTAATATAATAGTCAACGAAAAGGTGACAAATTGCCACTTGTGTCAGATCTGCAACGGGCATGTTTGCAAGTTGAGTAGGTATAAGTATGGTGTTGCATCAGCACACCCGCTAAATAGGTGATCAGCATTTTCGATATAACGGGCGAGTGTCATCGGTGTGTCTTCTGCCTAATTCAAAGGTCTACACTTTTAAATCTGGTCATTATAATGGTACGTAAAAATGATGTGATGATTCTCTAGTGTATTATGCTGTTTAGATGCATATATTGTCGTGTGTTGTTATACATGTAAAATTATATGCCATTTGTTGCACATGTGCAACATCATTTATTTTTGTACAATAGATATTTGTTTCTTTAAAAAATCATTTATCCTAATTAATATTACCCCCATGAAACGTTTTACACTTTTTTCAAACCAATATAAATAAATAAATAAACTATTTAAGGGTAAAGATGAAACGTCGGTCTTAAAATGTATTTCATTATACGAGTATATACGGTAATACTTAAAACGTATTTTATACAAAATAAAGGGTACTCTAAGAAGAAATGATCTTGAAGAATGTCTTTTACTTTTCACTTCCGCTTTCCATTGTTAAATGATTCATAATTTAGCAATGTAATTAAACAAGAAAGAAAAAGAGTCATTTCTTGTATTGTTAAGGATTTCTTTTAAGATTTATCCACGAATTGTTTATTATAATTATATAAAATGAACAATTACAAAGACAAAAACAAAACTATTAAATCAATATGTAATCGCCAACCAGTGTTTGATCAGAGCAGATGTTGCATAGCCCCTCTCCTGCTTGAACCGCGGCAGTACGCGTTTCGTATACTCGTCGTGTAGAGGGTTGGTCGTGTCGTCCAGTGGATGGATTCATTTCTTCTCTGCCGTCGTCTGTTGTCTGCAATAACGGCCATGTGGTGCACTCCGAAGACAAACTCTTCTTTTGAATTTAATTCATTTATTACAAGCGTTGTTATTTCAACTGGGGCTACGTCGAGAGAGAGAGAGAGAGCAATCACTACTTTATCGTAGTTAGTTATTAATGCAAATATCCCTTATCTTTACATTGTGACTTGCACGTCCTCTCGGTTCGCTTTCCGAATCAGACTGACTAAAAAACTCGCTTCTCACGAGAACGAGTGACGTCACAGAGTCTCCGTTTCCCACGCAAGGGCCTGTGACGTCACAGACTCTCCAGGTGCAGACTTACCCTTGATCTGGGGTCTCGCCACACGGTAACCTTGTCACGTCTGCCAGCTCTGACTGTGAGAACAAGCCCTGTTCTGCACTCGACTGCCCCGCGTTAATTCGCGCAAGTCAACTCAACGATTCCCAACAGATACGTCCATCCCCATAGGGGCATTATCCAACACAGATCATAACAAGCAGTCTAAGACAGTCTGTTTTGGCAGTTGTAGTTACAAATTAAGAGAAGACCTTCGACTTGCACGATCATGAGGACGGAATCTTACATACGACATCTGGTATTCTAAAATTGTCACTAATATTATTACTGAACAGACCAGAAAAGAGGGAGCTAAGAGGAATTCCAAAGGCAAACAGTTCGAGGAAATAAGCTATTAAATTATAATTTTTCCGGCATCTTGGGACCTCTGCAGTGAAGGGGTAGGATTTTGCTGATTGTCTGGTTGGTCGGGATTATTGAAGTTTAGATGAGCACAAGTGCCGCAAGTTTGTCGGAGCACACTCCATTGAAGCGTCTGTGGAACAAGCACAGAGACGCAACATTACGGCGATAGAATAGAGGTTGAAGCTTGGTAGACAGTGAGGAACCTATTAGATTAGATACTCTTTTCTGTGACATTCTCTATGAGTTTTCACACGAGTCATTGTCACTGATCACACATTATGGTGGAGTTCTGTTTAGTTAGAGTGAGAATATGTCTTCCAGGATTCTTGGATTCTTCTGATAAATGACAGAAAATAAAACAAAGTTCATCGACACAGATGAAACATTTATAAACATCGATGCATTTGTAGATACATAACATGAACGTATTATTACTCGATTTAAAACGTGTTGATACATTTTTCGTCTAAAACACGCAACATCGACATCAATCATACCAAATCGTAGATTGTGAAGCATAGAACACTGAAACGAACTCTTGTAGTGAATTATAAAAATAATCTATTTAAAAAGTTTCTTCATTTCGCAACTTCTGTTATCTCAATAAAAATACAAAAATTAATATGTCTTTCACATTTTTTTCATCGTAAATTGAATTATGCCATAAAGTGCTGGTTTTGTTTCGTACTTCCATTCTATTTTTCGTTAGACCATACTTCCGGTCTGTTCGCGTTCATTTTGTAGCATATTCTATGATATTTTGTAGCATATTCTATGATATTTTGTAGCATATTTACAGATTTTAAACATATTTTTCTTCTGTAATAATGAGTAGAGTTTTACTCGAAATGGTTATTTATCTTATATTATTTAAGAAAACAACAACATAAAACCATTTTCATCGCCTATACATTATTTTCTATCACAAAACTCCAAATTAGACCATTACCTATACGTGATATCGCAACACATGTAGGTGGTATACGTGCATACATTGCTATCAATAAACGTACATATAAATACACATTTCTTTTTATAATATATGTTTCCCATTAAAATAGCTTAACTAACAAACATCATAAATATGTCATATAATATCGGATGTAAATAATTTAATCAAAAAAAATATATAATGCTAGCAAGTGAAAAATAAACAAGTAAAGAAAATGTTCGTAACACGTTTCTGTTAAATCCGCTCTGTCTATTTGTCTCTGTTTGTCTTTCTTTCTTTTATGAGCTCTCATTTATTGGCTTCCTAATCAATCAGCCATCTTTGTTTTTATTGCAAAGATGTAATTGCTATGGGTTACTGTTTTTAACTGATTTTTTTAATCAAAACATCGTTTCCTAGGTAGTTAATCGGAAAGAAAGAGATAACATATACTTTAATAATCGTAATAGTCGCAAACAGAATTGCGACTTTCCGTTATTTGTTTATTACCGTTTGGCTATCAATAATTATGAAATTATAGTCATCTGTCGTAGTGGCTTTCTCATGAATCGGTCATCTTTGATTCATCGCTAACACGGAATTGCTTTTTTAAATTAAAAAATGGTGTCAAGGGTATTTAATCAAATATAAAAATAACTAATGATATACGTGTAAATAATAATAAAAACATTTTGAAATTTAAAATTAATTAGTCCTCAAAAAAATATTTGAATAATGGTAAATATCGAAAATGTATTTACTAAATTCGTTTCCCGGTGTCCATGAAGAGGGTTGGAGTGCATGTGACTAAGGGAGTCAGCCTCGCCTAAATATTACTAATGAAAAAAAATGTTGATCGGGATTAAATTTAATAAACGACGAATCGTTTTTAAATATTTTTTTTTTAAGAACACGCACTTGTCATATCCGACTAATGAAACAGTATTTTATATATTTTTGTTTAGAAGCCGATTAACGCCAAGAAATGGGGAGATAAATAGGGTTTAAGTGATATATATATATATATATATATATATATATATATATATGATAATTTGATAAATATCGTATATTAAATAACAGAAACATACCATTACAATCTCAATCCCTTAAACACATCAATAATGATAGTATGTTATATAAAAATATCACAATTATACCATAATTCTAATATCTACTCGGCGTTATCAACCAGAACACGTTAGTAAACAGCTGATGCAAGAACATCAAATGAATGCAATTTTCACTGTAAGAAGTGAAGAGTACTGGAAATCTTGGTAAACATATTGTCATCCTGTCTACAAGGATCCCCGCCAGAGTGAGTGACTACTGATAATGACTCGTGTTAGAACATCTAATGAGTAAACAATTACATTTGCCACTGAGAGATTGCTGATAATGACTCTCATCTGAATGCATAGAACGTAATAAATAATAATAATAAAAAATTAGAATCCAATATAGGAGTGACACTATAAAAAGCGGGGCACTGAACTCTAAAACTAATATAAAGAAAAGCCATCGAGTGCTGAAACCAACTCAAATAACCAGAAACCGCTTACAAATCATAGATAAACAGAAATACAATAAACAATATGTCAAAACAAGCAGAAACATACAAATACTACACCAAAATAAGGGAACTGAAACAATCAGAGTAAATCAGAAAAATAACAAAATCCGCACCCCCTTAAAATGGTGAGAGGATTGAAAGACCACTATAACTTTGCGTTATAACAACAGACGCTTACCATTGATTTATCGCTGACAACGACCATTATTC
Source organism: Sepiola atlantica (assembly GCA_963556195.1). NCBI lineage: Eukaryota > Metazoa > Mollusca > Cephalopoda > Sepiida > Sepiolidae > Sepiola > Sepiola atlantica. The sequence continues at coordinate 33,614,696 of OY744528.1, forward strand.
TTCTCTGGGATTTGGTTGGCAATAAGCCTCCAAAAGGTCCCAGACCTATCCGCACTCTTCCAGTGGAGGTATGATTAGTGCCCTTCCTCCTCGATCTTTCCACCATTCTTGACCCGTCACAAATATTTTGTGTGGCTGGTTCGATCACTTTTTTTTGGAGAGGGGTAGTGTAAGAAATTTCATGCATTTACTATTTTTTTTGGTTTCATGTGGTGGTGTTCTTCCTTTGTTTTTGTTTTGCTTCCTATTGCTACTTCCATGTGAGTTGTAAGCATTTGTATCTTATGGGGGTTGGTTTCCGCATTCGAGGATTTTCCTTAAGATTTCAGCTTTGCCGTCCGTTATTAGTAGTATTTATTTTGTCATAATTATTATTATTATTTAATATGAAAATTAGCATATCACATTGTGTCTGGTGGGTTACGTTTTATTATTATTATTTTTTTTTTAATTTATTTACTTATATATATGTTAGACAAAAAATAACTGAATTGTTACTATATTTGCTTATTGGGGAAGTGGTCATTTTATCATTCCCACTGAAGAGCCATGGATTGTTTAGTTTTGCTGGTGTTTATCTCCGAAACAGTTACATGGTTGACAACGGAGTATCCCCGTGTCCTATTTCACAATTTAAGTTCAGGTTCCCTGTTTCACTGTTAGATATTTGCAATCCCCTTTTGTATTTGTAAATTAAACAGCGGTAAGTCGGCTTATGCGAGTGCTAAGCCTGCGATATGTTTGATTTCGTTAGTCTCCCTTGGAATATAAACTGCATTTTCCTTCTTTGCTTAAAATGATTCAAAGCTTCATTAGACTATACATTGGGTATTTAGGTCTGTATGGCTAGGTTTTATTTCCTCTTATCTATTTGCCTATTTGGTACCAAAGGTACTTAAGCCTTTTTTTTCTTTTTTTAGTGCTGCTTATTAGATAAACATCTTTTTAATGCATACAAAAATTATTCGGCTACACGTTTGCATACATATTTTATTAAAGCTGTCAAGTTACTAGATCTCTTCGGAGCAGGCCCTTCTCGACGGTCATTGAAAACAAAGTGAGCAACATTTGTCAGTTACTGAACACGCTATCAATTCATAAGATATCAATTTAAACTGCATAACACAATATGTATTATAGGTTTTTAAGTGTTTAAATATATTTAAAAAAACGTACTAGTTAAATACCTAGAAACATATTTATCGAATACCATGAAACAAAACAAAAATATATATATAACCAATATTTAAACCTAACCGTTACACACAGGCCTTACGATAGACTCATAAACGTAATTGGGTAAAAGTTAAGAGAAATTATTTAAATACAATGACCCCACATGATCTCAACCACAGCTATTATGGAGATGGCAAGCCTATACTAACCCATACGCTTGATTTCATATCTGTAAGCCCAATCTTATCATTTATAAAGCTAGCCACTCCATTAGAAACCAATCCGTTTCTTAACTAATAAACTACAATATAATTTACAACGTTATACTCAAATATAAGCACCCAAAAAAGGTATATACAAATATAACACATAAATCCTTTAGTTACAGTAATACTCCTCCACTCTGTAAACTAACACTCAGACACACCAGAATTTAACCCACTCGCAAGTATGTAAACAAATTACACTACATACCATCACCGCTAAATAAGAATACGCATTAGATACAGACAAACATGCAACATCTGCAATCAGCAATTAATTTATATCTAAACAATATTAAGTTACATTTTAGGCACGTATATGCATATGGACATCCCCCGGAAACTCGTTACATTCCTCAAAAAGGACACTTGAGTGTAGTCACCAGACGACGAAAGCGGTAATCGTCGAGTTCTATTTCTCGAAATGTGTTCATTTGTGAGTCACCGCAGATTTGAAATAGGTCTACTAATACTAACGAAACAATGGTACGTTTCTGAAAATTTATATATATACTAGCGTGACCTGTTTCCCGGCGTTGCCTGGGAAAATTTTTAAAAAACCCAAAAGACTCACGCTTCCTACTTCCAACAACAAATAATAATTTTATTATTGTTTTCTTTTACATTCGATGAGGATACATATAAAAGTGATAAATAAAAATATGTACAACGTTGTCTTCGCTGTTTGTGAAACTCCACAGACTTCACGATTATTATGTAATAGCTCAAGGGTGACAAAATATAAGAAAACTCTAAATCTAAAAGTTTCAAATGTAATCATTGTATGGTTTCCTATTAAAGTAGTTAAACAGATAATTAGAGACGCAGAAAACATACGCACGCCAACTATATAAGCAAAAAAACTTAACTAATAGACCTGATTTATGTCATTTTTCACCGCCAAAATTCTGAGTTTCAGTTGATGAAAATATAATTTTTAGACACTGAAAACATACAACAGACTTTAAGAGCATGGTTTAAAGTTGTTGACCAGTAGCAGAAATCTTGCGTTTATACATATAAACTTGTTTTGAAACGAAGAAAAAGTTGTGTTTACATTATCTAAGAAAAAATTAAAATAACTATTCGTCACTTTTGTAAATATTTTGTTAGTTGTAAATGTGTTCTTAAAACTTCGGAACAAACTATATAAAATATAAGATAGACAAGTCCCAGGAAAGCAGCAAATGTAGATTCCGTGGACAACGATGCGAAGTGGTGAATCCCAGTGAATGCAGCAAGTTCGCCCAAAAGGAATATAAAAGAATACATGGCTGGATTCGTAAGGTAATTCACTGAGAACTGTGCAAATACCTGCATTTGCACATGCAAACAAATCGTACTAACACAAACCGTATGATCAAAGGCTTCTAAACTTCTGCGACCAATGAAGACATACATCAAAGAGGAAAAATTATAACTGATTACAAGAAATAAAACTGCTCAATCGTAGGATTTGCATTTAAACCAGCGAACGCTGTGTCGCTGAAGTAGCCAGAATAAAGAAAGTAAATACACAGACCATGCAAATGAAATGAATAAAACTTCCGTAATACTAATAATTGTAAGAGCACAAGGAGCAGTTCTTTAAAAGCCTAATAACGAACTAGGTGACAATTGAATTGAAGAAAGAATTAAAACCATACAAACAACGTCACTGATAAAAACAGTCGATTAATAAGAAAAAGAACCTTCCAGTGCGTAAACCAACACACATTACAAGATGATGCTAACCAACCACTAGTAAGTAGAAATAAAGTAGCATTGCGTACACAAATTTAGAAACTGTCTGAGTAGATAGAAAATATGTTTTTTGAAATCTGAAAACACGCCCCTGTCGAAAATTTGCAGATGCACTAACATCAGTTGCTACCAAAAAAAGTGGTATTTGAGGTTCTGAAAAAGATGGAAAAAACCGTGGACGGATAGCGGCTTCAAGTTCACTACTGCTGGGACGGCACGAAGCGTTCTGGAACTCTAAGTACAATTATTTCACTCAAATGTGTGATAGCTATCAGCTGTTATCAGCAAGAATGTAATGGTAAACGGCTGGTGCAAGTACACGAAGTGAATTTACGAAGGTGATCGTGAGAATCGGAGATTACTGGACATTTGTCGATACCTATTGTCATTCAGACTCCAGGGAATACCACATGTTTATTTCCTAATGGACTATCACTAGAAAACGCTGCGGGAGAACTCTGTGCGACTACATGATAATAATAATTGTAATATTATAATGGTAACATGTTATTAACTGACACTGACATTTCCGGAAAAAATACACAGTCCCACCAAGATCGGTTGGTACAATGGATGATCGCCGCGGAGGGTGAGGCAGGATATAAAAGATCGCGGACGGATAGTACCATCCAGACTTCGATAAGAATGGA
>OY744528.1:33621027-33626027 GCA_963556195.1 Sepiola atlantica
AATAATAATAATAATAATAGCCAAGAAAACTTATAATATGTATTTATATAACATATATATATATATATATATATATACATTTTTTTCTGTGTGGTAGTGCACAATATCACTCATTAAAATGAATGTGACAATCACTATCCCTGTGGCAGGACCACAGGCAAAATAAGCCTGGGCCTGGTGTGGCCACACACACCAAAAATATGAATAATGCACAATAATATCAATACAAGCCGTGGGACTCAGGAGAAAGACCTGAGTGTCATGATGGGCAGGTGCTCCCTCGTTAGCCAACATGGGGGACCCGGTCCGCATCCTGCGAATGTTGGCCCTTCTTATTTCAGAAACAAGACAACGGACAAGAACCAGGTAAGTAACCTCTCTGATTCCAGGTACGACAAGGACACAGACCAAAGACAGGAAAACCAGAGCGAAAACAGCAAACTGAAAGGATATAGAAAGAAATGGACCACGAAAGAGAACAGACTGGTGATGGAGTGCTATTATAAAAGCCACTACCCTACAGAAAGAGGCTACCGAAAACGAATGAAACATTTCTGAGACATTGCTAGTGACTACCATACAACGGAACAAAGGATAGCCGATCAAGCAAGACAGATCCTCAAGCGAGGATGGTTCTCGGAGATGGAACTGACCGAAATCAGACAGAAGGTTAATGGCGAGACGGAGCAAGAAACACCACCGAAGGAGAAACCACGGGAAGAGGACGGGCAAAACATACACACTGAAACTGAAGAGATTGAAGACTACAGAATCACAGAACCAGATGAGATAGAAGACTGCGGAACCACAGAACCTGCTGAAATAGAATTCAACGAGAAAGAAGCAAGTGAAGTGGTGAACATTAGACGATACATGTTAGAAAACAAAACAAAACTCCCATCTCTCAGGAATGAAGTAGCGAAGAAATTAAAAGCAGAAACAGAAAGAGTAAACAGACTCCTCACACATCCCAACAGAAACTATTACAGACCTAAACAACTTGATATATGCAGGGGCAAAATCGGTAAGTATGAAACTAAGAAACGAAGAGAATGGACAAAAGAGAGGACCGACAAAACCTGGATGGGAAATCAGACTGGAAACCCAGATCACCAAACTTCAGAAAGAAGATAAAACCGTGAACAGAAAGAAGGAGGACATGAAACGATTAAGAAGCAAAAATCAGAAACGCAAGGAAAAACTAAATGAGAAACATGAAGAAATAAAACAAAGGATAGCAGCAATAGAAGGAAGACTGAGACGATACAGGTACAAATCAGAACAGAGCAAACAGAACAGGACCTTTGAAAACAATGAAAGCCAGTTTTACAAAAACGTAAATGGAGAAAAAACAACAACAGAGTAACCGAACCCAACAAAAACAAAACAATTATGAAGCAAGATATGGGAAGTACCAAAAAAGCACAACAAGAATGCCCAATGGTTGAAAAACATGAAAGATGAACTGCAGAAAATCGAAGAAGGAACCGAAACAGAAATCAACAAAGAAACGATCAAGGAAACCCTAAGTAAAATGGCAAACTGGAGAGCACTAGGCCACGATGGAATACATGCATACTGGTTTAAAAAATTCACGACCGTGCATGAAAGAATAGCGCAGAAACTGAGTGGATGTATCCGCAAAACAGACGTACCAGAATGGATGACGGAAGGAAGAACAACACTAATACAAAAAGACCCAAAAAAAGGAACGACCCCCAGCAACTACAGACCGATAACATGTCTACCAATAATGTGGAAAATTCTCATAGCACAACTGAGAGAACAAATCTACCAATCCCTGGACAAATGTGGACTGCTCCCCGAGGAACAAAAAGGATGCCGGAAAGAACAAAAAGGGGCACATGATCTACTATACATTGATCAAAAGACCCTGAAGGAGGTGAAGAGAGGACAAAAGAACATAACCATGGCATGGATTGACTACAAGAAAGCCTACGACAGAATCCTCCAAACATGGATAATTGAATGCTTAAAAATATACAAGATACCAGACAGGAGTATTAATCTCATCCAGAAAGCGATGGAAACATGGAGACTAAAACTGACAGCCGGAGGACAATACCTGTCTGAGATAAAAATACAGAGAGGCATTTTTCAAGGAGACTCTCTATCACCACTACTGTTTATAATAGCCATGATGCCACTCAACTACATACTCAGAAAGTGTGATGCCGGATACAGGTTTACGGATACAGAACAAAGAATAAACCACCTGATGTACATGGATGACCTTAAACTGTTTGCAAAAAACAAAAAAGAACTGGAAAAGCTGATAAACACAACCAGGATATTCAGCCAAGATATCCAAATAGAGTTTGGAATCGAAAAACGTGCACTGCTAGAGATCAAAAGAGGAAAACTGGAGACGACAGAAGGTATAGAACTCCCCAACCAAGAGGAGATGAGGACACTAGGAGAACAAGTAGTTATAAATACCTGGGAGTTCTGGAAGCAGACACAATCAAATATACAGAAATGAAAGAGAAGGTTGGAAAAGAATATCTACGAAGAACAAGGAAACTCTTAGAAACTAAACTATATAGCATAAACCTAGTAAAAGGGATAAACACATGGGCTGTATCACTAATAAGATAATCTGGACCATTCATAGGCTGGACCAAAGAAGAACTCAGGCACCTTGACCAAAGGACTAGAAAACCAATGACTATGCACAATGCATTGCACTCAAAAGACGATACGGACAGACTCTACATGAAAAGAAATGAAGGAGGTAGAGGACTGGTAAGTATAGAAGACTGTGTGGAAGACACCAAAAAAGAACTGGAGAAATATGTAACCCAGAACACGGAAAGACTGATCACCACATCAAGAGACACCAGCCCAACAAACAACTCCGGAAGCACTGAACCCGGAAAAAAAAAGACAAGAAAAGAAAAGTTGGAAGAAAAACAACTACATGGACGCTTTATAAGACTCACAAGCGATGAAGCCAATGAAAACAGCTGGGCATGGCTAAGAAAAGGACACCTGAACAGAGAAACGGAATCACTGCTGACGGCCGCACAGAACAATGCGATTAGGACAAACTTTATTAAAGCAAAGATAGATAAAACCCAGGAAAACAGCAAATGCCGATTGTGTGGACAAAGAGACGAACGATAAATCATATAATAAGTGAATGCAGCAAGCTAGCACAAAGGGAATACAAGAACAGACATGACAGCGTGGGGAAAGTAGTACACTGGGAAATGTGCAAACAACTGAATTTCGAATATGCAAAAAAAAACGTACAAACACAAACCAGAAACTGTACTAGAAAACGAAAAACACAAAATCATATGGGATATGAATGTACAAACAGACAAACCCATAACAGCAAGGAGACCGGATATGATAATAATCAACAGGAAAGAAAAATCCTGCAAAATCGTAGACTTTGCCGTTCCAGCGGACCACATAGTGAAGATCAAAGAGACGGAAAAAAGAAGCAAATATACTGAACTTGCCAGAGAATTGAAAGGAATATGGAACATGAAGAAAGTCAGTATAATACCAATAATCATAGGAGCACTAGGAACAGTCCCCAAAAACATGGAGAAAAGACTAGGAGAAATAGGAATCAAAGGGATAACTGAGAGCATACAATAGACAGTAATGATCAAAACAGCTACAATCCTGAGAAATGTCCTCGAATGCGGAAACCAACCCACATAAGCCACGAAAATTATGGACAGAGGGTCGAGGAGGGAAAGCGCAAACCAGACTTCCATTGGAAGAGCGCGGACAGCTCTGAGACCTTGGGGAGGCTTGTTGCCACTCGGGCCCCAGAGGGGACCAATGGCCCTTATCAGCGGGAAATCGTGTGTAGGTGGCTGTTGCGATTACCGCAAGGTCATAAGCGGTGATGAACGAAAAGAGGTGGAGCATACTGGAAGTCTGAGGAGACTTGTTGTCACTCAGACTCCAGGGAATACCACAGGTTGTCGGCAGTGGGCGATCACTGACGATGACCAGTGTGATAACTCCTAGTGAATAAATAATATTGCCACCCAAATCCCAGAGAAGACCAATGGTCCTTACCAGCGAGAAATCAATGGTACATGGCTGTTGTGATACTGCAAGTTTATTTGCAGTGGCTATCGAAAAGAGGTGGAGAATACTGGAAATCTGGGGAGACTTGTTGTCATTCAGACTCCAGGAATACTACCGGTTGTCGGTGAGCAATCACTGATGATCTGTGTGAAACTCCTAGTGAGTGAATAATAATAATAATAATAATAATAATAATAATAATAATAATAATAATAATAATAATGTACACATGGAACAATACCAATAATTATAGGAGCACTGGGAAAATTTCGAAAAAAGCTGCAGAAAAGACTAGGAAAATATTAATTCTAGCACCACAGAACCACATAGCACTGATGAAAACATTTAAAATGTTAGGAAACTCCTTGAGTGCGGAAACCAAAGGAGTCAACTATGTAAGACTAAATAACTACAGGTAAGTTGAAATAGAAAAAAAGAACAAAAATATAAGAAATACATTACAGAATGTAAAGGGAATTGAAACTTTAAGAAATCCCATAAAGAGACACCCCTCTACACAAAAAACGTGGTACCAGCCTTGAATAGTAAGTCAGAAAATGGTCAAGAACATTCTGAGGAGCGTGATCGCAATCCAGACCTGCGCCGAAGGGCGCGAGGAGTACTGGAATATGGTGGAAGCTTATTACCACTCAAATTCCAGAGAAAACCAACTGTTGTTATCAGCGAGAAATCAATGGAAAACGGCTGGTACGATAACGCAAAGTCATCTGCAATGGTTATAAAAAGGAAACCCACATTGTCAGAAATCTTTTAACCTGACCAATCTCGGTCCCGCAAAAAAATACAGTTATCTTGAAGGGTCAAGAAAGATGAGATCGAGAAGTGAGCGCATGACCCAAATAAGTGCTGGAATTTTGAAGAAGCTTATTGCCACTCGTATTCCAGATTGGGTTCAACGATCT
>OY744528.1:33631027-33668527 GCA_963556195.1 Sepiola atlantica
ACATATATATATAAATATATATATGTACATATATATATATAATTATATGTATATATGTGCACACACACAGACACACATATATATATATATATATATATATATATATTTAAATAGAAAGTAAACCGAATAAAGACAGATGATCTCAGACAAATAAAGTGTTCGATATTCGATCAGATAGAGCTGTATCACTAATAAATGATAATAAAATGTACTTAACAATTAAAGTGATGAGTTAAGTACAATTTACCCTCATTTATTATTGATATATGATATACACACACACACATAAACCGAACATAGTGATATGAGACAAAAGGGGGAAAGTAGCAACTGTAGTTGAAGTCAATGTCCATAATGATGATGGCGTAAACAGATATGAGACGGAGAATATAACGAAATACCAAGGTATCATGTACGACATGAAAAGAAACTGGAATCTTAGGAAGATCTCTATCATTCTAGTAATTATAGGAGCAACCGAACTCATGAAAAATAATTTCAGAAACTACCTGGCAAATATACTCGGTTAATTAAGTGCAAGAGAGATATAAACAATTGCACAAAAAGGGACGGTTATAATCTTAAAAAGATCTCTCGGTAAGTGTGGCTGAAATAACATCCGGCAGGATGCCCCATCCCCAACAAAACCAAAAGATAAGAAAATTGAAAAAAAAAGATTTTATATATACATGTATATGTGTATGTGCGCCAGTGTATGCAAATGGGTATATATATATATATATATATATATATATATATATATATATATATATATATATACATGCAAATGTATGTATGTATACACATGCATATATACATGTATCTATTTATGTATGTATGTATGTATGTATGTATGTATGTATGTATATGTGTAAGTGTTAAGGTGTATTCGTGCGCGCATTTTATTTTTATAAAATCCGTTCAACTTCACAATTCTTCCGGTGCATTTTTCTTTTCTAATAACTTCCTGCAATAATAATCGTTCTTCAGTTTTTTTTATTCAACTTTTTCCCGTTTTTATTATTTATTTTCAAAACAGTCATTATTTTCTATTTTTTTTTCATTTAATTTTTAATTTTTTTTTTTTATAGTTATTTTTTTTTTTTTAGGTAACATCCGTGCCTTCGGCTCTCATTCACGGGCACCTTGTTGTATAAGTGGCTTTACTCACTCGACCATTATAAATAATGAGCTGCAGCCCCACTATGTGTTTGTAACCTGAAACTCAATAAAGCTGAACTTCCAGGGCCCCCATTTTTTTGTTGTAGCGTGTCCGTTTAACACACGCCATACTCTTGCAAATATCTTCGATGCATCAATAACTTACGTGAATTGCATCTCACCGGTTACGTGGCTAGCTTCGACAGATCGGGGTAACTTGCCATTCGTGGCGAGAGTTAACTTAACATCTACATGATCGGCTTATATTTCGCATACCGTTTTTCTCAGTTTACGTTATCGCCGAGGGTCAGGGTCAATGCCAGTAGTGTACATAATCGTCCAAGAGTGCTGACGATACTAAGATCGAATATTTTGTCACTGGTCAAAAATAACTCGATACCCTGGTATTAAAACAGCCAGTGGTGAGTAAACATCTCCATACGTGTTCCGTTCTACGACGAATCTGGTAAACAAACACTTGTGTTTAATCTTTTCGTGTTTATTTTGTTGTTGTTTACTTTTTTTTGTCAACTGGTGCTTAGTATATGGTATATATGCATGTGCTCCGACTAACGAAATAACGATCGGGTGTCAATATCAGCTTTAAGCGTTTGCCCGTCTACCCATATTGGCGAGCTGTAATACAGCGAAACAGGCCATCTCTCTTTATATATATATATATATATATATATATATATATATATATATATATATATATATATATATTTATATTATTAATATTTATTTATTATGGTAAACACACACACACACACACACACATATATATATATATATATATATATATATATATATATATATATATATCTTGCTCTATTTCTTAATGAGCAATATTCTCAGGACCTTTTACCCTATGGATACAAACTTAACCTGGATTATATATATATATATATATATATATATATATATATATATATATATATATACGTGTGTGTGTGTTCGTGACGATAATTATGCTTTGTATGATGACATATATATATGCATACATATATTTATACATTATATATATATGTATAAATATATATATATATATATGTGTGTGTGTGTGTGTGTGTGTTTGTGTGTATGGTGATCATTTTGATGAATATCTAAATAACAATTAAACTAAATGTTACTAACAAAAGGAAAACTCGAAAAAAATGTGTATGCTCGTCAACGTTTCGTCTTTATTCTAATACTTTCTCAAGATAACTGCTTCAAAGAAAAAAACATGGAAACAACATAAAAACAGTTTTTATGTTTTGTTTTCTTAATAAGGCATCTTTAGAAAATGTCGAAATAAAGATAAACATTGATGAACATATAAGCACGTTTCGGTTTTTCCTTTTTCACATAAGTATGTATGTATGTATGTATGTATGTATGTATGTATGTATGTGTCTATCTTTGTCAGGTGATGTGTCTGTGTACTTGCGTGCGGTATCTGTTGACGGTCATGTGTTTTTTTTTTATTTACTTCACATTACCTAATCCTATTTCCACAACACAAAGTGATGCGCATAACCAACTTCTGATCTCACCGTTTGTGAGTTCGATTCTTACTAGATCCATGAGAGTTATGAAATTATTGGATGAAACCAAACTGCCATTCCTTCATTCTTTTGTCTTTTATTCAGTCACTTTTATTTTAGGTATCTCTTCTTGCGAAATCGATTTCTGTCAAGGCTACAATATAAGTTTAACTAATACTCCTGGGAAAGCTATGAATCTATATATCCTTGCTTCAGCCATGGATTAAATATTAATGTAGACTAGACTGCCAAGTGTGTGTTTGTCAACTAGTCTAGGAGAAGGAAAACTGAAATAACATTAGGTTTTCTATGCTGATATAGACATTATCTCCAGTTGTCATCGACTTCTAGCTACTGAACTCATGTACTGTAAATGCGGTTGTTGATTGTCCAACCCTTGCTTCAATATTTACACTCCGTACATACATCCTTACAGAAGGTATCCGTTGTCTTTTGAGACTAGAAAGTGGTCTGTCAATATACATTATCGCATAAGAATTCAGTTAACTCCCCCATTTACTTATTATGAAATTGGTTACGGTTAGAGTTAGGGGGTTGGATCACATATTGGATAAGAACCATTCATCCAGTCCCTATTTACTTGATTCTCCACGAGGGAATAGTTAGATACAATACACAGTGTTCACGTATGGGGGATTAACCAACCCGTAAAAATATCAGATTCTTTTACACGTTTATTACTAATAAAATGGTCATCACATATTAAGGCCAAATGCAACTCGAGGATGAGAGTTAATTCGATTAAATAATTGTTAGGACAAGGTTCGAATATTTATGGAGACAGTCCTTGATAGGAATCAATTGAAACTGAATTTGAAGACGACCATGTTGTATTCAGCAAGGAATTAGTCCATCGTCAATGTGTTTCACAGATGGGAAGCCCTTGCGAAGAAGTTCTGTCTGTTAAATTAAGCCTGACGTCAGACATGCTGAAGAAGACACGCACATTTCATTTGTTTTCGTAGAGATCCGAGTCATTGCTGTAAATGCCTTACAAAGAGTAACCAGTGATTGGAGCTCAGTCGAGCACATTTCATGAAAATAAGGATATAGTTTAGAGAGATTAGTAACGTCTCTTCTGTGAGAAAGGGGTCGTAAGAAACGGAAGATATGATCTCCTTCATGCAGGAGATGATCGTCAGCTCTTTAAATGCAACAAAGAGTGCTCAGAGCGACAGCTCTCCGGATGTGGCAACACCATTTTTTTCCTAATTACTTGCTTGATGGATTGAAAAAATCTTTGCTGAATTAAGTTGCTAAAGCATTATATTGTTTTTAATAACAAAACACCTGTTTCAAAATTTTAACACAGGGTTTTTATTGATTAGAAAGTTGATTTTCCACTGCGGGTTTGATCCAGCGAGAGGAATCAAAATTTAATTAATTCTAGAAGTTTCCCAGAAGTTATTACTATATAAAGACATGTACTACATGTACAATTACAATATGTTAGCTATATCAACCCGGCGTTTGCCGGGAGTCGGTTACTTTCGTTTTGTTTCGAGCTCTCCTTGCGTTTTCTCTAAAATAAATTATTTTTCCTGCGATAAAATATATACATTTTAAAAAGTTATTCAACGTCATTTTTGATGTCGAATTTGCGATAAGATATATACGATGTCTTCCGAAATGTCGAAATTTAAATTTCATGAATACTTTCGACTTTTTTTGTTGTTTTTTTTGTTACGATCTACAGAGTTGTTAATTAGTTAGCGAAATTTCCTACCTTGCCAAAGTTACTGAATTTTCCGGCCACTAATTTAATTAAACGCTTTTGGGGGGAGGAGGAAGGGGAAGGAATTTATGACAACCTTTTCTTCAATCTTTGTATTAAAACATGCTTAAATCCTATTTTAATCACCTTAATTACTAACAGTAAACATATTGGATTAGAAACTATTCGTTCGATCACATTTTGGAAGAGCACCCTTGAATTTATATATAATAAGTTAAAGGTGTTCGTTGTTGCCATAAAAAAAGAGAATTTGTGAATATCAAAATAATCTGATGATCATTACTATTACCACCATGAATTAGTTTAAAGGAAATACAATTTGAAATCAGAAATTAACTATTCATTTTTGTTCACCTATACTGTTTAATTTAATAATTTTAATAAGTTTTAATTTTCACAACAGTCGTGCAAAAACGGTAGGACACAATGACACACATTAACTGGTCTGACATCTTTATTATTATAGATATCTGTTTGTTCCCTCATTTATATATATATATATATATATATATATATATATATATATATATATATATATATATATAGTAAGTTATGAAAATATATTTATGTCAATTAAGCTACATTTCATCACCGTCGGGAATCGTCAGGCTTTTCATAACTTACTACCTAGCTCTACTCACATATTGAGCACTATAAAAGCAAATACTGAAAATCGATACATTACCGTATGTCTCTTTATGACATTTTTTGTGGGTACATGAAATAATAAAATTATCTAAACAAATATATATATATATATATTTATATATATATATATATATATATATATATATATATATATATATATATAAATTAGTAAACTACGAAAATATATTTATGGTAATTTTAGCCTGAAGATTCCCTCGGGGATGAAACGCAAGAAACTCTGTGTAGCTTTATTGCCGTAAATATATTTTCATAGCTTACTGCCTAGCTCTACTTACGTATCGAGCACTGTTGAAGTAAATACTGAAAACTGATACATAAAAAGTATATCTCCTTATAAAATGTTATGTGCATACATCAAATAGTAATATATATGTATATATATATATATATATATATATATATATATATATGTATATATATATATATATATATATATATATATATTTGTTTGTTTTTTTGTGTGCGTGTTTCGATCTGTTATTCAATTATTCTAGCTATCTTCATTGTTTATGTTTATTTCTCGGTACATGGCTTCATCTGTAGAACGCTACTCTCATCTGTTGTCATGCGTAATTGTTCAAGTTACTTAAAAAGGTTTACATGAGCTATTGAATGGAACTCATCTGAGAGGAAGTAAACATTTGTGTGAGGAAAGGAATGACGAATGAGGAATTGAAGGAAACATAGAGAACAATAGAAAGAAACGTGAGCACAAAATGGAAAGGAACGAAATAGAGAAGAAGAGGGAAATAAATGAAACTGAAATTAAACAAATAATAACACGGAGAGGAATAATGAGAGAGAGAGAGAGAGAGAGAGAGAGAGAGAGGAGAGAGAGAGAGAAAGTAAAGATGTAGAAAAAATGAAAGAGCGGCAAAAAAACTTAAAGAACTAAGGGAAGAAAATAACAGAAAGTAAGAGAAGAATTTAAAATAAGGAAATCAAAGACCCAAAGAAGTAAATGAAGTAGAGAGAGAGAGAGAGAGAGAGAGAGAGAGAGAGAGAGAGAGAGAGAGAAAGAGAGAGAGAGAGAAAGAGAGAGAATAAGAGTCGGGTGATAAAATGATAGAATAAAAGTAGAATATTAAAGAACGAAAAAAACACAAAAGAAAGAAAATCATAAAGAAAAATAAAAAAACGGAATAAGGAAACAAAGATGAAAATGAATGAGGAAAAGAAAGAGGAAATGAAAGAAGCAAAATAAAGGATCAAAGAAGTTAATGAAGGAGTGAAAGAAAAAAGGTAATGCACGAAAGCAAACAAATGAACGAAAACTATCTAAGAAAATTCAAGAAAAATAGAAAGAACCAAAGAAGTAAATAAAAGAGCGAGAAAAGAAGATTACAGAACGAAAAAGAAATGGTAGAAGAAAATGGAAGGACATTAGAAGAAAAATGGCAGAATATGGAAGAAAGAAAGAATAAAATAAGAGAACGAAAATTAAATGGAAGAAGAAAATAAACGAAGAAAGTAGAAAGATAGGTAAAGACAGTAAGAAGAGAATGAAAGGAGAGGAAAAAATGAAACAATAAATGAACTTGAAAGAGGAAAATAAAAAAAAAATCGAATGAAGATGAAAAAATCGAAGAATAAAAGAACAAAATGAAAGAAAGAAAAGAGAAGGAAACAAAGAACAAAAGAAAGACAACAATAACAAAAAATGCAAAAGAAAGAATAAAAACTAAAGTGAAAAAATTTAAAGTTTAAAAAACCACCAAAAAAATGATAATAAAAATAAAAACAAAAGAAGAAGAAAAATAACAATTGAAAGAAGACAATTCCGAAAAATAAATAAACAAATACGCAATTGTTCAACATTTTTAAGAAAAAAATATACTAAAAAGACGAAAATTATAAACTCCGTACAACTACAATAAAAATATTTTCTTCTTTTTTTTAATTTAACGCCCAAATTACGTACAAGAACTAATTAGTTCTACGTAAACAAATACTAAACAAGTCTAAGTCCACAAGAAAAATGTGTAAATCTACAATACATAGATATAAAGTTCACATACACGTGTCCTGCGCAGAGGGAAGAAGCCAGGGCGGTAGGTCCACTCCATCTTCAGTAGCCGATTGCTAAGTCTGGTTATCGTGTAGCACTTACAAAGACTTGCGCCTAGGAAGCCCGTGCCTGAGACGCGTGCCTCACTCAAGTAATCAGCGTTTCAACATCCGACAACAACGATAGTAGCAGCAGCAGCCGAGTGCGGCGGTAAGAGGTGTCTGTATGCGAGAAAGGCAACACGGAGAGCGAACGAGCGACAGAGAGAGGGGGAATCGCAAAATCTAAGGAGCGAAGGGAGCGCCATAGCAGAGTCAGGTGGAAGAAGGTCGACACACACAGTAACAGATGGAGGATGAAGCCGCTATTAATTTGCTTGTCTCCCCCCGAGAGCAAAATAAGGCACAGGCTTTGGTTGTTTTTACTATTGGGAAAATACCATAAAAAGAGGTAGTTTGGATTTCAAACAAAAACTAAAAAAATCCGTGGTCTAAAAGGCTGTATCCATCTCTTAGTTTTTTTTTTGTAAGAAGGGTCGCAAGTAAACAAGGCCAAAAGCTACTCGAGGATAAGGGTTACAACATAGGGCACACGAGTTATCACTCTTAGTATTATTTATTTGCAGTAATTTGATATACATTTTAACAAATTAGACACAAGGCAATCAAAAGTATCCTAGTGACAACTACTCATAATCAGTCACCAAAATGTGCTATTTCTACTTAAAATATCCTAAATTGTTCGAATTCAATTATATATATATATATATATATATATATATATATATATATATATATAACTTTTTTTAACATAAACATCCGCATAAGCGACACATCTATTAGCTTTACAAGGCTACTATCTCATCGGTGAAACACAAAGTGTCTGTTTTTAGTTGTTCATAAATACACACATGCATTTTTTTTATGAAAATCGCTCCAGACAAGGCATGAAGCCACTTGACGTAAGGAGCTAAAAAATATTACTACTTCAGGGTCAAACATTAGCTAACGATAACTGTTAGGTGGATAGGTTCCGACCCAAAAACAGCAGTTTTTCCCCCTTTGTCCGAAACATCGTTTAGGGAATGTGAGGACTAGAGAGTAAAATAAGGGAAACGGGAGTTTCAAGGCTGCCGAAAGTAAACCCAATTTCCAATTTCTACTCTCCTTAAATGTCTGTTTTTAGAAAAAAACAGACATAAACTGAGGATGAAGAGAATCTGGCAGAGGAGAAAAAAAACGTAGGCCACCGATATTATTCTAATTTTCTGTAATACATATACAAATAACTATTACGCTCTTATTTCTTAACTTTTATAAAAATCGAGCACTCTGCTAGAGTTCTCGCCCACTAACCTGATATATATATATATATATTTATATATATATATATATATATATATATATATATATATATATATATATATATATACAATAATATTTTTTAATAAATAAATATTAATTATTTAAATACCTAGAGACATCGATGTTTCATGCTATCGCAATCTTCAGTCTAGGAACTAATTCCCGACGGTCGGTAGGCGCGAACCCCGAACACAAATCGCGTCGGTGATCTTATCCAAACGGCCATCGTCAATTAGGTAGTAAATAAAGAGTAACTTTAACTGTAAATAGCGACAAGCGGCTCCTATTTACCAGACAGCTAGAGTGATCTTACGAAACGGTGTTCGGATCGCGCATATATATATATATATATATATATATATATATATATATATATATATATATATATATATATATATATATATATACAGGGTGGGCCAAAACAAGGGTCCTATCTTTAAATTTGAATAACTTGAATTTGAATAACTTCCACAAAATAAAAGTTAAACTCACCAAACTTTATGTGTGTGTAGACTGACCCTTCCGAGATTTTTTGAAATAAACAAAACAAATTTTAGCTGAAAAACACTTCTTAAAACTTACAAAAACTAAAGTATTGTTTTTTACACTGTTTTGAGTTTTTTAAGCAAAAATAATGTTTTCTAAATGAGGGTACGTTCCTTAGGGCTAATACGGCTCATGCTTGCTTCGGAAGGGGTCCTTTACTTATTCTAAAAAACAAAATTAAAAAAATCAATAAATAAAAAAGTTATGAATTTTTAAAAATAGGACCCTTATTTTTGCCCACCCTGTATATATATATATATATATATATATATATATATATATATATATATATATATATATATATATATATATATATATATATATATATATATATGTATATATATATATATATATATGTATATATATATATATATATATATATATATGTATGTATATATATATATGTATATATATATGTATATATATATATATATATATATATATATATATATATATGTATATATATATATATATATATATATATATATATATGTATATATATATATATATATATATATATATATATATATATATACATATACATATACATATACATATATATATATATATATATATATATATATATATATATATATATATATATCGTCAACAACTTTCCTGGAGTAATGCGAAAAACTTTATCTGCGCATTTCTCCGCAGTCTTTTTTAAAATTACATTATTTCTCCAGCTTTTTGTTCGTTTGCTATTGACATCTGAGCATAATTCGACGAAGAATCGAAAACGTTTGTGAGCCCTATGGAACATTTATTGATTCTTTTATATGTTAATAAAAAAACATAAAAAATTGAAAAAAAATGTATAAACAGACGAATTCTGTTATTTTAAACAATGTTTGCATATATATATATATATATATATCGATTGGAATAAAATAGGGAGTGCGACAAATCAAAAAATACAGTAAGTCTCTTCCAACACTTTCTAAAAAATAGACCTGTCAGCGTTTTCTGATTCGTTTTGAACCGAATACCAGCGAATCGATCTCTAAATGGGAGTGAAATATAAGTATGATTAAATAAGTGCGAGTGGAGTTTAGGAGTCGATGATGCCTTTGTATACAACATGATCATTGCCCGAAAGAAAGGATGGACTATATGTTACGATCCGGAAACTATCACTAACATTTGTTAAATAGCAAAATGTTTAGAAAAACTGTACACCCTGAGAAGTAATCATATCCATCCAGATGACACCATGGTGTGAATCTGTTAGAATACTGAGGAAGCTTATACAATTTTAAAGCAATGTTATATTGTTTCGGTTAGGGTGTCTTTTATTACAGCATATCAATCATTTATGGGTTTGTTAATGTGAAACTCAATGCGGATTGCTGGTTGGGCGCTTTTTGCTTTTACGCCATATCAACTGTCTTTGGGATTATTTTATACTGAAAATTGAGATATGTGTTTTATACGGTTAACTTGGATATTGATTTGTTTTGTGAGCTTTATTATGTAAACAGATAGTTCTTATTTGGTTGTCTTCCTGTGATAGTAGAGCTTGACACAAGGTCGTTGTTTTAATGTAGAGAAAAGCCAGAATTCCAAAAAGGGGCACTTTTGAACAAAAATAAAAATTGTCTCAGTGTATAAACACTTCTCCTTCAGTGACTGTTATAAGATACTAGACTCTGATCCCTGTCCGGAGATTGAGGGGAACATCTTTTGAACCCGTAGATGTGGGCATGGCAGATACTACCATTCCGGGTAAGAGTAGAGCTGGGAGTAGTGTAAACTAAAGAGCTCCCAATTTAGGGAGTCATCACTGGATATAGTTTTGAATTATACCCAGAACGGACAATACATATTGTAAACGCTTAAATCCATTCAATTTACTAAACACGAGTTTCTATTCCTAAAGTACCTTGCTGATATCGCTAAAACAACGCTTCTCGCCGTTCACTACAAACGCCTGGATCCGTGTATTCCCCCATTCCAAATGAATCGTTCTCTACTCGAAGAACCTTGATTCGATAAGCTTTTAAGACTGTCTTTCACTCCAGATTTGAAATGAAATACTTATATCCAGGCTGTTGCAAACGTCGCTGAAAAATAATGGTTGGATCATTCTACGGCTCTAGAAAGTACCTGGCTTAATATGCAAATCGTCTAACTATATAAAAGTCAGATACATCGTAAGATGAACTACTGGTGACACGCGTGAGAAATTGGGCTTCTTGGCCTTTTGGCTAAGATCAAAGTGTAGTATCTGTTCCGATGGATACTGCACGCCTGTCCTGTGCAGTTTTAGGAGGTCAACCCTCCCAGGCTTTGCCTCCCCTCTTTGGGGAGGAGTAAGTTTATTGCTTACTGTCTGAGGCGTCCTTACCGGGCAATGCCGACGGGGCTGCCCAGGCAATTTTTAAATGGCCAGAGCGCTGACCTTTCGAGCGCTGGCTTTTCAAACCCCACTTTCTCGACCCGATCTTGGGTCACATCTTACTTGTGGGAGTAAGATAAAACTGGCCTTGTGCCTAACTTCTGGGGAGGAGTAAATGAAACTGTTCACAGCTCTCGAGCGCTGGCTTTTCAACCCCCACTTTCCGACCCGACCTTGGGTCACATCTTACTTGTGGGAGTAGGATAGAACTGGCCTTGTGCCTAACTCCTGGAGAGGAGTAAATAATTCTGTTCACACCATTTTTCTTGTCTGGACAAAATCGACTTTCAGATATTGTTTTCTTTTTTATAAAAGTTGCCCCATACAAGGCATGAATGCAAATGATTTAAAGTGCTAAAATAAATACTAATTCAACGTCAAACACTAGCCAACGATGACTGTTAGGTAGATAGATTCCGACCCAGAAAACAGCAGTTCTTCCCCCTTTGTCCGATACATCGTTTATGGAATGTGAGGAATAGAGGGCAAAAGAAGGGAAACAAGAGTTACGAGGCTGCGGAAAATAAACTCAACTTCCACTTTCTACCCTCCTTAAGAATTTCCAGCATAGAAAAAAGGTGGGGGGAGAAAACAAATATTAAACAAGTAACTGTTACCAAAGGCAAGAAAATTAGGTTAGAATTATGTACAGGATAAAACAAATGGTTCTGGTTTTTTCTACGCTCTTACTCTTGTGGGGATTGATCTCTTTTTTTCTCTACAACCTCTTTATTATCTCTTTATTCCATTCTTATTTCCATGAGTCGAGCACCTATCTCTGGTTCCTCCTTGTAAGACATTCACAGCAAGAACTCATCTTATTAAAACAACAGAATAACACTTTCTTTTTCTTTTTCCATGTGTCTAGCGTCAAGCGGAATTTCCATAGACAAAGCTGTGTTACAATGGTTTCCCGTCGGTAAAACACATTACCGCTTCCTTCAAGATTAAAACATACCAGTCTTCAAATCCAACTTAGTCCATACACTTTTCGGTTGACAATCACTTGCATCTCATTAACCGTTATCCTCGACAAAATCTTGGCTTTGATAAGGGGTGACTTAATTAGTAAAAACAACTGTGTGATATTCTGTTTTTGTTATATTGAAACACAACATCGTGAACGATACAATATATACGATTACTTGAAGACAAGTTGTTATTTCACTTATATTTTACTCATATTTTACTTATTTATTATTTCTTTTATATCATTTCACTTATATGTTTCTGATATGTTTTGTTTTGTATTTCATTTATATTATATTTCACCTATCTTACTTAAAGACAAGTTGTTATTTCACTAACATTTTACTTAAATTTGACTAATATTTAATAGTTCACTATATTTTACTTATATATTATTTCACTTATATTATTTTACTTATATATCATTTCACTCATATTATTTTACTTATATATACTTTCACTTATTTTTTTACTTAATATCTTTAACTTATATATTATTACACTTATATTATTTTACTTATATTATTTCACTGATTATGTTTTACGTATTACACTTTACTTATATACTATATTTCTAACTTATATATTTTACTTTATATTTCACTTATATATTCGGGGAATTTTGGGTTCATGCCTTTCACAACAGTATCGGTTCTAAAATGATCGCAGTGGATCCGACTAAACTAGGAAAGTAGTTTGAGAAACAACAGTTTCTTGAACGGATCATTTGTATGAAATGACAGCATATACAGTGAACGCTAAAATACCAAGTGCTGTCCTGCAATAATTTGCTGCATGGTGGCCCCAAAGTACCACCCATGGAATCATAAATATATTCCAAATAAATTTAGCAATGCAACCCTATTTGAGTACAAATAAACTTCAGTGTATGCCAATGTCATCAATATCCAACATTTTTTTTGATTGCCGTTCAACGATATGCGGGTCAACTCTGGTGATTGTATCATCACTAAAAAGGGTGATCATTATTGGACTTCCCACTCACTCACATATTTCTACCTGCGTGGTTTTCTCAAAACAATCCCAAGACTATTTCTGCAATAAAGAAAGTAAAACCCGGACAATATCAAGAGAGAAGTGTGTCAGGGTTATTGACAATTTTACTCGGCTTATCCGGGTGTTCGTATTGTTTATTGGCGATAAAAAAAAACACTTGATGAAAAACTCAAACATGGACTGATTGTTTTTGGCACGAAATATGGTTGAATTGCAGAAACGACTGTGTACGTTATTAACGATGTTATGGTCGACATTTTTTAGGTCACCGTATATTATTTGATCCTTTGTAGTTTTTCCGTTTCACGGCATATCAACTTTTGTGAGATATTTAAAATCGAAACAGATTAGTTATTGTACACAGTTTAACGTATACGATTACTTGAACACAAGTTGGTATTTTTACCAATAGCCAAGAGGGAAATTCCGGATCATACTTATTAATCATATTAGTGTGTCTTCTGTTCATTTATAGCCTCTTTCTCACAAAAGAGACGTGACTAGGCTCTCGTTAATCCTTCGTAATTTCCATGTAAGATTCTCGACTTAGCAATAATCTCTTGTTCTTCATTGGAAGTCATTCAGACATTCACAGCAATAACTCGCTTTACTACCACAACAACACTGTTAGTGAGGCAGACATTCTTTAAGACTGATGCAATGTTTATATTTGTTCGAATCCAGAGCATCTCTTTTAGGGAAGCTAGATTTTCCCCATGATAAAAACCGACCTTCTGCCGACGCGATAAAGGCGCTGTGAGAATTTAAGAACACCTCAGGTATGTCACAGCCACAAGGCCGGAAACATAAAAAAGCAGGAAGCAGACTGTAATTTACCATATTTGAAACCAACGATGTTAAATCTTTTTTTTGTAGAAATTTCGGTCCACTTTTTAAAAATATACCACGTTAATACAATATATTAAAATATGTGCATTTGAAATAACCAATTATATTTTCAGTGTTCAATTCTACATATTATATTTTAAGATAGTCTTGAAGCAAGGCACCTTACTCTCCCCTCAGAAGACTAACGTATGTTGTCAAAAAATTCAATATTATATGTGTGCGAGTTTGCAATAGCCGGTCGCGTAAGATGCATTTTTGTACCATTATCATGGTAATAAGCAGCGTGTACCATTTCCTGGGGAGTTCTTGTCAACAGCTATTGTTTAGAATGTGCCCGCGTTTGTTGTGGACAAAAACAGCTTTTCCTTTTAATCGTGTAAACGGAAGTCGTTTCTCAGTCGAAAGTGACGTCTCTCAGAATAGTAACAAAAGAGCTCACAGGGATGTTGATTATTTATTCTCCTTTTTCACTGTGGCTGGAATAATAGAAGTAACTACAAGAAAAATAAATCACGCCAATATTTGCTCTGAGGCTTGATTTAATTCTTACAACACGTACATCGAAATGTACTGTATCCTACACACCAGCGCTTGTAAGGTGTTTTAAAATTCGAATACTGCGTCCGATCAGCAGAACATCTCGAGCTTCACTGCCAGATAATTCCTCTCATGGCGCACCTTCTTGTACACGTCAGCCTAACTTCTAACTTACTTTCTGATAGAAAATGATACTTTCTTGTTTAAACTAACGTTAAGTCGAGTTTTCCATTTATTTTTACTTATTTAATTTTGCTACAATATGACCGTGTTGCATACTGGGGTGATTGGGGGAAATCGTTTAAAAGCATGGCGAGACGAGCATAACAATTATGTAGCCTTAAAACAGCCAGTAATAAGGTATTCTAACCGTCTCGCTAACTTATTATTAAACCTCTACGTGCCTCCCTCTCGCTCTCTGACTCTCTCTCTCTCTCTCTCGCTTTCTCTCTATCTCTTTATATCTCTCCCTATGTATGTATACATATATATATATATATATATATATATATATATATATATATATATATATATGTATATATATATATATATAAATATATATATATATATATATATACGTATAGTTTGGCAGCAAATTGTTATTAAGACAGGCTTCATTAAAATCTACGATCGTGTGTTAGTAGCTCAAGATTTGACCCAAACCATATCGATGGGTGCTATACTGCACCAGCTACTACCACACCGTCGTAAAATCGCTCGAAAAGTCGAACGACTAACCAAGAAAATCTCAAAAAAGCAGAACTCCGTGGATTTTAATGAAGCCTTTCTTAATATATATATATATACATATATACATATATATATATATATATATATATATATATATATATATATATATATATATATATTTATATATATATCTATTGAGAGACAAATAAAAGATGAGAATAAAAATTGTAAAAATGCAATATATATATTGCGTAACCAGTTGCTCAAACCTAGGTCTTTCAAATAAAAGACAATTTTTCTCTTCCTTAAGTCATGCCATTTTTACTTGTCCATGACATTGCTCTATCTCGGATATCTAGCATCAATTTTTTAATGAAAAATTCCATTTTAAAGGTATACATAACATTTTCATGTTCTTGCTATATATATATATATATATATATATATATATATATATATATATATATATATTTATATATATATATATATAAAGAATAGGAAAATAAAGATATTAGGCATAACTTTAAAGTAGAACTTTTAATGAAAGAATTGATGCTAGATATACGAGATGGAGCAATTATATATATATATAAATGATTATAAAACGTATACTTATCTTTTCAAGGATATCCTTAAGGTTGATATCCAGCGAGTTCATAGAAATTCTTAATACCATAATAGAAACTTAATATTACCAATGAGGTATTAATAAATGATAATGGTATCGTAAAAAAAGCGTTTCTTTTATAAAATAACATGACGGCTTTTTCTCTCTGAAGAGAAAAAATATTTTTGAAAAAAATGAGTGTAATTGAAAATTCACTCTTAGTTTAATATAGTGAGAAAATAAATAATAACTATATTCATTTTTCAATAACAGTTTTGTTATGACTTGTGTATGTGATGTTGCAAAGGACGCTGATATAGAAAGGGTTTTGGGGCATCAAAAGTATAAGAAAAAAATAAAATATTTCCAAATTGTCCGGGAAACGATCGTACGTCAAATAATACCTGTGTTTGAATTCTTGGAACTGATATAAATAATGTTTTAATTTTGTTGATCTCAATCACTTATATATATATATATATATATATATATATATATATATATATATATATATATATATATATATAAATTCCCGAAACAGTTTTTTATGGTAAACAACTGATGATCCCTTAAAATAGTGTTAGAAACTAACTAATATAATAACTGTAAAAAATAAATTGACTTACATGAGTGATTTTCCACTGGAAGACTTGAGACTATAAGTTTTTTTTTTATATATATATATATATATTTTTTATATATAGTTTTAATGGTTGAGAAACTTCGAGCGAAGGTCACTCTGAGCTGCCTGGTAAATGACGGCCACGTGTCGATATTTACAGTTAAAGTTATTCTGCATTTACTAATTAATTTGCGATGGCCCTTTGGTTAAGATCACCGACTACGAATCAGTGGCGATTTGTGTTCGGGGTTCGCGCCCACCGACCGTTGAAAATTAGTTCCTAGACTGAAGATTGCGTTAGCATGAAACATCGATGTCTCTAGGTATTTAAATATTTAATATTTATTTAAAATATTATTGTTTATCAGCCCCCCTTCCCACAAGGGCTGGGCACTTTTCGAGTAGCTTTAATAACAAGCAGTACTAATAGCTATATGCGAGATCCGAACACCGGTTCGAAGGTCACTCTGAGCTGCCTGGTAAATGACGGCCACGTGTCGATATTTACAGTTAAAGTTATTCTGCATTTACTAATTAATTTGCGATGGCCCTTTGGTTAAGATCACCGACTACGAATCAGTGGCGATTTGTGTTCGGGGTTCGCGCCCACCGACCGTTGAAAATTAGTTCCTAGACTGAAGATTGCGTTAGCATGAAACATCGATGTCTCTAGGTATTTAAATATTTAATATTTATTTAAAATATTATTGTTTATCAGCCCCTCTTCCCACAAGGGCTGGGCACTTTTCGAGTAGCTTTAATAACAAGCAGTACTAATAGATATATGCGAGATCCGAACACCGGTTCGAAGGTCACTCTGAGCTGCCTGGTAAATGACGGCCACGTGTCGATATTTACAGTTAAAGTTATTCTGCATTTACTAATTAATTTGCGATGGCCCTTTGGTTAAGATCACCGACTACGAATCAGTGGCGATTTGTGTTCGGGGTTCGCGCCCACCGACCGTTGAAAATTAGTTCCTAGACTGAAGATTGCGTTAGCATGAAACATCGATGTCTCTAGGTATTTAAATATTTAATATTTATTTAAAATATTATTGTATATATATATATATATATATATATATATATATGGCTCTCAATCTCTGAATGCCTGTCTGTCGTCTCTCTCTCAAATTTATTATCGAGTATATAATAAAGATCAATATATTTTGAGTATCAATTTCTTTAAGTTATTGAATATGAAAAAGAAGGCTTGATCCAGAGACATACAGACTCACGGAGAATCACAAACCAACGGTTCATACTCAACGACCAACTAGAAGAAGTCTTCATCTAGTCATCCCTTCATATATTCATCTCATCAGTTCATCAATGGTCTTTTGGTCACTGGTTTCAAACCTTTTAAAAGTATCGAGTGTCTTTTGACGAAGAGACAAAGTGTGTTATGTGTTCTGATACTACACTTCATTTTTTCTGTACTTAGTGAAGTAGAAATCCTACTAGACTGAGGCAACTTAAATTTCTGTCCGAATCTAGAGTGCCATTTTGGGGGGAGCTGGATTTTCCTAACATTCAAACAGATCTCGTACCTAAGTCTGCTTTCCTGAGCAGACGATCCGGTACAGAACTGATAACTTTTCATAACATGATCACACTTTAGTTATTTATATTATCTTTTATTTCAAATAAAATGGGCTTCTGGATTTTCAAACAATTTCAGTTAAGAATACTCTGAGAATTTAAAAATAAACATAAAAATTCATAGACAACGTGTTTTATTAATGTAAACGTCTGCATATATTTCCATTTCAAAATATTTTATGAACTTACTAATCAATTTTGAAATATACTATGTCATCTGCATTCATGCATAGATCGATTTTCCAAATTACAGAATAATAACTGTACTTCTTTTCTAAACTCAATGTGCGTAAATATATATATATATATATATATATATATATATATATATATATATATATATATATATATATATATATATATACAGGTATATGTCTAAATATTCGTGTTTATATACGTGTATGGATGTGTATATATAACAGAAGTGAATAATACATTTGACAGATCTTAACTATTTTCGAAAAGATGCTACATGTTTGCATTATATATATATATATATATATATATATATATATATATATATATATATATATAAAGAGAGAGAGAGAGAGGGGGAGTGAGAGATTGTGGGTGAGATAGAGAGAGAGGGAAAGATAGATATATGGCTAGATAGATGTATAT
Source organism: Sepiola atlantica (assembly GCA_963556195.1). Classification (NCBI taxonomy): domain Eukaryota; kingdom Metazoa; phylum Mollusca; class Cephalopoda; order Sepiida; family Sepiolidae; genus Sepiola; species Sepiola atlantica. The sequence goes on from OY744528.1 coordinate 33,649,978, forward strand.
ATATATAAAGAGAGAGAGAGAAAGAAAGAGAGCAATGAAACTAAATAAACATTAGAAATAGTCTACGTAGATCAACCAACGTTTTCGACGTTTACATGTCTCGTTCAGGATTCAGAAACTATAACGAAAATTGCAAACGTCGAAACTTTGGTTGATCCACGAAGACTTTTTCTAATGTTTATTTTACTTGTGGAAGCTTTTATTTGTATCTAGCAATTTTAAAAAGAATATTGATTTTAAGTCCATCTGATCAATATATTTGAACTTACCTAATTAATATATATATATACACATATATATATATATACATATATATATACATATATATATATGTATATATATATATTTATATATATACATATATATACATATACATATATATACATATATATATATATATATATATATATATATATATATATATATATATATATATATATATATATATATATATTTATTCATATATATAGGGTTTTACAGTAAGGTGCATGTTCCATTTTGCTGCCATGAGAGTGCGATAAGATCAATGTATATCCAGCAGTGAAGGCGCATGTACATAGGAAGTTATTTAAAAACAATATTAGAAATGTATGGAATATGTAAACTTTACTAAAAAATCTATGCTACATTTTGAAAGAAAACACTGTATTTTATAACGACATTCTCCGGAACTATTATGTGAGAATTAATTTACTTCCTCGGCTATGTTTATATTGTATTGTTATTTTTCGGACGATTGGGTAGTTGATTCATAAACTGTCTTAACGAAAAACGATATGTTTAAATCTTATATTGCTAAATGCAAGAATCGAATTAAACTGTTTCTGAAACAATCGTAAACTGATTCGCTATGATCTTTCCATTTTTGGAATAGTCCTAAAAACAACTTTTAAACGCCACCCCACACCCATATATATATATATATATATATATATATATATATATATATATGTATATATGTATATATATATATATATGTATGTATGTATGTATATATATATATATATATATATATATATATAAGATCGGTGAATCTATCTATGAGAGCTTTGTTTCTAGGACGATAGCTCTTGACATATTAAAGGACTTCGTTAGTGTTGTGCACAAATGTTTGCTGCACAAACTTGTTAGCTATAGAATATCTTAAAATGTTCTCAACCTTCAAATTCTTTCTCTCTGATAGGTCTTGCAAAGTAGTTATTAACGGTCACAGTGCGAAGCACACAGTATCAATGCCAGTGTGCCTCAAATACAATTTTTGGCCCAACTTTCTTTCTTGATTTTCATAAATGATCTTCCAAATCATATTTTGAGATCATTCGTTGACATCTATGCTGACGACACAGCTATTAATGGCAACACTTCAAATAACATTGATGATCAAGCCTTTTGGCTAAGATCAAAGTGTAGTATCTGTTCCAATGGATACTGCACCCCATAGACTGGTATTGTCTTGGCCTTCGGGGCTTGATTTACGCCTATCTATGTGTCTGTCCTGTGCAGTTCTAGGAGGTCCACCTTACCAGGCTTCGCCTCCCCTCTTTGGGGAGGAGTAAGTTTATTGCTTACTGCCTGAGGCGCCCCTACCGGGGAATGTCGACGGGGCTGCTCAGACAATTTTAAAACCCCACTTTCCCGACCCGACCTTGGGTCACATCTTACTTGTGGGAGTAAGATAAAAACTGGCTTTGTGCCTAACTCCTGGAGAGGAGTAAATCAATACTCCGACTTGAATCACGTGTTGCAATGAGGAAGAAAAGTATTGTTACTTTTAACGTCTCTAACACCGGGCTGCTCTGTTTTCATGACCAGGGCTCTGATCCTTACTTCTCCACAGACGAAATGACGGGCTCTCTCCTCGAGGAAGCCCCTTTCTTAGATAAGCTTCTAAGACGTACTTTCACCCCACACTTAAAAAAGAAAACTTACATAAAATCTGTTACTAAGGTTGTTGGAAAGATGATTGGATCATTCTACCGCTCCAGCAAAGTTGATGTCCTCTGATAAAGAGCAAGATTCGTCATAAGATAGAGTGCTGCTGTCATATTCTTGGAGGTGTCACTTGAAGTACTCTTTCATTTCTGGACAGAGTAAAAAATCGACTGCGCAGTCTGATGGTGGGGGTGATCTGTTCTCGTTCACATTCACAGCAAGAACTCGTCTGTCTAAAACCACAGCAAAAAAAAATATTTTTCGGTCTCTCTACCAAAAATTATATGGAACATGAGGAATGGGCACCCAGAGAATTTCAGTACTTTCAGTAAGAATACCGAGTCAGTCCCGGAAATCGCCAACGCCATTTAAGATTTGAAAGCCGCGAAAAAATATAAAATGTTTAAAGACAAAGCATGCAAAGGATTAGGTTATGGTAAGGGCTAGTGTTGAAATTATTTTAGCTGCTAGAAAAAAAACTCGTTGAAAATCTTCACCTCAAAAAAGAGAAAAGAAAAGAAGATGGCTTTCAGATCGTAAACTACTTTGGTCATTTCCGGTACATACTCAAGATTCTCCGACAAACTACTGAAATCCTCTGGGTGCCAATTCAAGTACTAAAACGTTGACACTCTTCCTTCCGTAAAGGTTCGGTGATGCCAAAATAAGTTAATACCACACAAAAGTGTTGTGATCGTTCAGAAAGGATGGAAAATGCTTAGAGAGCACCATCCAGACCTTCATTGGAAGGGCACGAGGAGTACTGTAATCATTAGTAGGCTTATTGTCATTCAACTCTCAGAGAATGTAATCGGCCTTTATCATCGAGAACTCGTGGCTTGTACCAAAATGGCAAAGTCAGTTGCAAGTTAAAAGAGTGGTTAATCGTGAGTATTTACGGCACATCACCATTGTTGGATTATTTTACGCTGAAGTTGTACATATTTGGTAAAAGGTTGGTTTTTAGATTCGTTTACAAAGAGAGGTGTGTTCCATACAGCACTCGGTCTTAAAAATGGTCATTCATTTAGTCCAAGCTAGATACAATGTCGCTTAAATTAAATAAAGAAACGAAGAATACTAAAAGTCCTGTTTGATTTATTGATACTTAGTCTCAAATAAATATTATATGTTTCTGTCAGTGAGCGATCAATCGTAATGACTCGTTTGCGAACAAGTAAAGTAAAGTGGTCGACCAAAGTCGATGGCGACCCAAGTGCTCTCTCTTCATTTATTATAATAAGCTACTACACCGAAATGTAGGGGAAGGCGTCTCTCAACGTTTTCTAGATCCCTAGATTCCTGGATTCCGACCTGATTATTGTTAGTGTAAAACAAGTGGTATCAATTTGTAGAATTTGGTATATTCGGACTACTGTTCTCATCTTGGGCGTTTTCATCAGAATGTACCTTGTCGAACTCGGGAATCTTTCTACCACTAGTTCGACAAGGTACACCTGAAGAAGGTAGGAGGTTACAGCGACCGAAACGTTGTGATAAAAACACGCAAGATGAGAACAGTAGTCCGAATATACCAAATTGTACAAATTATCAACCATCATCTAAAAAAATTCGAAACATAAGGAGTACAAAGTACCCTTTTTAGAGTATTTGGTATGACTCGACCAATGATTAAAACCTGGTCTGCCAGGCTATTATCGAACACTTTAACCATTACGCCAAATGAGTCGGTATGCGTAGTGAGTTAGAAATATCCATGAAAAAAACCTATCAAATAAACACCAGAAAAAAATATCAGCGATCCAAAATCTAGAAATTGTGAAAAAAAGATCTACAAGCCATCGATTAGTAAATCTCAGGTTGCAAAATATTGCCTACTTATGAATAGTAAAGTAGGCCGGCTGGAGTTGGCGAATATCTACACTGGAAAAAATGCCAATTTTATGGAAAAGCAACAACAACAAAATTGTATGAATATCATCCTGATCCTTCCACTGACGTAGGAAACGCACACAGCTTATTCGATTTCAGCATACACACTGACATGAAAAATTAAAACTAACATGGCCAGACATTGTGAAAAGACAAAAGTAATATATCACGGCTCTAAATAAAGATGGCAGTTCGTGTTCATTGTAATGTATCATTTAAAATATTTGAGAATCGCGCCAAATATAAGGACCTTGATCTTGTCAATAAGGGAATTGATGAATATGCTGGAAAATGACAGATAGAACTTGGCTAAAAGACCTCTGAAGAATAGTGCTCACCAACACGCCACAAATGCTACTAGGGCATCTCTCTCTCTTTCCCTCTCTCTCTCTTTTCCTCTCTCTCTCTCTCTCTCTCTCTCTCTATATATATATATATATATATATATATATATATATATCAATAAATGCGTGTATGTGTGTGATGTTTGTGTGTTCCCCATAGAAATAAAGGTTAGAGAATCTACATGAAACTAAAAATATATTCACATGTATAATCATGCAGGGAAGACAATGGAAGTAGTCGCGATTCATAGAGTGCTTTTTATGAGAATATATGGGGGGAGCAGAACTCTTCTTAACACTTCAAATATATTCTTTTTTAATGAAAGTTAAATCTTATCTATTAAATTCTCTGAGGAAGACAATGAGAGTTATCCTAAATCTGTTCGTTCTCCTCAATGTTCCGAACCTCTACGTAATCCTTAAAAGAGTTATGGAGACAGATCCCCCTAAGACTTCAATTACTTATATTCGATCTTAATGAAATGTAAACCATATGTATAAGACACACATTTAGAGAGTTTTCCCAGATTTCAGTTTCCTCCGACTATTTTAAGGGCTAAAATTGGAGTAAAAAAGAGATAGTAATATGGTGTTATAAGCGTAGTAGTGTTTCTCAATATTCAATCCCGAGCAACACCTGGTCTTCCTTCTAGTTGCAAATACAACAAATGGTAAGCTATAATAATAAACCGTCTCATGTAAAACATATTTAATTTTGACTTAATTTTTTTTTAATGAAGAAATAAACCTATTACTAATTGAGAGTTGTTATCTGTCTGTCTAAAGCGCCAACTCGACTATCACTTCTTTTACTGATGGAAATATTTACTTCTCATAATTTGACTTTTGAACTAAATTTTCATGTTCAATTTAGTTTACTATACTATTTCAGACTAATGTACTATTTGTCAATGCTTAATTCACGGGTTGGTATGATATATGTTCTGTTAAAATAAGGACATCTTCCCAGGCATTACCTTTTTGTTTTGGGTGGGGTCTTAGTGTTATGTATGTTCGTTCGTTATAATACAATAGTATTGTATTATAACGAACAAACATACGAACATATAAACAATACTTCCAGGCATTACTAAATCCTATTTTGGAGTGAAAGTAGTGTAATATCTGCTCTGCGGTCATGATACTATTCTCCCACAGATTACCTTTTCCTTTTGAAGGGGAGATGTAATATCTGTTTTATTGTCATGAGACCATCCTTCTAGGCATTCCATAAAACAGAAAAAATGTATTGAATGACACGTACGACTGCGGCATAAAGTGTCTTGACGATGGTTGACATGCTGGAAAAGCACGAATTCAAGCCAACACCCAATCACAATTGCAACTGACTTTCTTTTTGAGTTATCGCTCATAAAAACCGATTGTTTTCTCTGGAAGTTGAATGACAATACACCTTTTTAGGATTTAAGTACTCTCGATACCCTTCCAGTGAAGAGCTGGTTTATCCTCTCAAGATACGTTTTTTCTATCCTCTCTGACCGACCACGACCATTCTGTGTGGTATAAACTGGTTTTCGTATCTCATCTCCTTTTTTGAACGGAGGCGTGTCATAGTTGGAGATTCTTTCGTACTCGTAATGAATGGCCACTTAGAGTAGTTTGTCGAAGAATTCCGAGTCTCTCACGGAAAGTGCCGAAGCCGTTTACGATTTCAAAGCAACCTTTTTTCTTTTATTATTAGGGAAATCTTTTACACATACTTTTTTTTACCGCGGCTAAAATATTTTTAACCCTAGGCCTAACCATAACCTTACACTTTGCGTGCTTTGTGTGATGCACCATTTTACAGTTTTCGCAGCTTCCAAATCGTAAACTGTTTCAGCTATTTTGTGTGATGCCAATTGAGTTTGGTATCACCGCGTCTTCTGATCAGAAAGTGTGTTAGAGAGTATGGGATTTTTTTTTACATATGTACACTGGCAGATGTTTTTTTTCTTTATTTCTAGTGTGTTTTTCGTTATTGAAATTAAACACAGTTTATTCCCAGACCAATCTATAGAAGCAGGTGACACTTTTTAAGTGAGTCAATATAAAAGACGCATTTTATAACAGCAACTAAGAGAATACATTAACTCATCATGATGAACTGAAGGTAACCGACAAGGCTCAGATAAACAGATAAGAAAATACTATAATCTGACACCTCCTTAACTCCACCAGAAATCAGAAATGCATCAAAACTAGCTGGTAACAGAGAACATCGGACAGAACGACATCACCAACATCGACTGGTAGGGCATGGACAATAGTGGAATACTAGGGAGGCTTATTGTTAGCCACATTCCAGAAAAAGGCATTGATTTTTCTCAGCCAACCTCAATTGTGAACAGCTGGTTCGAGAACGCACAGCGGGTAACCATGATAATAAACATAGAAGGGATACATATTATAACTCAAAATCCGGGAAACTCTAACTTTTTTTTACTAATGGCGATCACTGGTATTTACGCGTGGCAGAACCTTTGAATACATTATGGTCCAGAAAAACGTGGCAAAATGACAAGAAGAAAATATAATCAAAGGAAGTATTGACACCATGTAATGATAAAGACAGATGCATTATTACAAATATTCTCGAGTGCTGAAACAAAACAATATAACAAAACAAGAAGTAATCCCCGATCCAGGACGTTTAAAATATATTCCCTTTGAAGAGAACAGTTTGAACCACTTTTATTTCCCTTTCGCAGAGTGAAATCAATATATAATGCTACAAAATCTTGATATAGGATCCTTATTCAAATGTTGATCAAAATCTATTACATCATTATGATTCGAGAAAATGTCTAAAATTTAAGACTTAAGGATTTTATTTACTCCTCCCCAGGAGTTAGGCACAAGGCCAGTTTTATATTACTCCCACAAGTAAGATGTGACCCAAGATCGGGTCGAGAAAGTGGGGTTTGAAAAGCCAGCGCTCGAGAGGTGAGCACTCTGGCCATTTAAAAATTGCCTGGGCAGCCCCGTCGGCATTCCCCGGTAGGGGCGCCTCAGACAGTAAGCAATAAACTTACTCCTCCTCAAAGAGGGGAGGCAAAGCCTGGGAAGGTGGACCTCCTAGAACTACACAGGACAGGCGTGCAGTATCCATCGGAACAGATACTACACTTTAATCTTAGCCAAAAGGCCAAGAAGCCCAATTTATTTAGGCAGACTTAATGAATTAAAAAGAAATTGACATTTATTAAATTGATGTCGTTTCTTATGACTATGTATCAAACTGAATGCAAATCAAAAATATTTACAATTTTAAATATTAGGTTAAGCCAATATTATGTACCCTAAAACCCATGGACGGCGGAACCGGGTGGGGGGGAGGCTCAAGCCCCCTCACTTTTTGACTCCCCCCTACATTTTAAGGTCATCAATAATTAAGTTGATATGCATGTGTTTAACAACCCTCCCACTTTTTAGGAGAAGCCCCCCCCCCCAATTTTATAACTGTCTAGCCGGCCCTGATACCCATTGAAATATTTTCAGAAAATTAGAAAGTATCTAAATTTTAACAAAGAGCTTCCACCCCCTCTTTGCCACTTTGTTTATAAAATTTAATGAAACAAAATATAGCCCACATTAGCAACCTTTACGCCTAGCAGCTGTGTTCTAAAATTCATATTGATCGGTTAATTGGTGCAGGAGTGAATTCTGTAGGTAAAAATATATAAACATATACACACAGTTAAATGTATATAGAGACAATGTTACATTTTCTATTTACCGTTATACACTCGTGTCGTCGTTGTCGTAAACTCATCATTTCCGTTTTTCGATACAAACGTACATGGAAGATAATATTCAGCTTTTTAACAAGATTTATTGAAAATAACAGAAGTAGAAAACAGGTTGACTTGTATGCGCGCGAGAGAAAGACGTAGAGGGAGAGAAAGGCCACTCTTCTTCTGTCGTCGATAGTTTTAGGGGCGGGCGCACCACGTCTCTCCTCATGCAAGTCTCGCGAGGTAAGGAAGAGGAAAAGAAAGAAGTAGTTTGCGTAACTTCCGTTCGGTGCAACTCTATCCGACCCCTAATTTTCCCATTAAACTGACTGCTAATATTAAAGAATAACACCATCATCTACTAGTCTCTCCCTCCTTGACAAGGTTAAAAAAAGAGTCGCCAACCTAATAGGTCCCTCACTGTCAACCAAGCTCCAGTCCCTGTCCCATCGCCGCAATGTAGCATCCTTATGTTTGTTTTACAAATACTTCAATGGATTATGCTCCGATGAATTGGCTACTCTGGTGCCCTCTCGACGTAAATTCACTAGACTAACTCGACAATCAACTAAATCTCATTCGTTCACTGTGGAGGTCCCCGGATGCTGGAGAGCCTTCTACTCAAATCGATTCTTTCCTCGTGCTGCTGGCCCCTGGAACTCCCTCCCTGCCCCCTGTTTCATCGACAGTACTGACATGCAGAAATTTAAAAATAATGTAAACAGACATCTCGCTGCGCAGATCCCAATTTAGGTTGACCCCTCCAACCTTCTCCCCTTTTTTTTCTCAGTGGCCCCTTACGTCTACAGTGGCGGCCTGCCTTGTTTGGGGTGAACTATGTTAAAAAAAAGAAATTAAAAAAACACCAACCATGTAACGGTTACGTAATATTAATAACTGTAACGCGAAAAAGTAGAAACAAAACTGTCACACCAAATGAATATTAATACGACGCTAAGCGAGCTGGAACTATCTAGGTAAAGTCGGACGAATGTCAAGAAAACGATTCTAATTTTTCCTAACCCAAATAATACAGAAACGGTGTGGCATACAACCTCTGTTGTTACGACGGATGATAATCGTAGTGGACTTGAAAGGAGCGTACGATTTTATTTAGTCTTTTTTATCTTATCCACGTCCGTCGAAAAAAGATTCTGAAAATAATCACCTGCGGTTATTCGCGAGAAATCAATAAAAAAAACATCAAGTAAATTACAATAATGAGAAAGGCAAGGGCAAAAACTGAGAGGATGTATCCACAAAATAGACGTATCAGAGTTGGTGACCATAGGAAAGACAACGTTAATACAAAAAGATGTAAAAAATGAACAATCCCAAGCAACTACAGGCCAATAACCTGTTTACCAACAATGTAGAAAATCCTAATCATACAACTGAGAGAACTAATTTACCAATCCCTGAACAATCGTGGACTGCGCCCCAAGGTACAAAAAGGATGCCGGAAAGGGAAAACAGGGACGTCTCATCTGCTATACATAAATGAAAAGGTCCTAAAAGAGGTAAAAAGAAGAACAATGAGCATATCTATGGCATGGATTGACTACAAGAAAACCTACGACAGAATCCTTCAAGCATGGATAATTGAATGCTTAAAAATATACAAGATACCTAACAGGATTATTACTGTTCTTAAGAAATAACTGGAAACATCGAAACTAAAAATGACATCTAGAGGACAACACTTGACTAGGATAAAGATACAGAGAGGCATTTTCTTAGGAGACTCCCTATCGCCACTACATTTTATCCTAGGAAATATATCACTCAATTACATACCTAGGAAATGTAATGCCGGATACAAATTTACAGACGCAGAACAACGATTAAACCACCTCATGTAGATGGGCGACCTGAAACTATTTGAGACATGCAAAAAAAAACCGGAAAAGTTGATCAATACGACCAGAATCTTCAGCCAATACATTCAAATGGAATTCTGAATGTAAAAGTGTGCATTGCTAGAACTGTAAAAGAGAAAACTGAAGACAACAGAGAGCATGAACCTGTCCAACTATGAGGATATGAGGGCGCTAACAAGTGAGCTATAATTATTTGGAAGTTCTGGAAGGTGATGCCATCAAATCTACAGAAATGAAAGAGAATATTGGAAAATAATATTTGCGAAGAATAAACAAATCTTAGAAACGACATTATAGAGCACAACTCTAGTAAAAGAATCAAACACCAAGGCAGTATCACGAATAAGATGCTCCGAACCATTCATAGGCTGGAATAAAGAAGTATTCAGGCAGCTGTTCCACGAAAGTATTAAATTAATAACTACGCACAATGCACTGCACCAAAAACAGATATGGACTGACGCTCCACAAGATAACTGGTAAGTATAGAAGACTTTGCAAGAGACACCATTCAAACGAACAACTCGGGAAGCACCAAAAATAGAAACAAAAAGACTAGAAAAACAAAGTGGGAAGAAAACAGTAGATTGACGCTTCATAAGACTGACAAGAGAAGAAACCAACGAAAATAGCTATACATGGCTACGAAAAGGACCCTTTAACAGAGAAACGGAATCTTTACTGATGACTTCGCAAAGCTCGCTACTTGAAATACTCGAAAACAAAATGTTAAAGAATAAAAAAATGTTCATCCATAAATTTCTCATAAACACGAAAGAAAAAAACATTCGCATTTATTCATATAAATAGATAAACATAGACATGTATTCAGGTAAATAAATAAACATTGACATGTATTCATATAAATTTATAAATATTGATATTCTGGTAATTTTAAAACAAATTTATTTATATTTTAATTGAGACCGTAAAGAAATAATAAGAGAGAAAAAAGCAATCGGTCTCAGCGATGGTTTCTGTAGGTGGGGATGGGGTTCTGTTTTGTTATCTTACAACTTAGAAGCGGATGGCAACTTTTTGAAAAACAAGTCAGACCCCTAAAAACCCAAAAATAAACATTTAAACACAAATGCCCAAGGTTTGTCCATGAAATCAAACACATCCAGAAAATGTGTCTCCCATGGAAGGCAGTTCTCCGCTATTTGATCGAAATAAGTCAAAACTTATTTCCGTTAAATCGCCAGAGCTTTACCTCCTTATTTTTACGTCACTATTTGACTGAAATTTTTTCTACTCCTCTGTTTATCTTACTTTCTTTTTTCTCTACTACTCTTTCCTTCTTGTTTGCTGTTATTTTCTCACGCCTTTTTCCCCCCATATTTGTTTTCCTTGCCTAGTTTACCTTTCTTGAATGAGGTAGGGAGTAAGATGAATTTTGTTTTTAACAGAGAATGAGTCTATGTATCTCTTCCCCAACAAGTGCGCTCGGTGTCTCTTTCTTTTATTTTTGGAATCTTTTATTTAATCCACTGGCGTAGTTTGCTCTCGTTCCGTCAGTCATGATCGGATAGTTGTTTTAAGTAATTTGTAATTGTATTCTTAGTATCGCGCGTATTCAGTATCGAACTTTGAACCTCAAAAGAATTGTCACTTAGAACGGAGTATTACTCAGAAATTTTATCTTTTACGCCGCTTTTATTATATAAGTGTATTTGGTACAATAAATAAATATATTACGCACAAATAATCTTTGAATTCAGATTTCTACTTCGAAATCCATACGCGACGAAAAATAAGTTATAAAATTATTTGGAAAAGAATAGTTTTGCGCAAGGTATAGATTAGCATTTGAATGTGATGGATGAGATGTTGATTGCATCTCGAATTCAAGGCGAAATTGTTTTGACATACGTGATTTATTAAAGTCGGTAAGTATATTTATGAAATTAACAATTCTGTTCGTTCCTATTTACTTAACGTCCCACGACGGCAGAGTTAGATACAAAGTCAGTTTTGATTGTGGGGAAAATCTAGCACAACCAACAGGAGATCTGGATAGAAAATAAAAATTGCCTCAGTCTAGAATGATTTTTTCTTTCACTGACCGAGGCCAACACGACTAAGTGTAGTCTTAGAACGGTTATTACACTTTGCTCGTAGTCAAACTTACATTTCTGTTTGTTGCTAAAAGCGCAATATGTAAAAGTAAAAACGGATTTTAATAAAAACGGTGAACTGATCGGGAAACGACGGAGAGTAAAACTTGATTTCCAGATACGAGGACGTTCTGTGCTCCGATATGTATCTCGCTATATATAGAGAAAATCCTGTGAAATACGTCAATACGACTAATCAACGTATACTCCTGTTTGTTCGATCTTAATTGTGTGCGCACCTGATATAGGAAAAAACTAGAAAATCCACTGCTGGAGGAAACCAAGTAAGTCCAGAGTTCTAGTTTTATTTTGATACATGACACTTTCTGGGTAACAAGCAAATCTTCGAGAAGAAGATAATGGAAGGAGCAAGTCATGCATGACGATTTAAAGTTCATTACAAACTTTCTTATTTGTAATCCCATTCAGAAGCTAAGAACCACGTCATTATTGTTGAATAGAACTCAATTTCACTGTGTGTGATGTTTGTGTTTTCCCTAGTTAGAATAGTTAGAGAATCTACATTAAATCGAAAAATATATCATCATGTACAATTAACCGAGGAAGACAATGAAAGTATTCTCGAATTTCTAAGTGCACTCCTGATGGGGTTTATGAAGGTATAACCTTCTTACAACTTCAAATATGTCATTTTTCTTATGAAATTTAAATCACATTCATAAAACATTCTTAAGAAGCCAATTGAAGAGGCTTTCCATTTCTATGTGTGCTCCTAACCTAATTGAGCTCGGGGGCTGAACCTCCTGGAAAACTGCAAATATATCCTATTTTAATGAAATTCATTTCAAATGTAAAATTTATATGGGGAAGTGGCCCAAAGCTATTCCTTACCCTCTACGTGTCGAATATGTACGTGCCCTCACCTGTAGATTACTTAGAGGAACAGAACGACTTTAACACTTTAAATACTTACATTTGATTTTCAAGAAAATTTAAACCATATATAAGATACTAATTCAGAGAGATTTCCAGCATTTTAACTTCATACGACGAAAAGGTAACACGGGAGGAGGGGGTTAGTAAAACCAGAGAAAGTAATATGGTCTCATGAGAACAGTGAAAAACTACTTAGTAGTGTTATATACCCGCTTAATGTTGGGCTGGTTTGACGCGGTCCCTCTTTTTTTGTTGGCTATCCTGTGTTCGTCGTTGTTGTTAGAAAAGCCACACAGATGCTGATCTCGTATTTAACAGTTTTATTTATCATGCACTGCGTAGCCATAGTCAGGAGAGGGATAGAGAGATAGAGAGAAGGAGAGAGAGAGGTGGAGAGAGAAATCAGAAAGACACACGGAAGCAAAAATTACTTGGAGAGGTACCCATTCACTTTTTCTGGATAGCTGCGCCCCCTTCCGGCTCCTGCATACTGGCGGCGGTGGGTCGGTTCTTTCATCTCCTTTGGCCGAGAGTCAGACATAAAGAGAGCGGTACGAACAGAAGTAACGTAACTTCCGACTTCCGCTTTTATTCTCCTCCTAACTTTCACTATCTATCAGTAGCGATCCTCATTCAATCAAGATCAACGTTGGGTTTTCCTGCTCGTTTTTTTTTAATGATGCGACAACGTACACGAAATTCTTATGATTGATAAAGGAAACGTATAGACACTGAGAATTAAAGCTTAACGTTCAAATAGACCCAATAGAAAGAATAAAACTGACCGCAGTCAGTAAACTCCCTTTTTCATTTATTACTACAGCGATATGTAGGGTGGGAGCATCTTTTCTCCGGATTGCTCCAACTACCACTAACCATCACCTTATAATGCTGAGGGTTTAGCTAAGAGGGCTCAAGTACCATTTTTCGAGTCTTCAGCATGACTCGACCGAAGATTGAACCTCGGTCTCGTGTACCATTCACGAACACTCTTATCTGTATGCTAATTTAAATTTTGAAACTAGATATCAAAATTGAAATTAAAATTTGTATATCAAAAAACAAAATATATTTCTGAGTTATATTTGTTTCGGCCAGATGTGTAAGTATCTTTGCGCATGAAGTAAACTTTAAATCATTTTCACTAAATTAGACACTAATATTTAGGAGTATTAAATATTTTTATTTTAGTGTTGTTCACCCCTAAACAAGACATATTGCAACTGAGACATAAGGGGCTACTCTGATTTGGTGCAAGATTGATAGAAAGCATCTTATTGAGGAGTTGTGCAGCACTATATTGGTACAGCACGCCGGTTACACGCGATAGATACGTATAGATACTCTCATTCCAGCGTGTATTTGCTATTTCTCACATCGAGTCGCTATAAGCTAGACAAAAAACGGGCTCTTTTATGACGGTGATATCGTAAGTGAATACTATTTCCATCACTCGATGCAGGTTCTGACAAATCATGATTCGTCAAATAGGAGAAAATTAATTAAAATTATAATGTGAGACCCCCTAAAACAAGATACTATCCAAGCTAAATTTGAGGTGCATGTTTTATTAGTGAAAAAAATCTTATGGGGAAACGATTCGAATTTTGGTTTAGGGGATAATGCTTGAAAGAACGTGGAGAAGATTGTTTACAAAAAATCAGTCATTTCTCCCTTAAAGACGATAGTTATGTGCGATTAATAGCGACTTGTTGTTTCACTTAAATAAAATACTGCAGCATCATATGACGAATTGGCAATAAACCTGTAGCGTTGATCCTGGCTTGGATAGTATAGAGACGACGGTCGTGTCTTTGAAATGTATCAAAGACACACGATGGCGATTAATAAATATGTTATAAGTGTCGAATAGGAAAAATGGATGACAGCGTGAATGTTATGAATGAAAGGTTCATTATTTAGCAAATGCTAAATTTACCAATCATCAATAAGAAGAAAACAGGGTTAACGAATAAAAAATATTTATAGCAAAAATGTTTTACAATGGTTTGAAATATATTTTGAGAGAGTAAATTGTTCGTTTAGGAAAGTTTTTAAATCTTTGTATTTGTTGAATGAGGAAAAGACACGAGCCTTAGAAATATGTGTATTTGTTCAAAGTTCCATTTTGTCTAGTTAGCAGGTATTAACATTTTTAACTTAGGCTGAAATAGTACAGAGAGCAGTGGTGTTTACAGAATGTTCAGCTTGGTACACATCGTGCTTTTTAAGGAGCTCTTCCGGACGTTGTTGGGTACTGTTTGTAGTTGTTGCCGCCATCGGCCATGCGAACTCCGAGTTTTGGTTGTACAGTTTGCTGTTTTTTTTGGAGATTGGCATATCACGACTAGTTTGTCAACTTTATCGTTTCGAACAAGCGGAAATAATTTTCATTAGCCGAAAACATTGAGTTCACACATTAATGTGAAATTGTGTTTGTCCTTATTTCGGTGAGAGTTAAAAGAAACGAATAAGCTAAACAAACAGACAAACAAATAAGAGCTTATAATTGCGAGGAACTTTTTGCGTTCATTTACATGTAATCTCTACATCTCCAAAAAGCTATACATCCCCACAAAGCTATACCTCTCCCAAAGCTATTCTCAGAGTAAATAACTTTTCATTGAGATTTTCTACAACTTGAACAAATATTTTTTTTTAAATGAGTCCCTCATGAATTGTTTGAATCCAAGCTTAATCGCATGTTCAAATCTGAAACCGATTACCAGTACAGAAGTTGTAACCATTTTAATTAAATTTACTATGGATACAAACAGATCAATCCAAACTAAGCGCCCGGATATGCATATGGGTGAAATATCTAAAAACAAATTAGCCTGAATATGCTTGCTCTTTTATTGATGTAGTATTCAACATTGGCCAAACAAATTATCAAAATATAAAGATCTTAAATTTGAAATATATGTTTATGTACTATTTCCATCTGCTGTAAATAGACATGTGTTCCCCTGGAGTTATTGGCACAACAGGCAATCAGAAACACCGGCGTCAGAACACAAAAATTATCGAACTATTTCCCACCTACGACAAGACGCATTTTGATGTTTTTCCTAAATCGCAAACGATATTGTAAATCTATCACGTTGCATTATAAAGATTTACTCTTAGCATTTTTAATTCCATTCCAGCACATCACAAAGTAAAAGGTATTTCTATGTAAGTTATACCATTTCAGCCTACTATAATTATACTGAAGAACGGATCCCTCATAATTATAAATATAAAGAATGTGCTACATAAAAATATACATAATTTTAACAGGATTTTAAGCATTAGATTTTTGTGTTTATTGAACGATCACCATTCATCTAAGTCGAAGTTCACTTAAGGATGTGGATTAATGAGATGTGGAATAATAGCGAGTTTAAAAGGGGAGAACCTCATGTGATGATTGAGGATGAGTAATTGAATAAACTAAGTTTTTTTGTGGAGATGGTAAATAGAAAGAATCGGTTGACATTGGATTTTAACGACTATATTGTAGTATGCAGGGAAGCAGTTCTGATGCAACGTGCTTAACAGATTAATAACATATGTTCTTTCAGTTGTGGTAGAAAAAGCGAGTTCTTGCTGTGAATATTTTTGCAACGCCGAACAGGAGATCGGTGCTTGGTCGAGCACTTTCATGAAAGTAACGATAGAGTAGAGAGAGACTAGCAACACATTTTCTGTAAGAAAACGGTGGTAACGAAACGGAATAGATCAACCCAACAAGATTTCGAAATCAATTTTGAACTCGGTCCAGGAAACGAAGAGTGCTCTTAGCGGAGCCGCCTCATAGGCAACGGCAGTGCTCCATCTTCGGATGTATTTGACTTTCATTGGTAGGCGGTTGCATCATAGGTCAGGTATTTCTGGAACAATAGAATGATCCAACAATTCTTCCAGCGTCCTTGGCAACAGATTGGATGTAAGTCTTCAATTTTAGATCGAGAGTGAAAGTCAGTCCTAGGGGCTTATTTAATCAGAGGCTTATTCTAAAAAGAGCCGTTCATTTCGATTTGGGCAAAGCAACGATCCAAGCGTTGGTGGTGGAAGGAGAGCGTCTTGTTTTTTTTCTCATGTTATCAGTAACAGGCCATGTTTACCCAATTGCACCACGTGTTCGAGATCAGACGAATGAGAATCAGCGAGAACTTGATAAAAACTGCTCTTCAAGAGACAACTAAACAGTTGCGTCATCTGCATATATGTCAACATATGCTTCCAGAATATTATTTGGAAATCATTAATGAAGACTAGGAAGTGGTTGTGCTCCGGATATATCCTTGATGCACGCCGACATTGATAATATGTGCTTCGGAGTTCTGCACATCAACAACTACTTTTACAAACCTATCAGTGAGAAAGGATTCAATGGTGGCGAGGACATTGCCAGATATTTAATAGCTAGCAAGTTTGTGAAGAAATCCCTTCTGCGAAACCCTATCAAGGAACTTTATACGCCGAGAGCTATTGCTAAAAGATAAAAACCCAATCAAGAGATTCGCTGATCCTGCGCGATATTACAATTACCACGTTAGCAGTTGACCTTGCAGAACCGAATAAAAAATTTTACTAGATAGATTTTTTTCTCTCTTGAGTGGTGGCAATGGCTTGATTTATCACAGATTCGACTAGGAACGGTTTAACTAATCTTATTGGGCATGTTAAATGAAACAGATGCCACTTAATTAAAACCGTAGTTTCTCTGAAGTTAATATGACAGTAGGTTTAATTAAAACCATGGATAGTAGGAGGAATGACAATCGTAAATAAACAGTTTTTTTGGCTAAGATCAAAGTGTAGTATCTGTTCCGATGGATGCTCACTCTCTAGACCGGTATTGTCTTGGCCTTCGGGCTTTGATTCCGCCGGTCTGAGGTACTGTCCTGTGCAGTTCTAGGAGGTCCACCCTCCCAGGCTTTGCCTCCCCTCTTTGGGGAGGAGTAAGTTAATTGCTTACTGCTTGAGGCGCCCCTACCGGGGAATGCCGACGGGGCTGCCCAGGCAATTTTTGATGGTCAGAGTGCTCACCTCTCGGGTGCTGGGGTTTTAACCCCCACTTTCCGACCCGACCTTGGGTCACATCTTACTTGTGGGAGTAGGATAAAATTGGCCTTGTGCCTAACTCCTGGAGAGGAGTAAATAATACTTACATACATACTTTATCAGAATAGGGGATTGGAAATGGTTTATACGAAGTGTTGATTTCGCTTGATTTGACGGTTTTACGGTATATCAACTGTTTCGTGTTATTCAATGACGGAATATTATATCCATTGGAAACTGTTCATTCCGACGTACGCTCCTACATTATATATAGCGTATGTAGTGGAATTTCATTTTGTATCTTGATAACAGAATTGGTGTATCAGTGAACGTAAGAACCATAAGAATAAAAAGGGCGAAATAATGAGACGGAAATATGTTGTAGGAGCGTAGGAGTAGAATTATGACAAATGAAAAAGATAACAAAGAAGAAGAAGAAGAAGAAGAAAGAGGAGAAGAAACACATAGTAAAAGAAAATGAAGAAATCGAAAAAACGAAGAAGAATGAGAAAAACTAGATAAAAAAGAAGATAAAAAAGTATGAAAGAGAAGAGAAAAAGAAAAAGTAGAAGAAGAAAAGACGAAGAAGAAAAAGGAAGAAAATAAGAATAAGAATAAGAATAAAAAGAAGAAGATGACGAAACCTGAGAAACATCAGACGAAGTAGAATAATACGAAAAAAATGAAAAAGGAGCACA
>OY744528.1:33673527-33683527 GCA_963556195.1 Sepiola atlantica
GTCAGACGCATTTTTTTAGTTTCTTGGTGTTTTACTTTTGTAAGCCCAGTTAAAATGTTTTCTCAAATGGAAGCATTATTTCAATGACGGGAACTTTCTTCTAATTGACAGATCAGCGGTGATACAGCTCTCCTCAAAGAGGTTAACGAGGTAAAAGATCTTAGCCATCTAGTCGACATGTCCTTCAAGCCATCTAAACATTGCATTCAGGCTGCACACAAATTCGAGCCTCTTTCTAAAACCTTACTTCTGAAATATTTCTATCACGTTATATCTTCCTCGTCAAACTACTGTTAGCGTATCGTGACCACGCGTCTGCTCCATACCTAATCTGTAATATTTAGCTTATGGAAAGTGTTCAACGACTAGCAATTCGAACGGTTGTCTATGAATGGAACTTTTTGTTCCTTTAAGGATCTGTTTTCTTTGGGAAATTGATTAAAAGGGTTTTTGACTTTTAAGCTTCAAGGATATTTCTCCGGGAAGTTCCTGATAGTCTTCTGCATGAACGAAAGATAATGGAAAGTGTGTGTTTATTCCCGGTTGTTTGTTTGTGCAAAACAATTGCCATGTTATATTGAATTATTTTAAAATTCAGCAAGAAAAATGAATAAAGACTTGGCCGTTGGAATTTTAGATACCATTTTTATACTTATATATAGAGAGAAAGAGAGAAAAAGAAAGTAAGACGGAGATAGTATAAAAAAGAGAAGATGATACAATATATATTTAGTTACATATTTACTTTCAGAATTTCTCAATATTTAACAAAAAAAACAGAGGTGAATTCACATTCCAGAAGTTTTCAAAGAAAAATATACTTCTCATATTATATCATGAGTTTTATTCATAATATCTTTGACTAATATATATACAGGGTGGGCCAAAATAAGGGTCCTATCTTTAAATTTGAATAACTTGAATTTGAATAACTTCCACAAAATGAAAGTTAAACTCACCAAACTTTATGTGTGTGTAGACTGACCCGTTCGAGATTTTTTGAAATAAACAAAACAAATTTTAGCCGAAAAACACTTCTTAAAACTTACAAAAACTAAAGTATTGTTTTTTACACTGTTTTGAGTTTTTTAAGCAAAAATAATGTTTTCTAAATGAGGGTACGTTCCTTAGGGCTAATACGGCTCATGCTTGCTTCGGAAGGGACCTTTACTTATTCTAAAAAAAAAAATTTTTAAATCAATAAATAAAAAAGTTATGAATTTTTAAAAATAGGACCCTTATTTTTGCCTACCCTATATATATATATATATATATATATGTGTGTGTGTATATATATACACGTATATATACACGTATATATATATATATATATATATATATATATATATATATATATATATATATATATATATATATGCATAACCAATAAAAAATTAGATGGCAATGTCCATGCCTTTATTCATTCTAAAACCATTCAATTTCTTGAAAGAAAATACAGAGTAAGCTAATATTAGAATAAAAAAGCTTTAAATATTGTTTTAGAAAATAATATAAATTATTACATAATTTTCGTAGGTAAACATAAAGTCATCTGAGCTCATTTTAAGAAAATACATCTGTAATGTATTTTTTATTTACTAAATCCTTAATTTATTCACTATGTTCTTTTACGTGCCTCAAATTCTAATTATTATAATGTTCCCTACATAAATTTCTGCTGGTAAAAACTAATTGAACCGTGTTTCCCTTCTTAAATGTACATATAATATATATTCATTCGCATTCCACTTTGCCATATTCCGGTATACATTTTTAGATTTATCTGGAAAACAGTTAATATTATTTTGCTGACATAAGCTTACTGACTCGCTTTACCAGTTTGGCAGATATCAGCGAATTTTACATTAATCTAATGATGCTGTAGCAGAGAATATATATTTTCTGAGTGTAATTGACACTAATATATGATGTTGATCTTTCACAAATATACCTAGAAAATTTCATTTAACTTATTTATTTTTATTTTATTTTATTTTCGTCTTGCATTTCGCAAACTTTGCCTAATACACCGATAAATACTAAAATATTCTGCTACTTTCTTTTTACTTACAACAAAATTTAAAGGTTTGTAAAATGCCTGATAAAATAGAACTATACAATTTTCAGACATTTTACTCTTTTCCACCATCCCAGAACTGTTCATTATTGATCAATTTTTTAATGTTTTAATAATTACCATTTAAATAGAAGATCACTTCCCTTAACAAAACTACTAAATAATATTTTTTTTTTCTAAACTAATATGTGAAGCTGTTTCTTTTATTCCAAAATTAACTTACTCCTTCTGACGAGAAGAATAGTTTTCTTCAAAAAATCCTGGATTTAAATGACTCATGTGAATTTACTTCTGGTTTTAAGTTGAATATCGATAAATTATGAAAATGTATATGTAGCTATACATTTGATTATTTTCTGTCGCTTCCGACAATAATGACACTCTATGCTCAATATCGATCATAAATTCATCGTATTAGAAGATTACTCATGCTGCTATTGAAAATATTTTTATAACTTTTTTAAATTAAAATATATTTGACTAAGTGTATATATATATACATATATTTATATATGTATTATATATAAATATATACACATATATTAGATATATACATATATATATATATACATATATAAACATACATATTATATACATACATATATATACATATATAAATATATATATACTAAATATATATATATACATATATAAATATATATATATACATATATAAATATATATATACATATATAAATAAATATATATATAAATATATATATAAATATATATAAATATATATATATATAAATATATATATATATATAAATATATATATATATGAATATATATATAAATATATATTTATATATATAAATATATATATATATACAAATATGTATATACATATATATATAAATATTTATAGATATATATATATAAATATATATATATATAAATATATATATATATATATCTATAAATATATATATATAGCAATATATATATATATAAAAATATATATATCTATAAATATATATATATATAAATATATATATATATCTATTAATATATATATATATAAATAAATATATATATATATAAATATATATATATATAAATATATATATATATATGAATATATATATAAATATATATATATAAATATATATATATATAAAAATATGTATATACACATATATATAAATATTTATAGATATATATATAAATATATATATATATATCTATAAATATATATATATATAGCAATATATATATATATATAAATATATATCTATAAATATATATATATATATAAATATATATATATCTATAAATATATATATATAAATAAATATATATATATAAATGTATATATATATATATAAATATATATATATATATATATATATATATATATATAAACATGGTGTGGTGGAGTTATCCACAGGTCTGCGTGATGCGTCTAGTGCAACAGTGGAGCGTACTTGTAGTTGCATGTGCTTCCTACTCTTACTCTTTGCTTAGCCGCCAGATAGCCCACTAGCTGAGCGAAAAGGGAGCCGAGTGAGTAAGTCTCCCCTGCTCGTATATGGCCTATCCCCAGACAAGACTCTAGTCTGACCTCCTCGTGGTACACTATGGTAACTGGGCGCCTTGCGGCCCTAGGCTAATAGACTAAGGATCTCGGAGTATGTTAGAACCCCAGAGGTGCAGTGTGCAGGGCCTGCTGGCATTCAGATATGTCCCGGCGCTCACCAATCTAACCCCCTGCCACTTGGTAGTGGTCTGTATCTATATATGTATAGACATATATATATATGGTGCCGGGTTATGAAAATTCCCAGGATAGTGCCTGGGGGCGCGTTAATACCACTGGGCAAGATACCTCCCTTAGTCTTTGTTAAGACAGGTATCTAGGAGATGGAAAACTCTGATGTTAAACCTGAGATCTTTTCTTGCTTAATCTGTGGCGATTTTTCTGCACCGACTTGGGTTTATGAAAAGGTCCAAAAAGTGTGGGTAGTATTTACACAGGCTTTCACCACTATAAACAAATCTTTTGTATGGGTTCTTTGACAACTTAAGTTTATACCAAAGTCCTGCACACACAAAAAAAAAAAAAAAGTCCACAGGCGATAGGGTAAGGCGACTGTAACAGGTAAAGGATATTACTGGAAGTTCTTAGCTTGATCTCTACACTTTGGCGACCGGTGGGTGATGGCCGTTCTGCCCAAACATTTGAGCAATTGTGCAGTCCGTGTCCTCTATCGGTGACAAAGCAGCCCTGTTTAGGGATAGCACTGCTTTCCATATGCTGGGGAGGGGGCGATAAAAGGAGCCCTAAACATATGCTTGCTCATCATTACCCTTGGCAGCCAACTGCAGCTGTCTGGGTATCCAACATGCAGTCACAATAACAGAAGAAGTAAAAACTTTCATTTTGGATCTTGGAATGTCCGTACTCTACTTGACAATGATACTCAGCCAGAACGTAGGACGGCTCTTGTCGCACTTGAGCTTAAAAGGTTTGACATCGATATTGCCGCCCTTAGTGAAACTCGCCTGGGTGGAAATTCACAACTGACAGAAGAAAAGGGTGGTTATACCTTTTTCTGGAGTGGCAAAGGCCCAGAGGAGCCTCGACATTCTGGAGTAGGATTTGCTATCAAGTCCAATCTTGCAGAGTCATTGCCGACTCTTCCAAAGGGGTTTTCGGATCGCTTGATGACATTAACCATTAATCTTGAATGTGATACCCGTGCTATTTTAATTAGTTGTTATGCTCCCACGTTGAACAGACCAGAGCAGGAGAAAAATGATTTTTACCAGCAACTAAGAGAAATTATCACTAATGTTTGACACAAGGACAAATATATTCTTTTGGGTGATTTTAATGCACGTGTGGGTGTGGATAGTACATCATAGCATGATGTTCTGGGTCATCATGGCGTTGGTCGTATGAATGGGAATGGTCTTCGTTTGTTGTCTCTTTGTGGAGAGCTTTATCTGTGCATTACCAACACTGTATTCCAGCAGAAAAACTTCCACAAGACTACATGGATGCACCCTCGTTCTAGGGATTGGCATTTGATTGACTACATCATCACCAAGAGACGTAACCTTGGGGACTTTCGTATCACTCGTTCGTTCCATACAAGTTGCTATCTTTCAGATCATGCCTGGCTTCGAAGTAAAACGTCTTTTCGTTTACAGCACAGACGAGTGAAACGCTCCTCTGTCCCTAAACAGATAAACATTCTACCATTAAAGAATACCGTTCAGCGGGCAGCACTGTCGGCCCGTCTTGATCGCTCATTGGATTCTGTTGAGATAACCGATGATATCGAATCTTCCTGGAAATCCTTGCGGGACGTAATTCACACATCTGGATTGGAGGTTTTGGGGTTACCTGTCCGTAAACATCAGGACTGGTTCGATGACCAGAATGTTGAGGCCCAGGAGTTGATCAATGAAATGCATAAGGCTCATAAAACCTGGATTGATGATAATAACTCAACACTAAAAAGGAAATTGTACAAGGAATGCAAAAGTAAAGTCCAGAAAGCATTACGGCAGATGAAAGAGGCATGGTGGTCCTCACATACCAAATTAATGCAAGAAGACTTTGACAGAAGAGACTTGAAAGTTTTTTATGAAGGTATTAAGAAAGTTTTTGGACCACACGAATCTGGCGTTTCTCCTGTATCTGCAAATGATGGCACACTGATAAATGATAGAGCGGATATATTGAATCGCTGGAAGGAGCACTTCGAAGCGGTCCCAAACAATACTTCCACAACTGATGAACAAATACTTTCATCTATCACTGAACGACCTGAGATTCCTGAACTCTCCTTCCTTCCAGCAATACATGAAGTTTTCGTTGCTATTAGGCAAATGTCGTCAGGCAAAAGGTCAGGGAAAGACACCCTACCTCCTGAGGTGTTAAGTACGGTGGCCAGACACAAGTGAAGAAGCTGCACAGTCTCTTTGTGAAGATCTGGCAAGGTGGAAATGTCCCTCAGGATTTCAAAGATGCATTAATTCAACACTTGTATAAGAATAAAGGCAATAGAAACATCTGTGACAACCATCGAGGCATCTCACTTTTGTCAATTGCAGGGAAGGTCTTGGCAAGGCTTATTCTCAACAGAATAATTAAACACCTTGTTGATGATATCTATCCCGAATCTCAGTGCGGTTTCCGTGCTGGTCGGGGTACTGTCGATATGATCTTTTCCCTCCGCCAGGTTTCCGAGAAAGTTCGGGAAAAGAACGAGGAGTTGTATATGGTTTTCATTGACCTTACAAAGGCCTTTGACACAGTAAACCGCGAAGCCCCCTGGAAAGTGTTGGACAAGCTGGGAATACCTGACAACATGCTGAATGTAATTATTTATTTCCATGATGGAATGAAGGCATCGGTTGTTTCAAATGGAGAGTCTTCAGAACCTTTCAATGTGACAAATGGTACCAAACAGGGTTGCATAATGGCACCTGTGCTATTTGCTTTGTTCTTTTCGGTTATGCTGAGATATGCTTTCGCTGATATAGATACTGGGGTGAAGTTTAAATTTAGAACAAGTGGTGGTCTCTTCAACCAGCAACGTTTAAAAGCTAAGACTCTTCTTCGACAAACTGTCATCAGGGATCTTTTGTTTGCAGATGACGCTGCACTTTGTGCAACATCTCGGGAGGAAGCGCAACTGCTTGTGGACAGGTTTTCGGCTGCTTGCAAGGCTTTGGGTCTGACAATCAGCATCAAGAAAACAGAAGTGATTCACCAACCTCGCCTCATGCCTAAACAAGTTCAGGGTGTGAAGCAACGGCCACCAGTTAAGCAACGACCACCAGTACACTGTTTTCCAGATACTCCAATCCAAGTGGACGGTAAAGATCTGAAATATGTGAAAAACTTCACTTATCTTGGGAGTAAGATAAATTGGAGTGCCTCCCTTGATGACGAAATCTTTAACCGAATTGCGAAAGCAACCACTGCCTTTGGAAAACTGCGTCATCGGTTATGGAAGGACAGGGGGATAAGTTTGAGAACAAAAGTACTTGTGTATAGAGCAGTTGTGCTAACATAACTGCTTTATGGATCGGAATCATGGACAGTCTATCGCAGCCACATTCAGAAGCTTGATGTCTTTCACAAAAATTGCCTTAGAACGATTTGTGGTGTCACCCTAAGAAATCGGATGTCTAATGCGGACCTATTTACATGCTGCGGTATTGGCGGAATTGAAAGCTTTTTGATGCAATCACAACTGCGTTGGGCAGGTCATGTCTTACGTATGGAAGATGATAGAATACCAAAGCAACTGATGTACGGCGAGCTCAATAGTGGAAGGCGAAATGTGGGTCGACCGCTGCTTCGCTTTAAGGACAAGTTGAAGATGAATTTGACATCTATCAATATTGCTTATCGTGATTTTGAACAGCTTGCTTCTCGACGGAAGGAATGGCGATCTGACTGCCAGAGGGGCATCAGGCGGTTCTCTGTAACTGCCATTGATCAACAGCGCGAAAGACGTGAAAGAACAAAAACATCTACAAGTATCCCAGCCGATTTTTCTCAAGATCTTCCTTCTTGCATCCATTGTGGGCTGGTTTGCAAATCTCTCGTAGAACTCAAATGCCATTTACGATTGAGTAAATGTAAGCATGCTACATCCATCGTAGACTAAACAAATTTTGAGTTGTCAAGAGCTCATACGTCGAAATCGACGGGAGAGTCCATGATATATAAACAATAAAAAAAATAGCATGGCAATGTATATGCTATTATTCACTCTAAAAGGGTTACATTTCTTTACGGACCGTTTAGTCACCACTCAGAAAAACAAAATATAGAGTTACATATCTTGCATGTTTTTCAGGTGTGATTCGCTAGAGGGAATGACCCAAATCGTTGTCTATGACATCAGAATATAAAAAAAAAATCCACATTAGTAAAATATATATATATATGCAGGTTAATTTGGAAAAGAGATTGCTACTTACTTAATGAATTGACGACATATTCAACACTATGTATATTACTATTTAATGTCTATACACATATCATTTAATAAGGTGGTATTATATACTGTATATATATATATATATATATATATATATATATATATATATATTTATATACATTTATATATATATATATATATTTATATACATTGGTATATATATATATATATTTATATACATTTATATATATATATATATATATTTATATATATATATATATTTATATACATTTATATATATATATATATTTATATATATATATATATATATATATTCAGTATTAACTTCAACAGTGCTCAATACGTGAGTAAAGATTGGTAGCAGTGTGAAAATATATCTATGGCAAGTAAGCTACGCAGTGGCATCTCTTTTTTCACTTGACTACACACTATACATTTTTCTTCAATTTTTTTTATCTTGTTGTTATTCCTCAGGAAGCCCGACATTAACCCGCTTTTTCAGACACTTTAACCAGGAGATCTTTTTAATATTCTAAGCGTCCTTTTAAGTGCAATTGTTTGTATCTCTCTTCACTTGGTTCACCGGGTATATTTGCAAAGGCGTTTATGAAATTATTTCTCATGTGTTCCGTTTATCCTATTATTATTGGAATTATGGCATCTTCTTAAGATTTCAATTTATTTTCATGTCGTACATAAGACCTCGGCATTTCGTTATATTTTCCCTTTCAACTCTGTTTCAGCCAGCATCATTAGCGACACGGATTTGAACTAGAGTTGCTACTTTCCCCATTTTGTCCCATATCATTAGGTCAGGTTTAACAGCTCCGTTTTATAGATATGTAGCTGTAAGAATTGCAAAGTCATAGTGATGGTGTATGACTTATTTCAAACTGTTTCTTTTAGTATATGTCCCTATGACGTCTTGCTATACTAGATATTCAACTTTTCACAGATGGTCCAGTAGAGATATTTACACCCTCGTTGTGTCTCATTGTATAGTGGTTGTCATCTAGCAGCACCTTATATATGTATATGTGTGTGTAATTGCCTATTTACTTATACAAGTGCATATACTATTATTTCTTTAATGAACACTATACATTAGTTTGATATTCAATCTATACTTTCCGTGTAATGAAAACACTAGAAATTCTAGATAACGAAAGTAACAGATTTTCCCGTCGATGTTTTGATTGGCTAACACGCTATGATACTCTATGTTTGGTGTTAACTTATGAAAGGTGATTCGTTTTTTTCCGACACACTTCAACCAATGAGCGTGCAAATCATGTCATAATATGTTTCGTTTCGGATTGATGCGTGTGTTTGAAAAGTATATACAATTACAGCAGGCGTTAACGATGTAGCGTTACCTACCTATTTATCTATTTTATTAAGAATTTCAATATCAAGGGAGGAACGAGAGCGCTCTATCCCTTAATAGACTTCAAAAATGGCTTATGCTGAAAATCTCATCTCTTTGATCAATCATAACTCAAAAACCAACAAACCAAATTAGTTAAATCTTTATACAACATTTATATTTGATAGGTTCCATAAGTGTGTAGAATTTCAGCATCATTAGTCAAGGCAACCCAGAGATCCAGAAAGTTCAATCATGAAACCATGTTATCTGTGTGAACGTACGTATGTGCCACCCTGTATCCTATCAACTAGTTGATGGATTCAGCTGATTCTTGGCAGAGATAGGTTCTAGGGTCTAGTTGATGGCATTTTAATTACAGTTTACGATATACCTTAGTTTTCCAGAGAATCCCCCAAAAAACTTTAAAATGACCATTGTATTGAGGCATAGCCTTTACAAACGTAGTGACATTCCATGATAAATGCCAGTATACTGAAATCATATGCCCTTAATAGGGTTAAGATGAAAATTCATATACACTAACTGTACAAAAGCAAGGAAATTCCCAAATATTTACACTTTTATTGTCATTAATTTAGGGTATGACTACATATCAACCAAACC
>OY744528.1:33686027-33726027 GCA_963556195.1 Sepiola atlantica
ACTTGCTGCACACTGACTATAACCAGACGTTAAAACCTAAACTTTGCAATACATTTCAAAATCTAATCGAAAAATACTACCCCGTAACGAATACCCTGGATAAAATATCCAATAAAAATTCCCTAGAACTGTAATTCAGATTTTGGGAAAACTTTGAAATACTAATAAGGTACACTATAAAGTACTAAATCAGAAAAATAAGGAGAAAATAAAAACAAAATGCGGTAGAAACTTCACCAATATAGCAACAACAAAAATAACACTAAGAAGAACAAATATTGAATCAGTAGAAATAGTAATCGACACTACTCTTATAGTAATCGCCTAAAAAAATGAGAAAGTTAATAATCAAGTAGGAAGCTGTAACTGCGGAACCCGTGTACTTTATCTACTACAAAATAAATGCCGAACCAAAAGCATTGTTTACCACAATATATTCAAACGAAAACCAAATAACAAGAAGTACTACGTGAGAATGAGATTTATAGATTTTGAAATCACATATTACGACCACAAAAAGCACGTTTAATATGAAAAACACCGAATAAAAACAGCTCTTGCGAACAATAACTCGGAGCTCAAGGAAGGCGCAGGCTCGCCAAAAATCGAGTGGAAATAGTATGATAGACAAGTACATGTAATTATTTAGACGACCTGTATATATTATGTCTGAATTAGAAATTTGAAATTATAAACTTTAGCGAACACAAAAGCCTACTAAACTGTAGAAGTGTAATAGCAAACAACTGTATACACATAATACACTTTACTGTAGGATACCAAGCCATAAGGCAAATGAAATTAAATCAAATATTTGAATAAAAAACTAAACTAAACTAACACCTAAAAATGGAAATAGAAAAAGTCCTCTAAGCACGCACGTGTTAAAATAAGGTCACCTTAATCCGAAACATTCACAACAGAAAGGGTGACATATCCCTATATACAAAACAGAACAAAAGAAGAGAAAGTAATAGTCAGCCAAACCTTTATTTGTGTAAAGTCCTGCCATTGGCTAATGGAAACATTCACCCGTGAGAGGAATAACCAACAATGTGTTCTGTTAGTTATTTAGACTAAGAAAAACGTTCATATATATGAAACTCCTGGCAACACGAATTCAATGCATTTTAACCTGACAATTCCCTACGGATATGTAACGCGGATTCCTATATATATATATATAAACGCATACACACACACACACACACACACACATATATATATATATATATATATATATATATATATATATATATATATATATATATATATGGTGAATGCTTTTTATTTAAACATGTACAAAGTCTGCTACACTGGCATGTCGATGTTATCGATCTACAGCTATCAAGTGCTGAGGTCTCATCAGGCAGAAGGTTTTGTTTTTTTTGTGATCCAACCCGGTCGACGAAATCCAGGAGGAATGGAGTCAAGCAAAAAGAAAAAGAAGGAATAATAGTCATGTTATCAATTTAAAAAAAAGATTGGCTCTTAGAAAAGTTTAATTTACAATAATTCATATTTGTATTTTTATTAACGCTGAGCTGAGGCAGGAGGGCGAGGGAAAAGAAAAAAGGGAAGGAGAAGAGAAAGAAAGAGAGATAGAGGGGGTGTTAGGGGTGGGTGTTTATAGCCATTTAAGAGTTGTTGTGGACGGGAGAGGGTTAGGGTGTCTAGCCTGACGCGACCGATATTTTGCAGGTGTGATTTTGTCGCGCGTCAAGGGAATAGAGAAGTTTTCGACCTATTTAATGCAGACGGCTAAATTTCCACGACAAAAACTTAAAGTATTTAGTTTAAATTATTATTGGTTATAAATAACTTTAATTCTAGATAATATTTGACAATGAGTTGATAAAATATAGTGGTGATTATTTTTAGTAAAAATCGTATATAGATTTATGACAGTAGTATTAATAAATTATACTATTATATTTCGACCTATTAACATTTAGTTTTAATTATTTTGAGGGGATAAATTAGTGTATTTTTATTCTAAGTAATGTTTAGTAATGAATTAATACAACATAGTGGTAATTACTTTTATTTTTAGTAAAACTCATATATGAATTAATGGCAGTTGTATTAATACATTTTATTATTAGTAGAAATTGTGTTAAGAATGGTGAGGTTAAAACTTGTCAGACGATGAATTAATGGCAGTGGTATTAATAAATTAAATTCTAGATAATATTTGACAATGAGTTAATAACATATAGTGGTGATCATTTTTAGTAAAGATCGTATATAGATTTATGACAATAGTATAAATAAATTATACTATTATATTTATTAACATTTAGTTTTAATTATTTTGGGGGATAAATAAGTGTATTTTAATTCTAAATAATATTTAGTAATGAATCAATAAAACATAATGGTAATTACTTTTATTTTTAGTAAAATTTATATATGAATCAATGGCAGTGGTATTAATACATTTTATTATTAGTTGAAATTGTGTTAAGAATTGTGAGGTTAAAACTTATCAGACGATTAAAGATAATATTGGCGGTAAGGTGTTTTAGTTTAAGTTGTTAAAAAGAAATTATGGTCCATGGGTGGGGGGACTAAAAATGGTGGGAGCCAGTAATTTTGAGTAATGCAAGCAATATATCATTTTAAATATGATTTTGGTAATATGTGGTTGACTTTTGTGGGATTTTGTAAATTAAATATTAAATATTTCTGGTCAAGGTTTAGTATATGGGGAATACTTATACACACATACAGACGCATACACTCACATTCATATACATATATATATATACATATATGCACATGCATACATAGATATTCATACATGCATCTATATGCACATACATATACATGAACACACAGATACATATACATACACATACACACACACATACACGCATGTACATATATATATATATATATATATATATATATATATATATATATATATATATATACATATACTTACATATTTCATATTTTCACAAACATACATATACATATATCCACAAAACATACCTATACAAAGATATCTAGATGTTCCACCTGAGGGTGTTGTAATATTTATTCCAAAAAGGGAGGGGTAATTATATCATACTTGTAATTAAGGATTAAAATAATCTGGTTTGTAGGTGTTTATAAGTGTTAATTTTAGGAGGTTGGTGGATATTGAGTGTTTTTTTGGTTTTAATAGTATTAGTTAGGGGGTATTGTACAAATTACTAAGGAGATGTGATCTGTTATGCCTAGAATTGATCGATGTTTGCTGTTTTTTGTTTAAAGCTTTCCTCTATCGGTAAATTTAATTATTTCAAGTTTTTCGCCAAGGCATAAATAACTTGGTGAGTTTAGGGAGCTACAAGTGCTAGTTTTTCTGATAGTGTTCCAGATTACAGTTGGTGATTTATTTTTATTAGTTAATTTCCAGTAGTAACCTAAAAGTGAAGTTCTATTTTGGTAGCTTGGGT
Source organism: Sepiola atlantica (assembly GCA_963556195.1). NCBI lineage: Eukaryota > Metazoa > Mollusca > Cephalopoda > Sepiida > Sepiolidae > Sepiola > Sepiola atlantica. Next base: position 33,689,474 of record OY744528.1, read on the forward strand.
TGTTGAAAAAACATTTATGGCCGGTGTATCTTTCTTTGAAAGTATTACCTGCCATACCTATGTAGTATTTTTTTATAGCTGGGCTTTCCATAGTCGAGATTGTTGCTTGGTAAATAGTTTTTGTTATTAAACAATTTTGTTGCAAGGGGCATTCATTTTTATTTATGCAGTTACAGGACTTAACTCTAGTTGTTTTATGTTATTTGATTCAGGGTTTAGGTTGCTGTTTAGGATTTTATTGTTGTGTTTTTAATTATCATTTCTAAATTTTCACTGCAACTGTAACTTAGTTTAAGTGTATTTTTGTTGAATATTTTATGTAAGATATTGTTTGAGGGGAAGTGTGTGTTAATAATGTCTAAGAATGTTTTACCAAGTTTGGTTTTTACTGCGTGATTGAAGGGGGTGTAAACCATATTATATTCCTGTTTCTTGTTTTATTGTTTTATTGTTATTGTGGTAGGTTCGATAAATTTAATGTGTGTATTTTTGTACCCACTGTTTTTTAGTGCTTTATTATAAATTTCTTTATGTTTGTTGAAGATTGTTTCGTTTGAGGTGTTGCTTATCCTTTGTTGGATATATTTAGGGATATGCTTAATGATAGATTTGGGGTGGTTGGAGAGGGGGTGTACATAGATTGGGTTAAAGTTTTCTTTATTGTACGGTTTATATGTTTCCTTAGTTAAATTGAAAGTTACATCTAGGAAGTTTACTATTTAAATGTTAGGAATTATTTCAACCGTTAGGCATATTCTTTTCATTTCTCTAATTATAATTATTTTAAATATTGTCGCACTTTAGCCCATTGAAATTTCTGACTACTAATAGTCAATCATCCCTATATAAGCAAATATCTTCAATATGTATATCTTTAGTTAAGTTGTAGAGGATGTATAGACCAACTAGGTCGGTGATTTCTGCAGAGTCGAAAGGACCCATCGAAACATCAAAAGAGCCAGATTGATTGCGCTAAGTCAATTGATCGTTTTTACTGATTAACACTGTTTTCCTACATTTTCTCACAATGTTAATATCTTCTTCAGATATATCCGAGAGAAGTATAGCACATTCCATGACGTTTTCAAAGAGTTCATTAGAAATCGAGGGATAGTAGTTAACTTTATGAAATTGAATAAAAGAGCAATTTGTTTTGTTTTTATCTTGCAGAACCAATTAATTGTATCGGTAGTGTTGATGCATTGGTTAAGTTTGTATGTTGATTTAATATTTTTGTTGATTTTTTGTAGAATAATTTAGCTGATTTTTCCGGTTTCTTGTTTTGTAGGGTTGATTAGTCTAGTCGTAGGGTTGGTTTGAAAGTCAGGTTTGTGGTCTTTAATGAGTATATATGCTTCCCTCACCTTTAATTTACTAACCCTATCACTAATCTTAAGTTTGTCAGTAATTTCTTTGCTATCAACATTTATGGTTTCGACTAAGTCAATGTTTGTATTTTCTGTAATGCTTAGTTATATTGTTGTCGAGTAGTTTAACATATTCTGATTTGATGAGTTTACAGAAGTTTTGAGTTTTGTCTGCTTTAACTAATATGTGTTTAAAATTGTTAATTTCATTCTGTCTAGTTTTTTTTAATGTGTTTTTTTCTAGTTGAATTTAATGTCTTTAACAATTTTAAGTAAGTCATTTTCAAAACTATCAAGTAATTCGATACACGGTGCCATACCTTGTTTTTTTAGGCCGTAGTTTTCTTTATTTACATTGATGGTAGATCCATTTAGGAAGAAGTTTGCTTTCCACTTCATTCTTCTCAAGAGTTCCTCCATCTTCATCGTTAGTATTAGAAGATAATTCCGTTTGTTTCTTATTGGAATCTTCTTAAGGGAGGTGTTGAAGTTCTTTTTTTTCATGTTAGTTAAATAATCCAGGTTAAAAAAAGTGCTCGACAGTAAATGGAGCAAATAGACTATAGACACCCACCCTTAATACCACATCTACCTCTCTTTCTTTCTCTTCTCTTTCCCTTTGTTTCCCTCGCCCCCTCTGCCCCAGGTCAGCGTTGAATAAAAATAAACATATATATTATTGTAAATTAAACTTTTCTAACGGAATAATAGTCATATGAGGGAATAGTCATATAACGGAATAATAGTCATGTGACCAATTTTAAAAAAATGGTCATATGACTATTATTCCTTATTTTTCTTTTTGCTTAACTCCATTCTTCCTGGATTTCACCGACTGGGTTGGATCACAAAAAAAAACTTCTGCCTGATGAGACCCCAGCTCTTGATAGCTGTAGATCGATAAAATCGACATGCCAGTGTATCAGACTTTGTACATGTTTAAATAAAAAGCATTCGAAATACATCTCTATATTTTTATTGAGCACTCTTTTATAAGCCCGGTTTGATTCCCTTTGGATTTCTACCCTTTGGGTTTCTACCCTGTCGATTTATACCCTACCTGGATTTTATATATAGATATATATATATATATATATATATGTGTGTATCCGGATAAAATGAAAGATATATCATGGAATGAAATGCGGTGAATAAAGGATGTGTGAAAAAGACAAAAATACAAACAAATAAAATACATAAACAAATCATCAAAACCGAAAGATTTTACCGGTTGGTTCGGATCAAAGAACGTCTTCAGAAAAGTGAAGACTTTAGAATTTGTTAAATAACGTTATAACGTAGAGAAAATAACTGAGACTGAAAATCCTGAGAGCTCTGCAGAACTAGCCTAATAAACGAGCTAGGAGCAATGCTTACCTCCACACACAAATTCTAAAACAATTAATGATTTACTAAACACCTACCCCTGAAGACACGTGGGAACTTTTGGGTATGAAGGATTTGAAAAAGCCTTTAAAAATATATGTTTTTTTTCTTTCTGCCCCTGTTTGTACTTTAAAACGTCTTAGTCGAACGGGTTCCATAATCCATGCGAATGTCCAAAACATCCCGCTGTGCGTTCTTCTTTTTTCCTGTATTGCCTTTTTCAATAATGTTTAAAATGTTCACTTTATGGGTAGTTTCGAACGAAACTGGTAAAATTGCTCGTTTTTTAAAATTATTTTTTCCTTTATATTCTTTTTTTTCGACGGGTTGGTGACGCTATTAGCGCATAGCTAGGTGTCCACATACAGCACATGGTATTCCTAAATAATCACCAATCTAGTACTGACCAAGATCAACGTTGCTTAACTTCGGTAATCTAACGGGAACCGTTGTGTCGACGTGAGTATATATATATATGTATATATATATATATATAAATAAATATATATATATATCAATATATATATATAAATATATATATATTTAAATATAAATATATAGAAATATATATTATATATATCGTAATAAAAACGCGTTTTGATTTGGTAGTTCGGTAGTTTTGTTTTACGGCATATCAACCCTTTTTGGGTTATTTAATGCCGAATTTGGTCTTGTTTTCTTCTCTTTTTTGTTTCTTTCCCCTTTTAATATCTGTTTCTATTTAACCCATAGTTGGGACCCTAACAGGTACTACCACTCCGGGTCAGGGTGGACCTGGGAGCAATGGTAATTAAGAGGAGGCTCCACATTCCCCAAAGTCCGTAAGCCGGATCTCACCATCGGATGTAGTTTAAGGTCATATCCAGGACCGCGAGTAGGGTAGGAAAAATAAAAATAAAAAAGGGGAGGGAGAAAGGGAGAGAGGCTGTTGTTTTTGTTTTTGGTTTTGTAGAACATAATTAAGTTTTACAAAAAAAAAAAAAAAAAAGTCAATGTAGGTGAATTTCGTCTCAGGGAGCCACAGGGCAGCCTGATCTGGTATCACCAGCGCGTTTTGATGATAAGCAAATTGAGCGCGGTGATAGCGTCGGTCGATGTTTACATAAATATACATTGTAGCATTTACCTAATAGTAAAATTTGCTAACTGTCAACTAGATGATTAAAAGGACGAACACTGGCTTCTGTTCGCATTGAAGAGCTACGATACAGCAAGACAGGCTGTCTGTTGATGACTAATATATATATATATATATATATATATATATATATATATATATATATATATATATATATAAATAAATATTTGTTATTGTTTATTAATCTATGGACGTATACGTTTCGTCTCTTTTCAATCAAGACTCATCAGCATAGAAGTACGACTATTCACTACCGGTCACACGATTCGAAACCCTGGATTACAAGTATTTTCAACCCCAATCCGACGTCGCTAACCGATAGGCCAGTTCTGAACAGCTCATAAACAATGATAATTTTAACACATTTAAAGGCAGCGAGACATACAGGCATTCAACTTCTATAAGTGAAGGAATGATGCATATAAAGCAAGTGACGTCACGCTGTGTTATTACTACCATTTACAGTGCTCTACTTTTTTAACGAGGAGGTTCAAATATATATATATATATATATATATATATATATATTTTTTTTTTTTTTTTTTTTTTTTTTTAAATACAGATTTGAATCAAACATGGACCAGTGGTTTCTGACAAGAAAAGGGTTTTAAATCCCCGATTCTGTCTTCGTCTGCATAGTCTGAAATAGTAAATGGTGGAATTTCTTCAAAAAACATTTATAACCGTTATAAAACGTTATGCACAAAGAATTTGAAATGAAGGGCCGGTGAGACGCTTAAATCAGAAAAATAGGCGTTAAGAGATTCTACATTTAGAAGTGAAGAAACAGAGAGAAAGAAAGAAAGAAAGGATAGAAAGAAAGAAAGAAAGAAAGAAAGAAAGAAAGAAAGAAGGGAAAATAAAATAAAATAAATTTTTTATTTATATATTTATTTATATTTATATTTTTACTTTAATTTGATATTTATTAATTGAAACCATCGCGATATATATATACATATATATTTTGTATATAATAATAAATAGTTACCTCCCCTTTTTTAGATAATTTAATTAATTAGAGTTACGTACCTTTTACCATATTCTATATATAAATAATATTTTATTTACTCTTAATTAATTTTTTTATTATTATAAATTTTATTTTATTTTATTTTCCCTTCTCTCTTTCTTTCTTTCTTTCTTTCTCTCCTTTCTTTCTTTCTTTCTTTCTTTCTCTCTGTTTCTTCACTTCTAAATATAGAATCTCTTACTTTACGGCTATTTTTCTGATTTAAGCGTCTCGCCGGCCCTACATTTCAAATTCTTTGTGCATAGCGTTTTATAACGGTTATAAATGTTTTTTGTAGATATTCCACCATTTACTATTTCAGACTATGCTGACGAAGACGGAATCGGGGATTTAAACCCTTTTTCTTGTCAGAAACCACTGGTCCATGTCTGATTAAAATCTGTATTTTAAAAATAAAAAAATATTACGATCTTAATTTAATTTAATTGAGCACTCTGCTGGTATTTCCCTTTTATTCTTTTTTGAGTATACCTTTATACTTATATATATATATATATATATATATATATATATATATATATATATATATATATATATATCAGGTTGGAAAGAAAGTAATGTCGTTGCTGCTCAACACATCTATTTCATCTGAAACATTCACATTAGGGCATTTTTAATCTTTACAATAATTTCCTCTATTTTCTATGATTTCTGTCTAACGATCAACTAGCTTCTTGGTGCCTTCTTCAAAAAATTATTTTGATTTTTTAGAGAAAAACAAATTTAGGTCATTTTTTAGTTGGTCGTCATTTTCAGATATTTTATTGTTTAAGTGATGCTGCAACGACAGGAAACATTGTATTCGGATGGAGCAATGCCAGGTGAATAAGGCGGATGAGGCAAAACTTCCCAATTGAAACTCATTACCTTTTCCCTGAGTGAGTTTTGCTGTGTGAGGTTTCGAGTTATCATTCTTAAGCACTACACGCTTCCTATTGAATAATACTGGTCGTTTTTTTCATAGAGAAATTCTTAGATTATTCCGTTGTCAACACTATTTTACTGCTGTGATTGTTTGATTAGGCTCTAGTAACTCATAATGAATCAGTCCTCTCATGTTCCACAATAAAAAGAACCATACTTTTCTTTGTGTGTAGTCCTTGTTTTGGAACAGCCTGCGAACTTTAGTTTGCGTCTAAGTATTGTTATTTTGCGTTGGGTATTCTAGTAAATAACCCATATTTCATCTCCAGTCACATTTTTTTGCAAAGATTTTTCTCGATAATTCCTGAAAAGCAAATATGTGCAAACAGTCAATCTTTGATTTCGTTGAGCGTCGGTCAAATCGTGGGGTACGCAGAGTCTTAGTTTGCAAACTTTTCATAGCCCGTTAAGGCGTGAAATAATTGTGGTATGGATTGTATTGAATTGGTGAGCTAATTCTTAGCTGGTAAACTTCGAATTAGCCTCCACAGCGTCTTTAATAGCGTCTTTATCAATTGAGGGTGGCCTTCCTGAACGTCGCCAATCTGACAGGTTAAGGTCTCCAGAATTATTTTTTTTAAACCACCGTTAACATTTTCGATTATTCAGAAATGTTATCACATAGACAGTTCCAATATTGCTTGTAGCTTCTGCAGCTGAGTTTTCTTTTTTGAATTCATAGAGCATGCAAAGTATCAGATGCTCCTCACTAATATCCATTTTATACGGCTGAGGCCGTTAAACTTAATATTTTCCAACTAATTACTATATCTGAAAGACAAAGCAAGATATTAAGAGACCAATTCACCAACAAATCTAGAACTGTGTACAACTTAGGAGGCTGCCAAGTGATAAAGTAAAAAATACGACATTACTTTATTTTCAACCTGATATATATATATATATATATATATATATATATATATATATATATATATATATATATATATATATATATATATACATATAATAAGTGTATGTATGCTTATACTTATATACATATTTACGTAAATATGTAAACTATTTCAACTATTGATTTTAGGTGTAGAATAACACATTTATGCAGTAAACTCATTATTGCTTTAGTTTATCGTATTTGATCTTCAAATTGTATGCATTGACTTGTTCCCAAAACGGTCTCTTTCATTTTATCCCGCACTCGATCCCCCTTTCTCTCTCTCTCTCTCTCTCTCTCTATCTATCTTTTTTTCTTCTTTCTTTCTCTCTTCCTCAGGACCATGCAACCTAAGGTTAGTTTTAACTTCACGATAAAATTACACCAGATGACCTGAAATAAAAAAGAACAAGTTCACCACTAATTCTATCACGTCACAATTTAGCTTCACAAGGGAGTCTAACAGTTTTATCTTCACTTTAGCTCATTTTAATGGAAGACAAGTAATAAACTAATGTATTCGTGCTTATATCATGTATAAGAGAAACAAGCAACTTACAAAAAAGTATAAACATCAGTTCACGCGCATTAAACGACGATCGACTGCTAAACGTACCCCCTCTTAACCTGATCCATAATCTATTCATCCAGACTTTGACACTTTCTCTAGAACTGCGAACACTTGCTGTACACCTACTTTACTCTGTTCTATAACATGACTTGCTTGAAAAAGTTTCGTAAATGAAACGAAATATAGAGATGCATGACTCCGCATGTTCCTTGTGTGCTATAGATGTTGTTAGTCCATTTACTTATTCTCCCTATTTCTATTCATACTGATATATTCTGTCATATATGTATTAATTAAAATATATCTTTCTCGCACACATATATACATAGTGTATGTATCATATATTGATCCATATATATCGATATATTTTAAGACATTAATTACATTACATAATATTCCAGAATTAAGAGAATATTTTTTTTTTAAGAACGTCCCGAAACGTTGATTTGAAATAAACACATGATTTGCTTGACAAAGTTTCGTAAATGAAACGAAATATAAAAATGCATGGATCTGAATAAACCAGTATTAATTCGTTTTTGCTCGATGTAGTGACAAATCTAATAAAGAATTCTAAAAAAATACACGAGATTAAGGGTCTTACGTTTCATCGTACGCAACTTCAGAGGGAGTCTGACACCCTGCATATCATAATTAATAAAGTTTGGTACGAGATAAAATCATATCTGGTGTATTTAAATGTTGATCTACAGGTGTCCTCTTGGACTGAGGATTTATTGTGCATAAATTGAAGTCTGGTCCAAGTAACACAAACGAACAAAATCAATTTTGAAGACTTTTTTTATATTCTGGCTGTTCATGTTCGCATCACGCCATAACCGAAGAAGTTTTAGAAATGAGATCATAACACATAGCTTTAAATAATTATTGATTTGTAGGCCATCTTAGTTAAGACCCATCCTGTTACCTTCCAATGATCGACTGGCTTGCTTGATGTGATTCTTCCAATTTCGTCTGATGTCATTTCCTCTCCTCTAGCTATTTCTCCAACGAAACAGCGATGGACTCAAAGGATAATAGACCTTATGATGATCCCTACATTCTACCTAACTTGACAACAATCTCTCCACGAACCTAAAGCGTCAAATCAGTGCTACTTGACGTACGCACAATATTTTACATCTTGGATACTCTTGGATAAACTGTCTCTTTTATCTTCTCACGAAATCTATTTTCCTAAGCCATTTCTACATTTTATCTTACCCACCCTATTTTAACAATCTTATCAACCACTAAAGCTCTTTACACCCCGATAATCTTGGGTACTAAAAGAACGCACCCGGTTATGAGATCCTAATTAAAAAGGTTTTTTAGTGTGTACAATAATCCCTTACTTACATGAGTCCCAGGTCTACTCTGGGCCGAATTGCAAGTACCTTTGACGGTTCCACCTATGGTTAAAGAGAATTGCCATTCGCATGTTATTCGGTTATATAATATATGCATACAAAACAAATAAATATACTGATCATTTGTATGCAAAATTTAAAATATCAAAATAAATTGATTTGGCATTAAAACTCCGAAAAGTATTTATCTGCACGTAAAGCAACACAATCATATTTTCCAAATCTATCCGAATTCATTTGTACATTAAAAAGGACCTTCTTTTCTGTCGAATGTTCTACTTCTTAATTTTAATAATTGTATCCATATTTTCTTACTCTCTATCCTTCTTAATTTTCCTTCAATAATCATCATTCTACTCCAATAGCTTATTTACTCGTGCTGCCGGCCTCTGCAAATCCCTCCCTGTTCCCTGTTTCCCCGACTGTACCGACATACTCAAATTTAAAACTTATGTTAACATACATCTCCCTGCACAGTTCCCAACTTAGGAAAACCCTACACCCTAATTATCAGTAGTCCCTTACGTCTACAGTGGCGGCCTGCCTTGTTTAGGGTGAACTATGATAAACAAATATAATTTCTGTATTTTCTTCATTGTTTATAAATTCATTCGCTTCAACTCGCTGCAAAATATTGAACGGAAACTGTGAAAATTTACAAAATGATATATACTACTTAAGTATATAAATAGTGGCAGAATACAACGGCAATATTTTCTTTATTCATCTTTTTATACTGATAGGTCACCGTTTTTTAAAGGCTTCGGACCACTTCAGATTAATGGTTAAATAGATTATCAGTTGGATGATAATCGCCATCACAAGAGGACTGGAAACAATGGATGGAGAGTGCAGAAGATTACTAAGAGGATTGGATTATCCAAGAAGATGGCTCAACAAATAGTTCATAGAGGTAAGTACGTGGCATAGTACTTTTTATTCACCTGTCGTCCTATCTTTTTTTTTATATAGGTTATTCATTTTATGAATTTTTTTCTTTGTCTATATTTTGCAATATGCTTCGCATAATCCAATTATATTGTAACTATTCCTTCTCATGTATATAACATAAGTTCTCTATCTCTTCAGGGGATCACGGTCCCAAAATGTAATCTGGAACACAGCAGTCGAATTTTCGCCACATTGTACATAAAGCTGGTGAGTGTTGACTTGTGTTGTCTAGTAGCAGTGTTAGCAATACGTGTCTCCGTGATGTGACGTTTAGTGTTGATCCTAGTAGCAGTGATTATAGGGTTCCCGTGTCTTTCTTTGTAGTAGTCAGTAATATGTAAAAACAACCTTTTTGGTTTCAATAGTGTTTCTTAGTTTTATTTTACTTAGAGAGTTACACATTTTTAGTCTTACACTGGCATTCCTTCTTGGGGGAGGGGAAAATATTTCGAAATACGTCTGCCCTTTCTAGCTGAGAGGACCAAAGAGTGGGGGAGGGTGTAGTCTTTCTAACTATACGACCTCACTTCTTAAAAGTGACTTCTTGTACGTATCGTCATTTTCCTTCGTTAACTTATATTTTGTTTAGCTTATTTATCACACGTTCAATATTTTTACATGTAATTATAGAGTAACTAAGTTATGGGTAATAATTCAATATGCATAATGAATAGTTCCAGCAGGAATTCCGTTTCGGCTTCCAGTAACCAGAAAGAATTGATATATCGTAAAATAGACAATGAAAGAGAATGTATTCTTCAGCTTTATCGATCGACATTTGCATAAACCGAAATCAGAATTCTTCTAAAGTGAATAGCACGTTGTTATCTATTTGAATTTGGGTTTCTCAAGGAATGAGAACACTCCACCATCTTGCAATAACTACTCAACAAAGCAGCCACAATACAGTGTTCATTCAGATTCATTACACCAAGAACCACGATGGATTAATAGTTTTCTCAGAAGCAAGATAACGAAATAAGTTATGACAACTATCGAAAAGACTAACGGGACAATGGTGTCTCAGTTACACATGAAGATAACTAGTTGAGGATAAGCACTGTAAAACAAAGAAATTCAAACAACAAACCCCCATTTTTCAATCATAAAATAAGCAGTAGAATCTAATAAGATAAATAATATAAGCTAACACATAATTTCAATAATAATCAACCAAATGCGCGTTGTGATATTAGGGTATCGTTTTCAATGTAATAATTTTCCGTTTCTTTTCTATGGGAGTTGCGCCAGACAAGACATGAAGCCACTTGATGCAAAAAGCTCATAATGATACTAGGATCAGCAGGTAAATCACTTCGAAACAACCCAATCTTAAAAGAAGCGCCCCACTAGCGTTCAATCCGCTGGACTTCAAACAGGTTTGTCACAAAGTTAGCTCTTCAAGAGAGAATGGAGAGGTTACAAGGCTGGCTGACAAAAAAATACTCTTAGATTAGTTAATTTGCTGGCCAAGAAACGGATGCTTTATCGTTACACCATTACCAGAATGTAAGGTTGATTGTTTAATACTTGAAGCAGCAGCAGGGCAGGGGCAATCGACCGTTTTTATATGTTCTTCAAAAAGAAATAAAAGGTAGAAGTTGCGTTTTAAATCTTTGAAATATACGTAATTTTTCCCGTTACGAAGGTTTCCATGTTAAGTTTGTGTTTTTAGCCTTTATTTTTAAAGAGAGAAGAGAAAGAACTTAATGAAGATTACAAATATAAAAAGGTTAATTTTTATTTAATTATTATTTTATTTTTTTATTTTTATTGCAAATGTAATTGATGCGATCATCATCATCATTGTAATCATAACCACCACCACCACCACCAACAACAACAACAACAAAAACAACAACACTGAAGAGCTGTGATACAGCGAAACACTCTGTAAGTTTATGACTATATACATATATATATATATATATATATATATATATATATATATATATATATATACATATATATATATAATTGTGCCAGTTGAAATGCATCGATAAAATAAACTTAAACAAATATTTAAAAAAATGTGGGGTTTGTTCCCGACAAGTACATTGCGTACTGAAACATGCATATATTTATGTAGCACTTTTGTAATATATATATATATATATATATATATATATATATATATATATATATATATGGATCCATTTTGGTAGATTCTCTACACAGACGGAGTTTTCCTCTGGTGTTTATTATTTTCGACAAAGGGAAGTTTTTTTTCCCGAAATATTAAATAAATGATTCTTATAATCATCCGGACATCACACAAACAGCTAACACAACACTTGCTGTTATGTAAGATTTTAATAAAAAAAAAATAGTAAGTTACATTTCGAATTCGATTTATTATGTTTGTTCCTTCCAGCTTACATCTTACCCGTAATTTGCATTGGCCACAGCCATTTATATATATATATATATATATATATATATATATATATATATATATATATATATATATATATATATATATATATATATATACTAGATGAATACTCGTCTTAAAACGGCTAAGATTAATGTCCCAAACAGGACAGTTTTATAGAAGTAATACTCAGTTTTAGGTGACAGTCTTTCTGAGGTTGACGGTTCTAATCCTCAGTGCGGGCGATACTTAGAGTACAATTACGAAATACTGAAGATAGCTCACCGGTCATGACGGCCGGATCGAGAGAAAGGTACGCCCGTTGATTACATAAAGGGTTCATTCGAAATTCCGTACATATGCTCAATTTCGACAGAGATCACAGTATTCGGCAAGACCCACATGAAGCAGGTCGAAGGTTAAATCGACCAAAACGTTATTAGAATAACATCAAAATTAGAACAATAGTTTGGATAATCAACATTATGCGCATTTTTTTTAATCATAGTTCACCCCAAACAAGGCAGGCCGCCACTGGAGGTGTAAGAGGCTACTGAGAAAGAAAAAGGCGGGGGGGGGGGTTCAACCTAAATTTGGAGCTGCACAGTGAGATGTCTGTTTAGGTTAGTTTTAAATTTCTGTATGTCAGTAGCGTCAGGAAAGCAGGAAGCAGGAAGCAGGGAGGGAGTTCCAGAGTCCAGCAGCACGAGGAAAGAAGCTTTTGGAGTAGAAAGCTCTACGGCATCTGAGGACATCCATAGTGTATGGATTGGATTTGGCAGATTGTCGGGTTGGTCTAGTGAATTTACGTCAGAGTACAATCCATTGAAGTACTTGTAAAACAGGCACAAGGAAGCAACATTTCGGTGATGGGACACAGGTTGGCGTGTATCTCATGTCAGACAAATACTTAAAATAGGAAAATATAAACTTGTTATTCAAATGGGATTTAATAGTGCAAGATTAAAAGTTAATTTCAAATTATTGTATTCTTCTTTTTTAAGAACATCTGCACTCCCGATTTTCACGACGGGAGTATAATTATATTCCTGTGTCAGTTCTATTGACATCTAGGTAAATCCACGTTGTTGTCGGAAATACATTTTTCATTCAAAGAAGAATGTCGCCGTCATATGCAATTACTGTATAAAACGAGGAACTCTAGAAGATGTTCTATTTTTAGGTTTTACAACGTCCAAACGCCAGAAAAGCATTTGGATTAATATTCATCAGACGGATGCTTCCGTAAAATACGCGGAAAATCTATTTTAATTTCCTATTCACAGAAAAGAGACTGGAAATATGTTTGTTCTGTGAGAAATTCGATCGAAGAAATCGTAGATCGAAAGCCACTATGTTACCGTTTCTGCGAGTGTTTGCGTAAATGCGCCAATGTAGGTTCGAGATGTCATTTTCTTGGCAAAACCCGTATATTGCCCGAAATCATTTAGTGACAACTTAATATATATATATATATATATATATATATATATATATATATATATATATATATATATATATATATGATAATTTTATTTACACAGACATGTACAAAATCTGCGACACTGGCATGTCGATGTTATCGATCAACAGTTACTATAAACTGAGATCTCATCAGGCAGAGTTAGAATCCGATCTTAACCTCAGATCATATTTGGAGAGAATGAAGTGGAGGAAGAGAAGAAGAAGGAAAGAAATTTAACATTTCAAAAATTAAGGCCGTTAAAAAATTTAAAAAATTAAAATTAAAAATTAAAAATTAAAAAATTTAAAAAATAATATATATATATATATATATATATAAAGCAAAGTGTGTTTGTATGCGTCTCTGTGGCGGCATCACAATTAAACAATGTATATAAACGTCGGGCACATCGCAGATTTTGTAATAAGAACCTTCTATCCCATGTCCACATTGGTGTCAGAAGTTATTGAACCCTTTTTTTTAAAAATGTTATTCAAAATTAAAAGTACGTCAAAAGAACATTAGAAACGAAAGTTTCGACATTTTAGTTTTACTTTTAGCTGACTAGAAAAACTACGTTTCACGTAAAATCATCGTACGTATTTCACGTATTCTTTTCATTGAAGAGAAACTGTTGTATTTTTCAATGGATACATTATATTACATAAATGCTCATTAACATATTTTTACAGTCATGATAATTTTTTTTGAAATTCATACTTATATTGTTTATGTTCATTTAGTCTTGCCAATATTACTATTTTAAGTCTACGCGAAGAATTACAAATTCCTACGCCAAACTAACTTAAGTGCGTTCAAAAGGCAAACCAACATTCGTTAGATCGGTAGCCTTGTAGCTAAGCCTTCAGTTCCAATACTTTATGCATTAGTGCATTCAAATCTTACACACGACAATTGTTTTTTGTTTGATTTTCATTGCTATAGCATACCAGTTATTTACGAGCCGAAATCGATTCTTATGCTAACCTGGAATATTATTAATAAAATAAAAATACGTAATTGCTATTAAATTTTAATCTTTGCTCGAAATTTCAAGAAAGGTTGAGAAACCTTGTGTGTGAACTTCAGCTGGTTAAAATATAAAATCGAAACACACATGAACTATTCTAGTCAGGTAAACTATTAAAGAGAGGTTAAAACAGAATACTGACTAATTCTAACGTCGATAAAAAATATACATTCGATATAAGACTTTAAGTGCACTAAGTGCTATAATAAACGAAAATAGATGAGTAAGAATAGAGATTGATAACTTTCTAAAAATATATTTACTAAACACTTGATGAGGAAAAAAACAACCAGAAAAAAACGGAAGTATCTAGATACTGACGAAAGGTTATTAAACCATTTTGCATAAAACTAAATTCAACTAAATAAGACAACATTACTTATCCTTGCGTCCAGTAGCCGCGTTCCCAAATTCATGATGATAGGTTAAACAGTTTAAGTGTAAATCCAATGTATACAGATATATAAACATATCTGCTTGTCTAACTTTATATACATAACAGATATCAGAAACGAAATACCACTACTAATAAAATAGAAGAAATAGAAATATCATTAGGTTTACCCCACCCTATAATCACATGTTGTAAACAAAACGGTAACCGAGAACATTTATCTCTTCTCAGTCAAAGTGTAAATGAATGCACAGATATATATATATATATATATATATATATATATATATATATATATATATATAATCAAATGTTGAAAACAAAACGGTAACCGAGAACATTAATCTCTTCTCAGTCAAAGTGTAAATGAATGCACAGATATATATATATATATATATATATATATATATATATATACACCAACTTTATCTGGTGCATAAGTTACAAAGCGTTCATCTTTCAATACTTAGATACCATTTTAAACAGTTTTCTCACAAATCGTTCGGCTCTCACATGAAAGTCTCGGTTGGTGTTCTTCCTAATTCCTATTCTATTTTTCTGTTGACTATAGGGCGGGCCATCTTTGCTTTTTATTGTGTGGATCTAATGGGTCCACTTTTTTTAAACGTGGTTGCTTGTATTTCCATTTCGGATTTTAGTTTTTTTAAATTTATTTATTCGTTCATTTATTTATTTATTATGTATGGTTTACCTAAGATGGATGTTTTTATTGAGACATTAGCAAATACTCTGATTGGTTAACTAGCTAAAGAAAACACCACGTGTAACAACCCAGCAGCACAAACTCCATGCATTTTAAGCTGACGATTCCCTACAGGGATGAAACGCGGACGCCTCGGCGTAGTTTAATTGCCATAAATATATTTTTATACTTACTACCAAGATCCATAAACGTATTAAGCACTGTTGAAGTAAGTACTGAAAATTGATACATATAAGATTATATATCCTCATAAAATTTTATGTGGAATAATAATAATAATAATAATAATAATAATAATAATAATAATAATAATAATAATAATAATAATAATAATAATAACTCTGAATCCAATATCCTGTGGACATGTTGCCCTTTAAATTGTTAGATATGTACTAGTGAACGTACCCTTAACTATTTAACATACTTACGTTCCTTCTTCGGTTGGCTTCTCGACAACAACCGTTTTTTCTTTCTCTTTGTTTTATCTGACGAATTTACGGACATCTGTTTCAGCTTACCTATTTAAATTTGTATGTTATATTCTATGCCTATACTCCTACGATTATTATTTTTACTCATTAAGAGTTCTCACACAGGTTATCGTCAGTGATTGCTCACTGACAATCACTGGTGCTGCTCCCTATAGTCCGAGTGACGACAAGTCTTCCCATGTTTCCAGTACTCTCCATCTCTTTTGACAACTATTGCAAATGTGTTTGCTTCATCACAAGATACGCTTACCATCGATTTCTCGCTGGAAACGACCATTGATTTAAATGGAAATAAGCATCCCTTAGGTCCCACTTCTATCCTGACTCTTCCACTGGAATTCTATGTTGTGCTATCCCTCCTCGGTCTTCCCATGCTCCTTGACCCTTCATGCCCAGTGTGTGTGGTATCAGCCGATGCTGGTTGCATCACTTTTTAGGGGGTAGTTTATTAAATTTCTTGCATGTTCTGTTCCTTGATTTAATGTGGTCGTGTTCTTTCTGTGTTTTCGTTTTCCTTCTTCCTATTGCAACTTCCATGTGACTGGTTAGCCTTTGTAGCTTATGTGGGTTGGTTTCCGCAGTCAAGGATTACCTCAAGATTCCAAATGTATTAATAATTGCCGTCCATTTGTGTCTTAGTCTTCCCTTTGATTCTAATTTCTCGCAGTCTTTTTTACAAGTTTTTCGGGATTGTTCTTGGTGTTTCTACCATTATTTGTATCGTATTGAATTTCTTCACACTCTATATCCCTTTCAATTCTCTGGCGAGTACCGTTTATTTGCTTCATTTTTCCGACTCCTCGATCTTCACTCTGTAGTCTGCTGGCAATGCAACATCTACGATTTGGCAAAGTCGATTATTATGACACCCGGTCTCCTTGCTTGTATGAGCTAATCGTTTTGCACCTCTATATCGCGTTTTTCGTTTTCTAGTACTGTTTCTTGTACCATTTGTCCACGTGTTCGAAATGCAGCCGATTGCTTAGTTCGCAGTGTACTACTTTTCCCACACATCCATGTCTATTAGTCTATGCCTTTAATGCCAGTTTGCTGCATTCACTTATGTGTTTTACTGTCTCGTCTCTTTTCCGACACATTTACATTTACTGTTTTCCTGGGTTTTATCATATGGGGTTTGATGTAGTTTGTCCCAATGGCATTGTTTTGTGCAGCTGTTAACAAAGATTCCATTTCTCGGTTCAAGCATCCTTTTCTTTGCCATGCCCACAGGTTTTCGTTGGGTCTCTTCTCTTGTCAGTCTCATGAAACGTCCATGTAGTTGTTTTTTTCCCTATTTTTCTTTTTTTGTCTTTTTGTTTCTGGTCTGGGTGTTTCCTGAGTTGATCATTGGAACGGTGTTTTTTACTGCGGTGGTTAGCTTTTCTGTATTCTAGTTTATGTATTTCACCAACTCTTTTTTGTGCCTTCCACGCATTGTTCTATACTTACCAGACCTCCCTTAATTTTTTTGACGGAGAATCTGTCCGTATCGTCTTTTTGATCTAGTGCTTTGTTTATTGTCATTCATTTTCTAATCCTCTAGTCAACATTCTTAGTTCTTTTTTAGTCCAGCCTATGAATGGTCCAGAGTATCTCATTAATGATACTGTCTAGGTATTTATTTCTTTTAATAGAGTGTTGCTATATAATATCGTTTCTAAGAGTTTACTTGTTATCGTAAATATTCTTTTCAAATCTTCTTTTTCATTTCTGTACATGTTATAGTGTCTGCTTTCAGAACTCCAAAATATTTTAGTATCCTGTTCAACTTGACCTTTGATCTCCTTTTGGGAGTTGTATGCCTTCTGTTGTCTCCGGTTGTTCTCCCTTATCATCTCTAACAGTGCACACTTTTCCATTCCGAAATCCAGTTGAATGTTCTGGCTGAAGATTCAGGTCGTATATATAAGCATTTCATGTTCTTATTTTATTTTTACAAATAGTTTAAGGTCGTCCATATACATCGGGTAGTTTATTCTTTTGTTAAGTGTCTATAAACCTATATTCGGCATCACATTTCCTGAATATGTAGTTGAATGTCATCATGGTTATGAGAAATAGATGTTGTGATAGAGTCTCCTTGGAAAATTCTTCTTTGTATTTTTATTTTGGTCAGGGGATGTCTTTCAGTTGTCAGTTCTTGTCTCCATGTTTCTATCCCTTCATTAATAAAATTACTAATCCTGTCTCGTATCTTGTATATTTTTAGCATTCTATTCTTCATGATTGAGGGATTCTGTCGTAGGATTTTTTATAGTCAATCTATGCCATGGATATGTCCTTTTTCTGTTTTTACCTTTTTAAGAATCTTTTGATCTATGTATACGTACTTATTATTATTGTTGTTATTATTATTATTATTAGTAGTAGTATTAGTAGTAGTAGTAGTAGTAGTAGTAGTATTAGTAGTAGTAGTAGTAGTAGTAGTAGTCATATTTGTACTTACTAGGAGTTCTAACACAAATCATCGTCAGTGATTGCTCACCGACAACAACCAGTGGTATCTCCAGGAGTCTGAGTGACGACAAGCCTCCCCAGATTTCCAGTATTCGTCACCTCTTTTCGATAACCACCGCAAATAACCTTGCGGTATCGCAACAACCTTTTACCATTGATTTATAGCTGTTAAGTATCATTGGTCTTCTCTGAAAGTTGGGTAGCAATAAGCCTCCCCAAGGTCCCAGCATACTCTGCACTCTTTCTGTGGAGGTCTGGTTTGTGCTGTACCTCTTCGGTCTTCTCATCCTCCTTGACCTTCTACAAATATTTTATTTGGTGTCGACCTTGGCCGGCACCATTTAATTTTTGTTTTTATTATACTATAGTATATTATATTATATTATACTATCTTATATTATATTATACTATACCACATTGTATTATATATGTTGGGTATGGTGGGGTTAAGGGAAGGTGGAGAGCTTATGGTGTTTCTTGTTATTTCTGTTCATTGGTTCAATTTTGTGTTGTGTTTGCCGAGGACGGTGTAATTTATTAGGTGAGGGAGATTATGAAGTGATGTTTCGTGCAGTTTCTGCTCCTTGGTTTGTGACGTGGTGTTCTTCGTGTGGTTTTGTTTTCTTCCAATTGTAACTTCAATGTGACTGGTTAACCTTTGTAGCTTATGCGAGCTGGTTTCTGCATTCAATGAGTTTCCTTAATATTTCAGCTGTTTTGATCATTGCTGTCCTTTTTATGGTTTCGATGGTCTCTTTGATTCACATTTCTCCAAGTCTTTTCTCCAGGTTTTTTTTTGTATTGTTCCTAGTCCTCCTACGATTATTGGAATTATACTGACTTTTTGCATGCTCCATATTCCTTTCAGCTCTCTGGCTAGTTAGAACATATACTACAATTTGTTCATAGTCAGAAGATAAGGATAAATATATTTTTGAATTTTATAGAATGTTCCATCTTTTCAATAATTGTTTTTCTTATTAATTTTAAGCATATGCGAAAGTAAATACAGTTTTTAAATGTAATTATACGAGTTTTCATTACCCGGCATCTAGTGTAGTCATTATATTTTAAAATGTTTAGTTGTTTGCACATTTTCTAAACTTAAAGTGTACAACTCGTCTTATAATATTAAAGCAGCTATCTCTTTGCTTGGTTTTTTTATTTAAGGAGTAGTGTGGACATGACTAAGTCATTTTGGTTATCTACCGAATTGTTTTTAATCCAATATGTGATCTACTGAGTCGTTAACATTGCTAACCATGAACTCAAACCATAACCCTAACTAAAAAACCTTAACCGTAACTTAACAGCTTGGTATATCACATATTTGATTGAAAACGGTTTGTTAGATCACATATTAGTTGTTTTTTTTTAATTACTTGTAACTATCTAACTTATTTTATTGCCAATAATACAAGACAACAGTAACAAATAAAATTGGTTAGTCTGAATTGTAGTTATATTTATCAGCATGAATGAGAAATGGGTCCGATTTTGAAATCCGACAAAGTGACTTTATATGTTAGATGAGTTACATTCTTCCTAGTTAGACAGCAACAATACACGATTAGTTTTTAATATTTCAAAAAGATAAAGCATCTAGATCGTCGCCCCAATAAAGATTAGACTTTATTTACTGAGAAAGAGTGAATAATTTATTACCGCAAGACGTTTCGGTGAATGAAAATAGTGTACATAGATTTGCAATGATATAGACGGATTTTCTTATAATCATTACTATCATTGTTCTTCTTATTATTATTGTTGTTATTAGTAGCAGCAGTAAGAGTAGTAGTAATAACAATAAAAGTAGTATCTTATAGTATTGTTATTATTACACACATATGTTTCCCTTTCGTCGCAGATTATTGCTAGCCTTGAAGTATGGTATCATGAAGAACGAACATATAATATAGTGTCCCCCTAGACGGGGTTGACTTATGCCTGGGGTGGGGTAGTATCAGGATGAACTAACATATAATACACTACCTCCAACGGCGGAGGTAATGCATGAGAAGATGATTTCATGAGAGGAGAACATATACTACACTACTTCCACTCTCGGAAAAAAGGATGAAGTAATGCTTGTGATGATAATATAAAAGAACATTACATATACTACATTCCTGCTACCGATAAAAAGAAATAGAAACAATTGGGAGGATAGTATTATGACCACCGAAGAGATACTACACTACCTGCACCAAAAAGAAAAAAACAGGAGGCAATACCTGGGAGAATGGTGTCATATACTTTCTACCCTCCCTTCATAAGTGTGTGTGTGTGTTTGCGTGTGTGAGTTCCACAGATACCGCCGGTGGGTTACATGTTTCCGCTCCCTGTTTGGTTTGATGCACGGCCAGCCGAGTTTTGTCTGGTTCTCGGGCGCCAACGCTGACGGATGGCTCCGCTTTCCTGATCAAGAGAACAGATGGTAGAAGTGTCTTAGTTGATCGGTTCTGGCTTTGTCACATTGTGTTATTTTCAACCTACAGCCAGGGTTCCGTGGGTTCAGAAGATCGACGTCGAAAAGGGAGGTAAATAAATTGAACACAGCAAGAATACACGACAAATATTACACGAGTTATATATATATATATAAGAATATATTATCACAATTAAACAATAAGAAATAGAATTACAGATACAATAATGTTCGTGTTTATGCGGGATAAATGCCTCGGGTTGGACGGGATATATATATATAGCCTTGACTATCTAATAACATTATTATCTTAACAGATTGATTATAGTTCGTAAATCTCGAGCGAGTTTAATCGTTCACAGTTTATCTGTCCGCTCGTAGTCAATCACTTTCAACTTTCAAATCTCTGTAGAAAATGTCTGCAATCATCCCGGCAAAAAAACAATTGTCCCCCTTTCATATAGCCAACTGGCGCTCTCCGACCAGAAACACGACTCCTCGATTTAGTGTCCTTACATTAATCGCACATACACCTTTATCTCTCTCAAAGTTAAACGTAAGTCTGCTCATCTAACTAGGATGTACGCCTGACGTTGGTCGTTGGCACACGTCCTCGCTTCTCAAGTTGACAGCTTCAGCCATCAACACATACCTGTCAAAATAAGCAGAGTGTAATCGAGAAGAATCTCGCCATATCACATTCATGTAACATTGTTGAATACACAATTTTTTTAATTCGTTGATTTATTAGTCTAATCATATACTCTCTCGTAAGGAAGGTTAACTGGCGCTATATATATATGGAAAAAATAAAACGATTATATTACGAATTAATAACACAAACACTGATTTATTATGAACTGAACAAATAGTTAGGCGGATGAAAATTTCAAAGTTCTGCCTTTCAGTCGTTCGTCTTTCTATATCCATAGTATTTACAAATACTATATTGTATAAAAATTTAAATAGCAGTACACCGTTTTGTTGGTTATATAGTGATTAATTAAAAACAGATATTTCGCATTAATTCATTTAAATTTTCACGTACCCTGTCTTTACTTGACTGCGTTTGTACTTTCATATTCCAGAATATTTTATGATGTGTGTTTTCACTACTGTCCTTTTTGTGTGTGTACCATTTTTTTGCATTTTCGAAGTCCGGACGTTTGTATATTTCCAAAGCAGTCGTGTGAGGTTTTGTATGTTTTGTGCTTGTTTCTGCATTCGCTTATACTGTTATTTAATTATCGTCTCTTTGTCTACAGAATGTACATTAGCTCTTTCTATGGGGTTTGTCTATATTGGGTTTTATATAGTTTTTTTCGGGCCGCGTTGTTTCATGCGGTTATCAGTAGCGATTCTATTTCTCTGTTCAAGTGTTCTCTTCGTAGCCATGTACATGTGTTTCCGTGCGTCTGTATTTTTGGTTAACGTTACATGATGTCCATGAAGCTGATTATTCTCCTCTTTTTCTTTCCTCGCCTTTTTGTTTCCGGTTTTACTGCTTTTTGTATTATTCATTTTGACATTGCTTTTCAGTACTCTCAATAATGCATTTAAAAATTATTATTATTATTATTATTATTATAATTATTTTTAATATTATTATTGCTATTATTATTGTTAATATTTTGACTGTCTCTCATTATAACCTTCTGTAACTGAGACAAAGTGTCGTCTCGTCTTAGTATTCTATTACACCAGTAATCTCTTCGATAGAGGTTTTGTTCGTGTGAGGGAAATATACGACAACATTTTCAGAAATCAGAAATCAGATATAGAGAGAGAGAGAAAGAGAAAGAGATAGAGAGAGAAAGAGTCAAATAGAGATCTATATATATATTTTTTTTAATTGAAAAAAGAAGATTGTTTTGGCCACAAACAAAATCGTTTCAATGGTTGTTTTATTCGACGAAAATAAAAATCTATCTTTATGGATGTTGATTAACCGAAATAGTAAGAATATATTTTTATTACTAATTAGCATTCATTATAAATCGAATTTGTGATTTCCAGTATTTTAGGATGATAAGAAAAAAGATAATTATATGTATAAAATCATACATACATTTACAAAATCATATACATATAAGTATATCATTATAGTTGTAACAAATCTGTTTTTATTCGTATTTTTGTTAACTGACACAATCAAGAATCTATTTTGCTCTTCAGGTGTGTTTTGGCCAAATAGAAGAGACGAGATTATAAATTGATGGTGCTCAAATATAAACCTGTGTTTATAAATAATAATAATAATAATAATAATAATAATAATAATAATAATAATAATAATAATAATAATAATAATAATAATTAATGTATTTTCAGTTTATGCTGAGCTAACGTAAAGCAAGTTTAAAATGAAAGACAGTATGAATCTCGACAATTTAACTGATGTTTAAATGCGTAAGTACACAAGTCACAAAACATCGCTTCACTTACCTCTTCTACCCCGTTCTACTCCTACAGCACTTCCACTCGGTTACCAGGTCATTCTAAAAAATTATTATTATTATTATTATTATTATTATTATTATTATTATTATTATTATTATTATTATTATTATTATTATTATTATACTCATACATTCAGATAGTGAAGTCCGGAAAATTGCGGATTGGTCGAAAGCGAAACACTAGGAATAGTTGACGACTCGGTTGTCAGTAAGTGACCTCGGTGAATAAGCGGAAGTTTAGAATCTGTGCATTGTAACTTAATTTCATGGCGACTAGAGTGAAAGTAAGCGCTCGTCTCAAAATTCCACTGAGGTGGCGATAGTGAAGCATGC
The DNA here is from genome assembly GCA_963556195.1 of Sepiola atlantica. NCBI lineage: Eukaryota > Metazoa > Mollusca > Cephalopoda > Sepiida > Sepiolidae > Sepiola > Sepiola atlantica. The sequence continues at coordinate 33,713,264 of OY744528.1, forward strand.
AATAGTATTACATAATGAAGGACGAATGCGTGTCTCTCTATCTATACTTCTCTCTCTTTCTTAGCCATTATTTATAACTATATAGATATCTATTTGACTCCTTCTCTCTCTCTCTCTCTCTCTCTCTCTCTATATATATATATATATATATATATATATATATATATATATATATATATATATATATCTGATTTCTGATTTCTGAAAATGTTGTCTTATATTTCCCTCACACGAACAAAACCTCTATCGAAGAGAATACTGGTTTAAAGTGAGTTAATAGAATACAAAGACGAGACGACACTTTCTCTCAGTTACAGAAGGGTTATTAACAATAATAAAAACAACAATACTAATATTAAAAATAATAATAATAATAATAATAATAATAATAATAATAATAATAATAATAATAATAATAATAATAATAATAATAATAATACTGAAAAGCAATGTCAAAATGAATAATACAAAAAGCAGTAAAACCGGAAACAAAAAGACGAGGGAAGAAAAAGAAGAGAATAATCAGCTTCATGAACATCATGTAACGTTAACCAAAAATACAGACGCACGGAAACACATGTACATGGATACGAAGAGAACATTTGAACAGAGAAATAGAATCGCTACTGATAACCGCATCAAACAACGCGGCCCGAAGAAACTATATAAAAGCCAATATAGACAAACCCCATAGAAAGAGCAAATGTACATTCTGTAGACAAAGAGACGATAATTAAATAACAGTATAAGCGAATGCAGAAACAAGCACAAAAAATACAAAACCTCACACGACTGCTTTGGAAATATACAAACGTCCGGACTTCGAAAATGCAAAAAAATGGTACACACACACAAAGGACAGAAGTGAAAACACAAATCATAAAATATTCTGGGATATGAAAGTACAAACGCAGTCAAGCTAAGACAGGGGACGTGAAAATTTAAATGAATAAATGCGAAATATCTGTTTTTAATTAATCACTATATAATCAACAAAACAGTGTACTGTTATTTGAATCTTTATACAATATAGTATTTGTAAATACTATGGATATAGAAAGACGAACGACCCAAATGCAGAACTTTGAATGTTTCATCTGCCTAACAATTTGTTAAGTTCATAATAAATCATTGTTTGTGTTATTAATTCGTAATATTATCGTTTTATTTTTTCCATATATATAGCGCCAGTTAACCTTCCTTACGAGAGAGTATATGATTAGACAAATAAATCAACGAATAAAAAAATTGTGTATTCAACAATGTTACATGAATGTGATATGGCGAGATTCTTCTCGATTACACTCTGCTTATTTTGACAGGTATGTGTTGATGGCTGAAGCTGTCAACTTGAGCAGAGATTTGAAAGTTGAAAGTGATTGACTGCGAGCGGACAGATAAACTGTGAACGATTGAACTCGCTCGAGATTTACGAACTATAATCAATCTGTTAAGATAATAATGTTATTAGATCGTCAAGGCTAGATACATATCCCGTCTAACCCGAGGTATTTATCCCGCATACACACGAACATTATTGTATCTGGAAATCGTATTTCTTATTGTTTAATTGAGATAATATATTCTTATATATATATATATATATATATATATATATATATATATATATATATATATATATATATATATGTATTTAGGCAAACGTTGTTGAATAGCACGGAGTGTTTCTGCTTTGTGATCTTTTTAAAAAAAATTTCCATCTTTCGAATGGTCAACTTCGTACCTAGATCAAAATGGTGTATGAAGTTTCCGTAGTTTTGTTGTTCCATCTTCTTTGCGAGTACTTTCGATTTGATATCCTCAAATCATCTTCAGGCGTGTTAGTGTGAAAAAAGAATATGTATTTATAGAATGTAAAGAGAGGAAAAGAGTATGTCTTTACTTTTTATTTTATTTATTTATTCTATTTATTCATTTATTTTTTATTTTTATTAATTTATTTATTTATATTTATTTTTTTATTTCATTTTTATTTTTTAATTCATACAACTTAAAGAAAAATAAAAGGAGCGTCTAAAGTATTGAATAGTTACAAGGGCGTGATTATGTTCGAAGGGGTGTGAAGTTAGAGTTTGATTTCTTAAGCGCAAAAAAAAAAAATAATTAAATAAATAAATAATAATAAAAATAAAAATGAAATAATAATAATAATAATAATAATAATAATAATAATAATAATAATAATAATAATAATAATAATAATAATAATAATGATAATAACGAAAATCGGTCTATATCATTGCAAAATTATGTGCACAATTTTCATTCACCGAAACGTTTTACGCTCTATCAGTAAATGAAGTCTAATCTTTATTGGGGCGATGATCTAGACGCTTTATCTCTTTGAAATATTAAAAAGTAACCGTGTATTGTTGCTGTCTACTTGAGGAGAATGTAACTCATCTAAAATATAAAGTCATCTTGTCGGATTTCAAAATCAGACCAATTTCGCATTTTCGCATTTAAGCTGATAAATAAACTACAATTCAGATCAATTTTTATGTGTTACTGTTGTCTTGTATTATTGGCAATAAAATAACTTAGATAGTTACAACTTATTTTAAAAATATATATATATATGATCTAACGAATGCGTGTGATTTTAAATATATGTCTATGCCTACACTTTGCTATCAATTCATCTCTTTTTTTTAAATATTATTATTTTCGTGTTTTAAAATTCTAATTTTCTCTTCAATACATAGATTGCATTGTTGTCTTAATGCGCTCGGAGTTCTAGCCTTACACAAAAAGACCATTCAATAATTGGTGTTAATCCCTTATTCTTAGAAGCCTACCGATATTTAGCCAATTCAGTTTTATTATTAATATTCGGGTGAGAAAATGATTGTTTATGTACATAAAATCGCTGTTCCCATTTTCCCGCGGATATTCCAATATAGACTTTTTTATTATCTGTATTCTCACGTGTGAAGATGGTGGCCTTATATACAAGACTTTCTACATTACAGTTTCTTTTTAGTGGACAATTATTTTTAATTTGGCAGTTGCATGTTTTCTCTTTAGGCTTAATTTCGTTGATTGTTGTCTTCAACATTATTTTATCATGTGAGTTGATTATGCTGTCCATGTTTTTAGTGCATGAATAGCTTATCTTCACCGTTCTTCGGTTAAATATTTTGTGTAACTTATGGTAAAATGTTTATCTAACAAGTTTAAAAATGCTCTGCCAATGTTGATATTCGATACTTGGCAAAATGGCGGCTGAACCAGATAATTTTACGTTTTCTATTCTTAGGTTTCTTTTTATTATTATCTCTAACCTATACTAATTCTTCGTTGTAACCACTATTACTTAATGCATTGTCATAAATATGTTTACTCGCATCAAAAATATTTTTACTAGATTATAGTTAATTTATTCTGGAGTTGATGGTCTTAGGGATTTGTTTAATGATGCATTTTGGGTGATTCGATACGGTGTTAATGTATGTAGGTGTTTGATTGTCCTTATTGTATGGTTTATATGTCTCTTATGTTAGGTTAAGGGTAATGTCCAGAAAGTTTACTTCTTTGCAATTGGAGGTTATATCGATTTTCAAACCTAAGTATTTGAAAGCTTTGCATAGTTTTTGTGTGGATGCATGATATTGATGGTCCATTGCTGTTAGGGACGATAATTAATCCATCATCCCTATACAATCCGATTAAGTTAGGGTCTATTTGTATACATGATGTAGATTCCTATTAAGTCTGAAATCTGAGCAGAATCAAATATCAATATATATCAAATATCAATATATATATATATATATATATATATATATATATATATATATATATATATATATATATATATATATATAATCATATTCAACCCATGAAAGAAACAAACCAGAAGTCCTAGTGGCAGAGTACTCGCCTAACATGCAAGTGACTCAGGTTTCGAATCCTGAGTTCGGATGTGTTCTACTGATGAGCCCACAGGAGGGCGAAACTCGAGTCTAGGACTTCTGGTTTGTTTCTTTCCTGTTACTTTGTGGGCTTCGGCGTTCTCTGATTGTGGAAATAATTATATATATGTATATATCATCTCACATTTGAAAATGTAATATATGATTACACATTGATCGTTATTAGAGATTAGAAGATCTTAACCCCTCACGGAACATTGTTAGCTTTTAAGTCAGCGAAATGAAACACTTACGGGCAATATATATATATCTATATATATATATATATATATATATATATATATATATATATATATATATATATATAACAAATATTTAATAAGGAACGTCAATTTTTCTTAAGCATAAAATGTGCGTATGCAACACCTCATAGAAATGACATCAGATAATACAACTTAATCACTTACCATTGGTTGAATTAGAAGCCGGAAGAGTGGACGACAGCACACAAGGTTACGTGTCTTTCTCGTTTAATTGCCTTGAATGTCACATCGACATTTAAATGAGAAAATGTTTAAGCATGAGACATTTTTTCCCGCCTCGTGTTTGCGAATCCTTACGTTAGCCAATCAACTTTATTATGCGGCTGTCGTGCGTCAGCTATTTAAAAACAAGTTAAACGTAACTCTTTCTCTCTTTCTCTCTCGGTCTCTTTTTCTACTTGTCTATCGTTCGCTCTCCATTCCTTTTCTTCCCCCTCTCTCTGTATTCTCGATCCTGCTCTTCACCTCTTTACTTATCCCTTTGATTGTCTCTCTTCCTCTCTCATTCTCCCTGTTGCGATTTCTCTTTTCCTTCTTTCACACTCTCCCACTATCCCTCTTCCTACTTCTTCCACAATTTATCTCATCTTATTTCTCCTCAACTCTTCCCCCCCTCTCTCTCTCTCTCTCAGAATACTCTCTCCCTGTTTCTTCCTCACACTCTCCTCCCCGATTTATTTTAATCTTTTTTCCTTATAAACCCTTCTCTTTCCATCTCTCTTTCCATCTCTCCCCCTCTCACCCTCTCGAGATCTCTCCCGTCCATCATCGGTCTCTCTCTCTCTCTCCCTCTCTCTCTCTCTCTCTCTCTCTTAAACAATGGCGGCCGAAAATAGATAAATAATTCCTGATCCGTCACATATGGGTTTTTGGAGCATGTTAGAATGTTTTTGTCACCCTTATATTCTTTTGTAAGAGACGCTATTTGCCAGCAATAAAATAATATGTGTACAATAAGAAACCGGTGAAAAGCGTACGGATAAACTACTCAGAAAGAAACGGCGGAGAATAACATTAAAAACAGAGCAGATTGGTTAGAAAGTAGGGAAATGAGAATGATGCAGAATAACGCTCTATTCGAGCCATGCGGGTAACTTCAACACGCGCATATCCAAGGCAATGACTGAATCCTAAGAAAATGACGCCCGTCTGTAGTAGAATGAGGCCATAAATGAATGGTTACAATTAATGCTACCAAAATAAAACTGCTTTCCTTTAACAATTATAAGAAACCTTTCCAACCACTGATTGGCATAGCTTATAGTACTCTTCCCGAGAGTCGAACGTTAAAACGCTTGTGTCTAATATTCACCGACATTTGAATTAGAATAAATACATAGAATATACTGCCAAGTCTGCTGAAAAGAAGATGGGTTCTCTCCACCTGGCTTGTAAACTTCTCACACCTGCGAGTATCCTATATTTCAGTAAAGATACGATTCGCCTATCCCTGGAGTATGTTGTTACATCTGGGCTGGTGCACCAACCACTGGTCTCCTTCTGTGGCAGAACCCCCTCAATGTCTCTAACATAATAAGTCCCGCACTGTCTACCAAGCTCTAGTCCCTGTCTTTTCGCCGCAATCATCATTGTGCTTGTTTTAAAAAGTACTTCAATGGAATGCGCTCTTACTGCACGTGTACTACCTCAACGTAAATACCCTCGACCCTGTCAGAGGTTATCCTCCAGCTGTCAGTTTCAGTCGTCTGTTTCCCTAGTATGCTCCACGAAGCTAAGAAAAAAGTATCCAATTATCAATACGTGACGGTAACCCGACAAGCAGCAAAATCCCACCCCTCACTTTAGAAGTATCCAGTTGCGGGAAAACTTCTACTTTAATAGCTTTTATTCTGTGCACAGCTTGCCTTCGGAATTTCCTCCCTGTTCCCTGTTTTCCTGACTGTATCAACATGCAGAACGTTCAATGTGATCTGCACAACTCATCACTATTTACAATAGTCCCTAACGTTTCAATGGCAATGTGCCTTGTTTGGTGGAATACAAGGGGTAAAAAGGACTTTATGAAAACGCCAGATTAAACGTAACTCCTGAGAAAAAGTGAATACCTTAAAAAACATGTGGGTTTTTATGTCTTCTAGCATATCAACCCTTTTCAGGTAATTTTATTTTACATACAGTTCTTTAAGTTAAAACTGTTACACTACGTTTGATTTCTTAATATTTTCAAATATTTAATAGATTCTATTTTCTATAGTAATTATTTTTTGTATTTCTCGGAATTCTTGAAGTGAGAATAAATATTTTTTATAATTTGGATTATTTGGATTACTGTTCTTATGGCTGACAGAACGAGAACAATCTATCCATGTGCATTAAATAAAAGGTTCAGTTCGATATTCCGTATATATTTCCGAGTTCGAGATAAATATTCCCAATTCGTCGCCTTGGAAATGTCTTTGGGAATAAAGTGTAGTATCTATTCTGATGCTAGATTTCGCAGTTTCACACTTGCCAATGCCCTTACGTAAGGTGAAGATGATGTTTTCCTAATTATCACCGAGATCGTCAATATATTTATGGATTCGTGGAACAAATTTAACCACTGATTCTTTAATCTTACCAATCTGTGATTTTCATCCCAAAGGACACAAAATAGTACTGGTAACTTCTATCGGGTTTAGTTATTTTTTTACGGCATATCAACACTCTGTGAGTTATTTAATGCCGAATAAAGTTGTAAAATAAAATTCTATGGGTAGGATAATTATTCATATTCCTAGAATACATTGCACTTGGAATACATTGCACTTAGAATGCATTACTCTGTGAACACATTACTCTTTGGCATTGGTAATCGTATTTGTTGTCAAAGTAATTGACCATCAACCATCGCGTTCTAGTATCTATTTGAGGAGAAAAAATAAAAAATAAATCAGATTGTTATTAATTAAAGATTCACATTGAGTAATACGGTTAGGGGAGGAACTTATAGATGCAAGCGCATGATGTGACCAGCCATTTGATCGGCTCGGGCATCACCAACCTCTCGTCTAGTCTAGTAAGGGCCGAAGTGAACGAATACCTAGCCACAAGGATCCCTTCCTACGATATCGCGGGTCGCCACCTACGGTCAACAGGTGGGCCCGTTTTCGGAGGAGGAGTTGTTTACCCCTCTGTATAGAGTTGCAGGCGGTGAATTTGTGGCTGTCAGGGCAATCTATCGGGTTTAGAAAGACGCTTGCTTTTTTTCTATCAATTAGACTAACACGCCAGTGCCCTTGTAGACGATCGCATTTTGTGACATAAAGTGTGTCCCATTTCACCACGGACAGTTGGAACTTTCTTTTTTTATCAGTGGAAATAAATAGCTAACTCTTCGAAGAATCCCGTTGTCTTAAGAGTGGCTAAGACTGCTCTATTCTACTGCTCTAGAAGTCACCTGCCTTTAGATGTCATTGTCTACCTATATAAGTTTAAGATACGTCTTAAGATGGACTATTGCTGCCACATCTTCGGTATTGTCGCGGATAACCTCTTTTCCTTCATTGACTAAATACAAAATCAACATATAAATCTAAGGGGTGATTTCTACTATACTATACAGGAATTTTCTCACAATAGAGACGTTGCTAGTCTCTTTCTACTCATCCTTATTCCATTGGAGTGTTCCAAACTGAGATCTAATCTCTGGTTCATCCTTCTATGTATGTTTTCAGTACTCTATTAATAGCATATTACTGTTTGTTGTTTTACTGCCCCCACCCTCTGTTTCGCCCCTCGCCTTTAAATAAGTGTCTTATACACATGGTTCAAACTTCATTTAAATTGGATATACATATGTGAGGTTCTAATAAGGGTTCTTTCCCCATAGGTCACTTAGAGGTGGAAGCAGTTATCTATTAGTCACATAGAAGACAACGTAGAGATTAAGTAGCATTCCATTTTCCTTCCCAATAATATTTCATACATATCATTTTAATTTCATCAAAATAGGATATATTAAAGATTTAAGGGAATTTTGCTCTCATTAGTATTCTTAATCTTACACTTAGAGATTCGGAAACACTTCCATTGTCTTCCCCTGTAAATATTACATGAGAATACACCTTTAGATTTTATGAAGATTCTATAACTTGTTTTCTATAAAAACACACATAAACACCACGCATACTCTCAAACATTGAGTTTTATATATATAAATATAATTATGTGGCAACTTTTAAGGCGCCAAGAAGCTGTCATCAAGAAAATGTTACAGGTCGTTAATTAAGACCCCATGATAATTTTAATTAATTCTATTGACTGAAATATTTCTGTGGAGAACGGTTAATGTTTTTCCTCATAAGTTTCAGAATTGCTTTTAATATATTTGACTTTGGCCTACTGACATACATTACAAACACAAATTACATTTCGAAATGACAGTGTCAAGGGTGCAAAACCACTTATGTCTTAAACGAATAATTTACATCTGAGAACTAGGTGATAGCGTTATAGTGACAGTTATTTATCACAAACTTTTCATAAATTAATATTTTTCGAACACAATCTTCATCTACACAGATATTCAGAAATTATAATAAATAATAATAATACAAAATTGTTTAAAATTTATATTTTTGTTTGTTTTTAATTTTTTTTCGTGAATTTTAACGCACGCGTTTTATTTGTTTCGAGTGCATTTTTTACACACGACTTCCAAGGAAACAATTGTATACAGGATTATTGTGGTTTGAAATATGAATGAAAATCTGATGTTTCTTACTTTATCGTAGGAGGGGAAAAGACGTGACGCCGATTATTGAAGTCAGGAGAAGAAAACTAGGTTCAAGATACTTACAACTTAAGTATCTCTTGATATGCTAATTGATTTTTATTCCCTAGCTTTTTTGACAAATATAAATTCTCGTTTTGGATATAAAATACTGTAGGTGTCTTGCTGGGAAAGCGTTGAAATTTCGTGGAAGAAAAGTAAGAGCACGGTACAAGGAAGCTGAATATTGTAATAGGAATAATTCTTATCCACCCATCAACTTTAACCTAGATAGAATAGACTTCGTCACTACCTCTGGTAGACTGTTTCACGAAATATATTGTCGTAATGACTACCCAGTGAGGACCCCAAACAAAACTATCTATTCATATCAACTTGGTACAGTTATCATCCCCAGGAACCTGTAAATCTTTGTGATTCGCAGCAAGCCAAAGCTTAAAATGCACACAATATATATTTTCACACTAAACAATGTCAGATAACAAAAACATATGGAATAATTTATAATCACAGGAGTGTAAGTTCTATGCAAAACTAATCAAAAAGCAATGTTTTCATACTAGAAAACAAATTCAATATGTTGTGAAGAAGGGTAGGTTTTTTTTTTGGATGGGTTTGATCTCGTGCAGTGTCAGATTATGAATTAGGTGTCCAATTATTATATTCAGAAAGTAATTAGCACTAGTTTTTACCTGCTCCTTGAGAGGTGTTGGTACAGTAGCTGAGTATGTCAATTTCCATCTTTACCAAGCTCCTACAGCTTGGATCATATGGAGGTTAAGCACCCCAAAAGAATGCTATATTTCTTCTTATGAGACAAAAGTGAACGTGCCACATCTTTTTATCGGTCCCATGGAGACAACAACTTGGCGCTGGGGTGGATAACTTCTGGAAAGAAATATTTAAATTCTGGTTGATGATATTTTACGCCAGAATCGCGCCCCTACGCATCATCCGTTGCTCAAGTGAAGAGGTCATTATCCAAACATCGATAGGCATGATACACCCAGCGTTGCCTTGAATAGTTTGATCCTCTATAGTTTGACCATAACTTCTGGCAGCCTATTCGACGGTGCAGCGATCCAAAATAACTTTTGGATTTTTTTAAATGGAAATCTACTCCTAACAAGGCATGAAGATACTTTAGAAAACAATAATTCTTCCCCCTTTTCTCAGAAACATCGTTCATAGAATGTAGGTTGCCAGTTTAAAGACTTGCAAATCACCTAAGCATTGAGCACAGCTACAAGCATATCAACTATGTGTACCGTGCGATAGTATTTTCTTGATAATTCTTCGTCGGAACAACTGGGTATCCGGCAATGTTAATATTTTATCTTTATTCATTTAAACTTTTCGATTAATAAAAGTCGTCTGAGCAAAGGAAAATATTCAGAAATGATAATCAATTATATTTTTACAAAAAACGTTAAAAAACGTTTTTTTTTATTTCTTTCTTCAATCACATCAAAGTTTACTTGAGTCAGATATATACAGCATGATCACGTTAACAAACCTTTTCTCGTTAGATCATCGGAGTTAACCGATGTGAACCTGGTCATTACAAAATGGGTGACCATTTGCGAATGGCAAGGGCATTATGTTAGAGGGCAGCGACATCTCCCTGCCAAACAAAATAAACAGAAAAAAAAACAATGCAGCCATTAAAATGATTTAGCAAGTAATTCAGTATAACATGCTAATCCACACATGCGGTGACACAGCGAACAACGAAATAACCGCTTTCTGGGCGGAAGTGTTGTTCTCAATCATGTTGCGAATCCTCTGAAAAGAAGATGCAATTCGTTTTCTGTTTACATCATTGAACACACTCCTTTTAATCCTTTATTAATGTAGAACATTTTGTTAAAATATTAGAGAAGTTGGAGGTATCTGGATTTCCATTAAGGGTTTCCAACACTTTTTACCCTCTCTGCATAAAACTAAAATATACTAAATATAGATCACATTTCAACCCTGTACACCTACGAACTGTGTTCAAAAATTAGTAATGACCGATTAATTATTTTAATAGTAATTCTTCTACATGCATATCCATGAACATATAAACATTCCTAACTTAAAAAAGATAGCGGTATATGGGGCGTTTGTCTGTGCGTGCGTGTGTGACAGCATTGTGGTTGTGTCATAATGGATCACGTCTCGGACTGACCTCTCAGAGTTACTTCCCCTTCGAATTCAGAAGCATCCCCGATCGTCTGTCCGGCGGGATTTTTATGGCATTTCACATTCAGATATTTGTTGATAACCTAATTCAGGATATTCTTTATCGGCCATGGCACGCGAGAAGGGGATAAACGTCGGCCGGCTGGAATGGTGCGGTGAGTGTATTTGGACTGAATATCGGACAAACGTCTGCTTTGGTAAAAAAGAAAGAAATAGAGAAGGACAGAAAGGGAGACACAGAGAAAAAGAAAGAAGAAATAGATAGATAGAGATAGACACACACACACACACACACACAGAAATAGAAATGCAGAAAGAAACAATGGAAGTCAAATAATCGGATATCAGAACGCGTTTGACCAATCGTTTGCTTGCTTTAACCTGACGTCACTATACACCCGCCATTCATAGAAGATGAAATAGAATAGTGTTGTTTGTTGAACTAAGCCACATTGATACTTGCTTCTCTTTTTATGATTACAAAGACTTCCAGGCGCTTAACGTTAGAATTTTTAATTAAATGTTATAATCAGATGGTGTAAAAAAATAATAATAAAAAACTATATATAAAGTCGTAGTTCCTTTCTGTTAGTTTGTTTACGAACAACTCCTAAGGTTTTGAGATAGATCATCATAAAATATATATATATATATATATATATATATATATATATATATATATATATATACAGTGAAATAATGTTAGACACACTGCCATTATTATATATAATAAGGATTTTTTTCTTATGATTTATATTATAAAAGAGGAAAAAAGAAACACGAGAAGGGGAACAAAGATGAATCACTTCGTAACTTTTTCTTCTTTCACTATGAGAATTTTGTTCCTTTTCCAAACGAGTATTGAGGAAAAAAACGAAATAAACATTTTTCTTAAGTGAAGTAAAATTGCCGTCTCGTCTTTCAGTCGACACATTTCAAGGTAATCGTCGACTATGAGGGGTGGGGGAATCACGATTAAAAACGTGGTCAAAAGACCATAAATAATTATCGAGGGTATTAAAAAGAAAATTATAAAAATTAAAAATGGGAAGAGACATTCTTAACGTACACCTATTAGTTCTAAGTTATGGGTGTACAGTCAGGGAAACAGGGAGCAAGCTAAGAATTCCAAAGGAAAAAGAAAAAATATGTATTAGAGTAATAAGCTGTCCACCATCTTGGAGTCTTTATACTAAAGTGGTATATTGTTGCTGCTTGTCGAGTTTGGCGAGGGTATTTACATGGATGAGACACAAATGCAGCGAGTTCATTGGAGCACATTCCATTGAAGTACTTGTGAAACAGGCACAAGGATTAAATATTGAGGCGATGGAAGAAATCACTGAAGCTTAGTAGATAGTGTGGAATCTATAAAGTAAGAGACTTTTTTGGGGACTCTGTCCAAAAGGGGGAGAGCGGTGATTGACGCAGCAGCCCGGATGTGTCAACAATATGCCATGTATGGCTTTGTAGAGATATAGGATGCTAGCAGGTGTGAGAAGTTTTCTAGCTCGAACAGGGGAGCCCACATGTGTTCAGCATTGGCAGCATATTCGATGTATTTATTCCAATTCATGTTATCTGAGAATATTAGGCAGAGAAGTTTGAATGTTTAATTCTAGG
>OY744528.1:33731027-33763527 GCA_963556195.1 Sepiola atlantica
AAACTAGTTAGATTCACAGGTGGTCTTTGTACTTTTATTATTGTTTTACATATTTAAACAAAGATATAAGTGAATCGTTAGGCTATATTCTTCCATTTGATAAGCTTAGGATAAACTAAAGTATTTTCTGGGCCTTACTTCTCTATACTGCATGAAGTATTTCTGAAGGTATTCCATGCACACCTTAATTACTCAAAAACTGTTCATCAAATTAGTCTGAGATGTTGCATTGTGGTTATTGTTACAAAAAGGCATCAGATCCATAGATAACATTTAGAAAAATCTGAAAGTGAAATTCACTTTCAATTTCGATCATTACAAAACTATTTAAGGTCAAGTTCTAGTGCATATAAGAGGCGGTACAGTTTTTGATACTATAATGGCCAAGTAGTTATCGCCGAAAATGTGACTTTCACTTCATCTATGACATTTATCTCCATCTTTGACCTAGATATACAAAAATAAATCTGTTTTTAAGGTAAACCATAACCGATATGTCGATTTCCTTGGCGGTTATAACGATGGTGATTTCAATCAGATAAATTTTATTATTACGGCATACTTTTTTTTTATTAATTAATAGAAACTGTGTTAAATATTGTGCTTCTTACCGTCGCGAGTGCACAGACATTATACACCCGTGCATGTTCGCTGTTACTCATGTTTAATCAATGTCCGCGCCGTTGAATCATGTTATTCGTCTGTTAATCGAGAACCACGTGGACGCCGGTTTGTTTTCAGGAGTTTTATTTAACAAAGAACAAAGGACAGAAACTGAAAAATCGTGTCGACGAAGGAAGGAGAAAGAGAAAGAAAAAGAGAGAGGGGAGGGGAAGGATGTATTTATTGGAAAGAGAGATACCATTTACATGTTTAGACAGTCCGACTTGTAGCTAACTGTTCTCACAGTCCCGCCCCCACGGTCAGGCTGGCAGGGACATGGGTTTCTCGCGTCTGTTCTCTTCGGTGTCAGCCGGTTGAGAAACAGAACCACTCTTCTGGGCGGATGTCACGTTATTTCCGACTTCCGCTTAGCCCCCCCCCCCTCCTTTTTAGGCACATCCCTCCTCCTTCGCTATATAACAAATGTTTTAAAACTATAACTAATTTTGTTTAAGATCACGTTATTTTAGTTGTTTATACTTATATAATTATCGGATGTAAATATTTTCCGAAACAACATTCAATCTTTTGATGCATGATTATTTGCAAATAATTTTTATTCGACGGTTAATATATTTCCAATTTGCTTTCAATTTACGAAATAGTTACGTTGTAAGTTCGTGTTAACATACACTCTCTGCCCCTTTGCTTAAAAAAAGCACACACTAAATATATCCAACATTATCTACCCTTATGCGTATCAGTTGCATGCCAAAATTCGTAATAATCCGTTTATTATTGTAATAGTGACTCCTCTACATATCAGTATATTCATAAATAAACATACCTAACTTTATAGAAATAGTTATAAGTTTAGTTATGTTTTAATTTCATATACAGATACGAGCGTAATATTGGCAACAATAAGAAGTAACATAATTCGAACATAATTTAAGGCTGCAACTCAAATGCAGTAGACGACGTACTTCTTTCTCTCTATATATAGAACTAAATGCCTGTGTGTATGTGTTTGTGTTATGTTTGTGTTCCTATAGAAAGTAAGGTAAGAGAATTTACGTAAAATCTGAAAGTGTATTCTTATGTAAAATTTTTCCGAGGAACAATGGACGTGTTTCCGAATCTCAAAGTTCACCTTCTAGTGAGCTATGACCGCATAATCGTGTGAAAACTAAAAAATATATCCTATTTTGTAAAATTATAAATTCATAAAGACTTCGAAAGTGGTCCGGAATATCTAACCTAAGAGAACTATACAGGCTGAACCTCATTTAAAACTTCATATTATAATTAAATTGATATCATGTGTATAACATTCTGGTGAAGATCATGGAAGTGGTCAGGAGTCTCTACGTTATTGCCGAATATCTACGTGTTAGAATTAGGGTTAGGGTTTGGGTTTGGGTTATATGCAATTTTAATTTAATTTAAACTATATGTAGTAAACAGTAATTCAGAAAGTTTTCCAACATTTCAGCTGCTTCGGGCTATATAAGGGGGTAATTGTGAGGAGAGGGGCAGTTAAACAAATGAAGTAATATGGTGTTATGAGCATAGGGAATAAGTACATAATCGTGATCTTCATTCAATGCTTGTTTAATCATAATTTAATCATTAATGTTAACATAAACATTACTGACGAAGAAGAAAAGACTTGAAACCGAAAAATAAATAGGAGAATCTTGTTGTTAAAGAATTGGTAAATCAGAAATGTTTTCAGAATTTCGCAATAGAATTTTGTTGTAATGATATCTGAAAGCGACGGACAGAAGAGTTTATTAAGTAGTGGTAAACAAATTAAGTTTCAGATTTAGGTAATAAAAAAGGAAAATACGCAGTGATGGAATCGATATAGATAAATAGACAGGCCGACAGAAAGAGATAACGAGAAGGGAACGGAAAAGAAGAATAAGGCAAGAGACCGAGAGGCGAACGAATTTACTGTCCACGGAAAGAAATGTGCAGGGCTAAGAAAGGCATACCTAAACAGAGAAACGAAATCTCTATCCACGGCTTAACAGAACAATGCAATTAGAACAAACTACATAAATAAAAATAGAAAAATCAAGAACACAGTAAATGCACACTGTGTTGACAAAGAGACGAAACAATAGATCACATAATAAGTGTATGCATAACTAGCCCTAAGAGAATACAAGAACAACAATGAATGCGTGGGAAAGTAGTTCACTGAGAACAATGCAAACGACTGCATTTCAAATACGTGGATAAATGGTACAAACATTAACCAGAGACAGAATTGGAAAAGGAAAATCACAAAATCCTCTGGGACATGGAGGTGCAAAGAGATAGACTAACACCAGCAAGAAGACCTGATGTCATAATAGTCGACTAGAAGGAAAAATCCTGAAAAATCATAGATGTTGTTATCACAGTAGACCACAGAGTGAAGATGAGGGAAAAAGAAAAACGAAGCAAATACACGAAACTTGCCAGAGAATTGAAAGGGATATGGAGTATGAAGAAAGTCAAAATAATACCAATAATCGTAACACTAGGAACAGTCCCGAAAAACTTGCAAAAAAGATTGGGAGTAATTGGAATCAAAGGGAAAACTGAGACTATACAACAGACGACAATGATGAAGACAACTTAAATATTAAGGACATTCTTTAATGCCCACATAATCTACGAAGACTTGTCACTCACTTGCAAGTTGGTATAAGAAAGAACAAACACAGAAAGAACAAACACAGAAAGAACACCACCAGAAAAACTAAGAAACAGAAAACCCCTCAAAATGATTATGGTACTAGCTTCGGCTGATACCACAAAAAATAGTGGTTACGGGTCAAAGAGTATGGGAAGACCGAGATGGAAGAGCGCTTATCAGATCTCCACTGGAAGAGTGCGGAGAGTACTGAGATTTTGGAAAGGCTTATTGGCATCCAAATTTTAGGCAATACCAATGGTCGGTACCAGCGAGAAATAAATGGTAATGGTAGTCCTGATAGGAGCATGTGTGACTGTTAGTTAACTTGTACATTAAAACCAGTGCTCTTGGTGGATGGGACTCATCAGTCTGGCAAGATATCTCATATAAGAGAAGAAAACACTTATCACAAACTTAATCTCATTAGAAAGGTTTGGGGGATAAACATTAACGAACTTGAAGGTGAACGGCACCGTAAAAGAACGCAGATGTTTTGCACCATTGATCAGGGAAAACGAGATGATTCGAATACTGACCCAATGATAATAGACACCAAGGCACACTGAGGCGATGACAACTACAAATTTCTTTATTTTAAATACTCAGAACAGCAAAATGATTATATTTATGATTATTATAATTATTGTTGTTATTCTTGTTCTTGTTCTTGTTTTACTTCTTCTTCTTCTTCTTCTTCTTCTTCTTCTTATTATTATTATTATTATTATGGTAATCGGATATTGCAAAGTTATTTGCAATGGTTATCAAAAGAGGTGGAGAGTACTTGAAATCTGGGGAGGCTTGTTGTCACTCAGAAATGCAAGGAAAACCAATGATTGTTGTCAGTGAGCAATCACTGACGATGACTTGTGTGATAACTCCTTGTGAGTACAAATACTACTACTAATACTACTATTACTACTACTACAAATAATACTACTACTATTAATAATAATAATAATAATAATAATAATAATAATAATAAGAAGAAGAAGAAGAAGAAGAAGAAGTAAAACAAGAACAAGAACAAGAATAACAACAATAATTATAATAATCATAAATATAATCATTTTGCTGTTCTGAGTATTTAAAATAAAGAAATTTGTAGTTGTCATCGCCTCAGTGTGCCTTGGTGTCTATTATCATTGGGTCAGTATTCAAATCATCTCGTTTTCCCTGATCAATGGTGCAAAACATCTGCGTTCTTTTACGGTGCCGTTCACCTTCAAGTTCGTTAATGTTTATCCCCCAAACCTTTCTAATGAGATTAAGTTTGTGATAAGTGTTTTCTTCTCTTATATGAGATATCTTGCCAGACTGATGAGTCCCATCCACCAAGAGCACTGGTTTTAATGTACAAGTTAACTAACAGTCACACATGCTCCTATCAGGACTACCAGTTCTCACCGGGATTCTATCAAAATCAAACGAACAAGTTTAAGGCTGGACTTAGTTGTCAGAGTCTGTTTGCGATGCACGTCGTAAATACTAGTGGCATTACATGGTTTGAATTCTTTTAGAAGAGGATTGATAAATTGTATTATTTGGAATATTCGGACTACTGTTCCACTCTCGGGGTGTTATTCTCACAATGTTTCGGTCGATTTAACCTCCGATATTAATCAGGTGCGTCTTTTGAAGTCGGGAATTTCTATGTCGAACTCCGGAATTTGTACGGAATTTGGAACGGACGCCTTTATTTAATCCACTTTATTGTATTCTAAGTATCCCCTCACTCAGGATTTAAGATTTAAACTCCAAAAGACTGTCACTTGGAATTGATTAATATTCACGACTTTTAGCTGTTGCGCCACGGTCAATGAGTTCGAAATAATACTTCCCTAGTTCTGACAAAACACAATTGAAGAAAGTCAGAGGTGACATCGGCCGAAACATTGTGAGAATAACATAAAAGATGACAACATTAGTACGAATAATTCATAGTGTTATTATTATAAACATATATTAGTTTGCTTACCGGACGCGTCATAAATGTTAACATGTTCCTTGAACAGAGTATTTGTCTGCCGGACACTATCGTCAGTAACTGTTCTACAAAAGTGCATTATAGCCAATGAAACATATGTCCATGCATTAATAGTGAAGGGGAGGGCGTGTAAAGAATGATCAAATGCGAAGATGAAAAAGTGAAGGCCCAAATGTCTTAAGAATAAGCAGCTTCCACCGTATAATACAAATATCTTGAACTGTCCTTGTCTACGTCCTCATGGAAGTCAAGATTAAACCACGTGATAAATATTTTCCAAACCTTCGTCAAGAATCGGCTGGCGAAAGTGAGGCCGACTGTAGGCTAATAGGTCAGAAGACACTGTCTTGCAGATGACTTGGTCGTGATGATTATAACATGTATACCGAAGGAGATATCAAAGATACTAAATATCAAGTGTTCTCTCTCTCTCTTTCTCACTTCTCTATATCTCTCTTCTCTCTTTCTTTCTTTCTTTCTCTCTCTCTCTCTCTCTCTCTCTCTTTCTCTATCTCTGAAACAAGTAGAAACTTTTTTTCTAAAATTAATCCATTTCCGCAGACAAGAAAATGCTTGATGTTTTGACACGGACATTTAATGTCCCTCCCCCCCCCCCGGAAAATTCTTATCATCTTTTACTGCATAGTTCACAACATATCAAGGAAAAAGACAACGAGGATCAACGTTGATTAAATGAAATAATTGTTCAGACTAGGCTTGAATACTTGTATTCGCATTTTAATAATTTATAATTCCCATTTAGTTCATGAAAAGTAATAAGCTAGATGACAATGGGAACAAATACAAATGTCCTAGTGGTTTATTTATATCTTAAATGTAAGAAATACTAAGAATACAATTATGAATTACTTAGACTTCTACCCAGTCATGGATTATCGGACGAGAGCAAGCTATTCCCTCTCCATGGATTAAATAAAGTATTTCATTCGAAATTCTGTAAATATTCCCGAGTTCGACAGACAGATTCCCGAGTTCGACATAAAGATTCCTGAGTTCGACAAAATGCACCTGTCAAAGGTCGGAACTTACATCGACCAAAACGTTGTGAGAATAGCATCCAAGATAGTCTAATTAATCAATATAATACAAATTATCACTCATCATTTAAAAACAATTCCGAAACATAATAATCTTCGACACATTTTATGACCAGCACGTTGTTTATTTCTTATTTTTCTTTAAGGTGTGAAGTTAGAAGATGATTTTAAAAAAATGGCCAATAAACAAACGAAGTGATTTTCAGGAGAAAGATATCATAGTTAATCAAAGACAAACACGTACGCTGGAGAAGGTCAACAGTTATTCCTGGCAAGAATCTGACAGGTCAGATTTCCAATGCACTGTCGGATTTCAGCAGATCTGTTTATAGCATTTCGCCGGTTTGCACGAAACATAAACACTCGTCACAGTGAACAGTTTTATGAGCAAATAAAACGTTGTAACAGTTTGACGATGATAACAGTCAGCCACATGTGGTCATTTTATTCATGGAAAAGAATAAACAGCAGAAACAATTACAAAAAGCGTTAGCTTTCATGACTTGGGTAATGACTAGGCATGAACAAAATAACTTGGATATGATGAGGAGTTAATAAATATTCAATAATAAATGCGAGTATATTGAAATCATATGTCCTTAATAGGGTTAAGATGAACATTCATATACACTAAATGTACAAAAGCAAGAAAATTCCCAAATCTTTACACTTTTATTGTCATTAATTAAGGGTATGACTACATATCAACCAAGCCATTTCATTACTACATCACTACAGTATAAATCTCTATGCATGAGTGGATGAAGTGTGTGAGGTGCGCCGAAGAAAAATTCCTACCAGTAAAATACATAGTCCTGTTGTGCTCGCATACCCTTAATGACAATAAAAGTATAAACATTTGGGAGTTTCCTTGCTTTTGTACATTTAGTGTATATGAATTTTCATCTTAACCCTATTAAGGGCATATGATTTCAGTATACTGGCATTTATCATGGAATGTCACTACTTTTGTAAAGGCTATGCCTCAATACACTGGTCATTTTTAAGGTTTTTTGGAATTTTCTGGAAAACTAAGATATATGGTAAACTGAAATTAAAATGCAATCGACTAGACCCTAGAACCTCTATCTCTGCCAAAATTCAGCTGAATCCATCAAATAATTGATGAGATACGTACACACGGATAACACAAAATCATTCCTGACATTTCTGGATCTCTGGGTTGCCTTGACTAATGATGCTGAAATTCTACACACTTATAGAACCTATCAAATAAAAAATTTGTGCAAAGTTTTAACTAATTTGGTTTATTGGATTTTTAGTTATGATTGATCAAAAAGTGAGATTTCTAGCATAGGTCGTTTTTGAAGTCTATTCAGGGATAGAGCGCTCTCGCGCCTCCGTTGATTTTTCAAGCCGGAAATTACGGAAGCATTGAATCATAAAACAGAAAAATATACGTTTTCTTAAGTGTGTGTTTTAAGTATTACTGCGCATTATTTGAATGCATTTCGCCTGTTTAAAACGTATATGAAATATCATATAGTATAATGCTAAAAAACACCGATATTAAAAAAGTACACAACTATTAGGAAAAAAAATGTTTGATATTGAAATATTTCTGAAAAGTACATGAATTATAGTTTTGTAAAAATGTGTTTCAAAAATGATATCAAACAACTTGCAGCTGTTGTTTACAATACAGTGATGGAATCGTTCGACCTCTCCACGACTACCAGGTCGAAGTTAGTTTTAAATACAAAGTGGGGAATAAAGATCTTTCATATTTTTAATGAATATAAACAAAGAACACAATTAAAAATCATCATACAGATAGGGGCATAAGGTATTAAAGTATTTTCTTTTCGTTTAGAAATAAGAAAAACACCGCCTGAACAACATTTATTTTTACATATTCAGCAAACTATTTGTACAGTGTAATTTTCAGATAGTATTGTGTTTTTTATTTATTTGTATATTTTGTATTCTCATATTTTTAGTGTTTCTTTGTACATTTTGCTTTTATTTTATTTTTTTCGTGCATTTTGGTATTTTTGTGTTCTTCTATTTTTTGTATATTTTGTATTTTGTGTATATTGGGTATGTTTGTATATTCTATGTGTTTTGTATTTCTTGTGTATTTTTTGTGAGTTTTCGTATCCTTGTATTTCTGTAAGTGTTTTCGAACTTCTACGGATTTTTGTTTATTTTGAATGTTTTTTAGATTTTGTAATTGTTATTTTAATCTTTTAAAAATGTAAGCATAGTTTGTTTAATTTTGTATTTCGTTTGTATGTTTCATTATTTGTATTCATGTGTATATTCCGTGTTTCTAATTTTTTGTATTTTTTATGTATTTTATATTTGTTCTGTTCAATTGTATGTGTACTTTTTTGCTTGTATTTTTTATATTTTTATTTTTCAAGTATTTTTGTATTTCTTTTATATTATTCTGTTTCATTCACTTCCTAGGATATTGTTGCTTTTAAAATATTGTTATGCTTTTTTCGAAGAATCTCTGTTCGTGAAACTTATGCCTGATGCTATACACATAAACATAGAAAAGAAACTTATTTCGTTGTGATAAAAAAAACAAGTTCCTCTATTGAATGCTTTACATAGATGAACTAAAAATCAGAGCTCAGTCGAGCACTATCAATGGAAAAAACGATAGAGATTAGAGAGAAACTAACACGTCTATTATGTGTAAAAAAATTGTAAAGAAAAGCAGTTATTATCTCCTACTTGATTTCGACGTCGATAAAATGTAGTAATATTTAGATCCGAGTGTGTAAATGTATTTCATAAGTTTAGAATTATGTACAGTATGATTTTACATTATAAGTCAAGTTAGAACTACGTATATCATCAGTTACGTTAAAGACAGGATTTCGCTAGTGAGACGTGGCGAATTGAAATTTCAGTACATTCTCTTTTCACTAAATCAGAACACAGGGATATATTTATATATATATATATATATATATATATATATATATAGAGAGAGAGAGAGAGAGAGAGAGAGAGATAGAGAGAGATAGATAGATAGATAGATAGATAGATAGATAGATAGATAGATAGATCGAGAGAGAAAGAGACAGAAAGAGAGACAGAGACAGAGACAGAGACAGAGAGCGGTTGGGTTTTCAAAAGCTGCTCCAACCTCGATGGGGGATTTAATGTGTTTACAAGTATATGCATGTATACAGTCAAAAAATAAAAATAAATCTCAAAAGATATTTTTCCAACCCAAGTGAATTTGTGCTGTTTCTTTTTAATAACGCTTCCTAAAGTTGTTAGTAAGACGAACACGTCTACTACGAGAGAGAACAAGAAGGAAATCAATTATTGCTGCATAAACAAGACTCGTCCAGTCTTCGAGATGAGCTGCACTCAGTATAATCTGTGGGGATCCAAGAATTGGTCATCATAGTACAACACAAATGCAATATGATGTCATAGGCTAGGGGACATAGGCTATGTTATTGTTGTGGTGGCAACCACTCATTTGCATATACGAATAACGTTACACTATAAATGGCAAGCCTAGGTTGACCTTAAGTGTGTTACCTAAATGCCACCGGAAGTGACGCCGAAGAGCGGACATGTCCTCCCACCAAGACTCTCTGACTCGACACCTTCATTTGTACATACTGTAACTATACCTTTTCTTTAATACACTTATTATTGCATTATCCTTGTTGTTTGCGTCTTCATTGTATTCCTCACTAATTATGGTTCAACCTTGCAACCACAACAGTTATTATCACGTATGTACGGCAGAATCACGTTGACACGCAGATTTTGGTTTGATTACTGAATCAGCCTTGTCTGTTCCAAGATTGCAGGTAGTTTGGGAATAGCGGGCCATGTATAATGAAGAACCGTCTGTGAATTTAATATTACCAGGAAACTTCCTGCTTGTATGAATAAGCCCCCAGTACCAGGACAGACATAGGGTTTCTCATAAAATCCCGGACAATGTCACGTTTTTTGCTAGTCGGAAATAAAGATATAAAAAACGGCCATCGGGTTTTTTTTATTAATAATTGTTATCTCCGAAGGAGCCAGACCACTTGTGGACATAATTAAAGATGGCGCCGATACGATGCAAGCAGCAAAGAAGACGAAGACCCAACACTTTAATTGGCAATCTGCAGAGACATTATAGATAAAAATTGATACGTGTCTTCTTACATAAGACCTAATATGCGACAAATGATACATTACAAGGCATTTCTATTTGCTATAAGACGATAACCGTTAGATTTCGCATGCTGGAAATTGTATAAATATACTCTTTATTTGAAGAGTTCGTTTAAAAAAGTTGACTATCACCCACTCTATAATCAAGACTAATGTGTAGCAATTTGTATATGAATAAATATAGGTACTTCCATCTCGTCAAGCAAGAGTCAGCGAGTGAAACAGGTGC
Organism: Sepiola atlantica; assembly: GCA_963556195.1. Classification (NCBI taxonomy): domain Eukaryota; kingdom Metazoa; phylum Mollusca; class Cephalopoda; order Sepiida; family Sepiolidae; genus Sepiola; species Sepiola atlantica. The sequence goes on from OY744528.1 coordinate 33,741,764, forward strand.
CTTTTTCTAGCCTTCAGACGAAACTATTTAAAGCAAGTTAAGCAACCACCTCAGACAAACCCCGCCGCCTGAAATGAATGTGGAATTATTTTCTTAGGAAATCTGAAATTATGATAATCCTTTATATATAAAAAATGAAATAACTGACGTAATCCTAGGATTTTATATGAACATTTATTCATATATGGCGAAGCATAATGTTTTCAGGACATTTTTGATTAAAAGTGTACACTATTATAAAAACAAGTAATGTTCATATTAGTAAAATTGTATACCAGTTCTTCTGTGTATGTATGTGATGTATTCGCCTATATTTCACGTAGAAGTTGTTATTTTTAATTAATTTTAATCAATTATTTATTAAAATTCAAATATCAAATAGAGTAATGTACCGAAATCATTTTTTAAACCTCATTATGTAAGCAATAATTAAATTCTGAAATGTTATTAATATGTTTCATCAATCAGAGAAAGAAAAGTTTATTTATTTTTCAGTGTTTTATATGATTGTCAAAATTTAAAAATGTAATTGTGTTCCTATAAACAATAAAAATACTAATTAAAAAATAATATTGTTATCTTATTGTTACTGTCACGTCTATTATGTATGTACATTTATTCGGAAACTATGATGTACATTTTTTATATTACTTTCTTTTCAATTTAATAATGGTACTTATAATAAAACATTGAAAGAGTTCGTTATGACCTTTACTCACTGCCTTTTCACACTGGTCGTGTCCGTGTGTTTTAATGAGATAGAGTTATTAGAAAATTAGAAACATGCTTTAGTGAGATATTTAACGAAACATGGCATGACGGGATATATAATAAAAAGAATGGTAAAGAGTTTTGAAGAATCTTCGAAATTGTTGTGTTTTTTTGAATTTAGCCAAAAACCGTTCAAAGCCACTCACACGATGCAAATAGTATTCAATTTAATGTTTTGACTTTGGACTTAATTTTATTGAAAATAATTCGCATCTACACTATTGGGAGCTTTTTCATATTAGTAATATAAATATTACCTTTTAGTAAGTCCTATGTTCACACTTGTCGCTATCGTGTTCGTCTGTTAAGGTAAAACAAATTACATCGTACGAATGACTTTTAATGGCTTTTTGCGAAATTTTCAAATTAAAAATTTCAAAGATGCTTCAGAGAATTTTAACATTTATTCATCATATTTCCCGCCCTAAAAACGTGTTGTTAATATTTACACAACTAGCTGTTAATAATTTTCAAATAACATCATGACATGACAACGCACATACACGAAAATGGCCAGTGAGAAAAAAGAACCTTACTAAAAGAAGTAATATTTATATTACTAATATGAAACACGCTCCTTCTTTGAAGATGAGTTTTATTTTCGGGGAATGTAAGACCAAAGTAAAAAAAAGTGTGTATATATATGAACATAGTTGTATCATATAAATGGCTGCAAGCAGCTTTGTGCGTAATTTGAAAATTACAAACTTTGCTTATATTCTACTATCTAATGTCTCACAAAGGGAAATTCGTTTTCCAACCAGTATGCGTTGTAGAATGAAAATTTAAATCTCTCATAATTGAATAACAAAACAAAGAAGCCGCGCGTGCGTGGTCCCCCTGTGTATGTGACTCGATGTGGCGAGTGTAAAATGCAACAATAAATTTGGGCAATTTGGGGCAATTTTGACCACCCTTTGACCCCCTGGGGGCGCGAACCAGAATTTTTCTGAGGTCAAGGATGCTCATTTTATATTGCCTCTAAATTCTGGCCAAGTTTCAGAAGAATTAAATGGATGGATCAAATGTTATGGGAGAAAAGGGTCATCTTTTGCCATTTTGAGGGCTTTTGACCCCCTGGGGGCGCCAAGCAGATTTTTCCAAGGTCAGCGATACGCATTTTCTATTGGGAGCAATTGCCTCCACATTTTGGCAAAGTTTCAGAGAAATTGAGTTGATGGATGAAAAGTTATGGGGCAAAAAATGTCATTTTTTGCCATTTCGGGGTCTTTTGACCTCCTGGGGGGCTAACCAGATTTTTTTTTTCAAAAATCGGAGAATGGCACTTTATAACCTGACCAAAGTTACAACTTCATGCAAAACTTCAGAGAAATTCAATGGATGGTTGCGGAGAATAATCCGGACGAACGGACATGCCTCAAAACATAAGTCCCCCGATGTCATAAATCGGGAGACCAATTAGTCTAAAGGGTTCCAGAATAAATGACGAACTCGTTCAATAATTAAAAGGCTTGAGATCAAATTATGACCTCGGTTGATGAAGTTAGTGACGTCATTTAATTCAAAAAGTAGCATGACTACCTCGTGAGCTGGACTTGGCAGCTATCGGATGTGTGATGGCATAGCTTGTCCAAATCGCGATATGATTGCGAAAGGGCGAATCATGATATGATTCTAGTGACTTTGTCTCTTCCTCGTTATGAAAAAAAAACAAACGTTCCCATTGAAAACAATTCACTTATTTAATGTTATATAATGTAAAACCTGTTTATTTACTATTGTAGTGATGTTGTAATTAAATTCAAAACTGGATCACAAAATATGTGGTTTTAGATGATTCAATAATCGATTTCAGTGGAAAATTCCTCATACTAATATAGTTTTTCACATGATATTTTATTGTAATTATACCCTTTTTTCTGTTTTGCGTTGTGCAATTTCGCACACTCAACTAGAAGAGTGTGTATTTGATCAGTGTTCAAAGTATTCCATGGGAACATGTATATACTTTTCTCGCCGATGAAAAATACACTCGTACTCGTACTCCGTTCTTGAGATAATAACAACCGCTAACACGAATTTTAATTGATACTAACATTATATATGTATTCGTATCATTTATGAAGAAAAAGTTATGCCCATACCTCGTATGTTATAAGAGTATATCTATCATCACATATGTATTTTATTTACCTCCTCTCCAGGACGTAAGACGCAAGATCAGGTGTGGGTTTTGATGAAAGTGTATCTGTGGAACGAACTCGATCCGAACCCGGCACACCCAGGTCCTTAGTCCGCGTCGTTAACCACTTAGCCACTATCTATAAACACGTCGTCTCCCGACTAATGCAATTTTATGAAGATGTCAATACGGGTAATTAAAGAAAATTACAGTTTTTAAAGATTATGGATTAGCGTTAAAATAAATATAGTACGAACGGATTAGCGTTAAAATAAATATAGTATGACGTAAGAAAATGGAATACAAATTGTTAAATTACCCTCCACAAAGTTTTTCCTGGAAAAATGTCAATGGATGTTCCCTAACTTCGTTGATTTATAAAAGTTGGAATGGAAAAAGTCAAAGCGAAAAGAAATAAAGTTGTTTAGTGAGTTATATAAAAAAATGTTTTATTCATAACAATTAAAATATTTCATTCATATTAGATAAATATAAAACATATTTGTTTCACAATATAATTATTTTGTTTCGAAACATAAACATCTATTTTTTGTTTCATCTTAATCTTTGTCCATTCCAACTTTTTGGATCAACTATTTATTTACAAAACGGCCATTAACAGTTTGTCAGGAAGAAAAGTGTGTAATTTAATTTTAAAAAGTGTTTTTTTTCTATTTTATACGTAATACGAACTTGATTATAATGCTTATACGTTCAGCTTGTCATAATCTGAAAAAATACAATGTTAGCGCTACTGCATACCTTCTTTCCAATAACATTACATTGGTTGGAAGACGACATTTTTACCAATATATGCTGTACTATAACTAATATGTTATCCTAATTACAGCGAAAGATAATTGATGTCTTACCAGTTAAGCAATTCTACACGCTAAAAGCTCATTATTTTACTACATGTATTGCACACGTAATATATCATCATCATCATCATCATCATCATCATCATCATCATCATCATCATCATCATCATCATCATCATCATCATCATCATCATCATCATCACCACCACCACCACCATCATCATCATCATCATCACCACCATCATCATCATCATCATCATCATCATCATCATCATCATCATCATCATCATCATCATCATCATCATCATCATCTCGATATCTCGCTTGAACGACCATTAGTCTTCTCAGGGGTTTCGGTGGAAATAAACCTCCCCAAAATCTCAGTACTCTTCGCACACTTTCAGTGGAAGTCTGGTTAGTGCTCTTTCTCCTCAGCCGAGGGTAGTGACCTCACTTTTTTTTTTGGGGGGGGGGTAGTTTATGAAATTTCATGGGGGTTCTGTTCCTTGGGTTGATGTTGTGGTGATTTTTCTCTGTTTTTTTTTTTGTTCTTGATATTGCAACTTCCATGTGGCAGGTAAGCATTCGTCGCTTATGTGGGTTGCTTTCCGCATTCAAAAATATTCATTAAGATTTCATCTGTTTTCATCATTATCGTTCGTTGTATATACTCAGTGTTCCGTTTGATTCCAATGTCTTTTTGCGTGTTTTTCGGCACTGTTCATAGTGTTCCTACGATTATTGGTATCATATAGACTTTCTCATTACGTTATATCACTCTCAAGTCTCTGGCAAGTTCCGTCTATTTGCTTCGTTTTTCTGTCTCCTTGATCTTTACCTTATGGTGTCTGGGATAGCAAAATTTACGATTTGTCAGGATTTTTCTTTCTTAAAAACAATTATAAAATCCGGTCTAATGATTTTAGGAGTTTATCTGTTTGCACGTTTATATCCCAGAGGGTTTTGTGTTTTTCGTTTCTAGTACTGCCTTCCGTGTATCTTTGAACTATTCGTCTACGTGTTCGAAATGCAGTCGTTTGCATAATTCACAGTGTGCTGCTCTCCCCAGGCAGTAATGTTTGTTCTTGAATTTTTTTGGATCATTTGCTGCATTCACTTATGTGACTTACTGTTTCGTCTCTTTGCCAACACAGTCCTCATTTATTGTGTTCCTATAGTTTATCTAATCAAACTTTAATGTAGTTTGCCCTAATCGTATTGTTTTGTCCAGCCGTCAGTAGAGATTCCGTTTCTCTGTCCAAGTGAACTTTTCTTTGCGATTCCCAGATCATGATGATGATGATGATGATGATGATGATGATGATGATGATGATGATGATATTCATATGTGTGTATGTATTAAAACAGTGCGTATGTTTTACAGTCATGAAAAACGTAAGTATATGTTTGTCTAGAAAAAGGTGAATTCTTTTTCTTATCGCCGCTTTTTCAATATTCAATTATTTTGAGATATGATAATATAACCACTGTGTTCTAGACAAATGAAAAAAATTGAGAAATATTTTTTAAAAAGATAGAATCTGTGCCTAGCGAAAGTTTGGATATGAGGGTGATAGAATAATAAATGAAGTGAAATGATTATTTCATGAAAAAAAATGAATTATAATATAAAACATGAATCCCTGAAATAGAAAACGGCTTGTGTGTGGCTCAAAATTCAATCTTAAAAATGTTAACAACCAACAGACGCATATATATATATATAATTATTTCCACAATCAGACAACGCCGCAGCCCACAACCTACGAAAGACACGAACCGGAGGTCCGGTATTGTTGAATATAAGATACAACGTATGTCTTGATATCCTTTGGTATATCCTTTCAATGGTCCGAATCATGGTCTTAGTTTCGGAGGAGAATTGGCTGATAAATTTGCCATAGTTTTGATTGGTGCCCCAAGTAATTTCAGACCTGTTCTGATCCATCTTCAGGGGAATGAGAATAATCAGGAACAGACCATATGTTTGTATTATAGAAGGTTTTGGCGGGAATTATGCAATAAGTACGAACCTATACTTAGAACTATAGACATTATAGTATTATGAGTCTGAAAGTACTTGGGACACAAATCAAAACTCTCAGCCAATTCACCTCCGAAAACAGATCCTGATCCGGACTATTGAAAGTATCTAGCAAAGGATATCTAAACATAAGTTGTCTCTTATATTCAACAATATATATATATATATATATATATATATATATATATATATATATATATATATATATATATATATATATATGTTTATATATATAGTTCTTAACTAAATTATGTTTCTTTAAAAATAATTGTAATATACCATTTAGTCTATTACTGAGGCCGAATCTATACTATTACTAGTATGATAGTGTTGCATCCATCTTACGATAGTGTAGTTTATGTTATACTGCCATGATATCATATTCCAAGGCCTTACGTACTCCTTTTTTGGGAGGTGTAGTTTAGTATATCTTTGTTCGTCATGATATGTATATGACGTGTATATATATATATATATATATATATATATATATATATATACATATATACATATATAAATATGTATATAGATATATATTTATTTATAAATACATAAAAGTATATATATATATATATAGAGAGAGAGAGAGTTCACATACAACTTTCTGTAATAGTTCAACAGTGTACAATACGACAATAGCTCATACTGTAATATAATGTAATACGAATATTTATTTTTTATTGTACTATCTTTCAAGTTCGGGTTAGGGGTGGATAATGTAGTATATCTTCCGTTTTTATGATACCATATTTCAAGACATTATCTCCGCTTTTTTGTAGGAATAAGTTTGTATTGTATATGTTTTGTTGTCATGAGACTATATTCCCAATCATTACCCTCTCTTTTTGTTGTAGTAGTGCATAACTGTTCTGTTGTCATGGAACCATCATCCCAGACATGACCTCATCCTTTTAAACAGTGTAGTAAATGTTCTTTCATCATGATATCACCCTCTCGGCCATTATCCTTCCTTTAAATTTGGGAGGTAGTGTAGTATTTGCACTGGGGTCATATTTTTTTAAGAACATGTACTATATATTCTATTGCCTTGCTATCATACTTCATGGCATTAGCTACCTCTTTGTTCTTGGGGGTAGTGTATTATATATATATGTTCGTCATGATACCATTCTCTAAGGAATTACATCTTTTGGGGGGAGGAGGTAGAGTAGTATAATTTCATTGTCATAAGATAATCCGCTCAGGAATTACCTCCTCCTTTGAAAGCTGATTTAGTATGAGTTTGTTTAGCGTAATGGCATTCAATCTACTCTTTACAGAACGTAGTGTAGTACATGTTCATCACTTACAGTATTTAAACTTGAAAAACTATGCGACCAGAAGGAGTATATATTTGTTAGTATATCAATATATATATATATATATATATATATATATATATATATATATATATATTGATCTTTGCAGTGCAGAATGCCGAATAGTTATCGACGTAGCCTATAGAATACGTAAACCTGGTTTAATGTTAGTCATATCCATTACGTTAATTAGTGCACTAATTCCGGTATGAAAGGTATGAACCCATTTGTTCAGCTATGTGTAAAACTACCAGATGGTGTTAGGTATTTCGCTTTCGGCATTAAGTAGATCAAAAGATTGATACGTCACAAAACAATCAATGCTATGCTAATAGACATATATTCGCAAATGTTCTATGTTAACGACGTTTTCCGTCGTAAGTTGGAGAAGTGGAGGAGCAAGGGAAATGAGTAAATTGTTTGCAATGCCCCATTAACGTAGCTCGGTTCCGTAAACGTGATGGACGCGATCTGTTAAATCCGATCGCTTCTTGACAAGCCAATCTCTGATCGCAATCCGAGCGAAAGTGAAGAGGACGAGAGAAAGATGAGAAATTTTCTTTCGTTCGCCGAATTACAGTGAGGGGGAGTTAGGGAGAATAGGTAACAGGTGAAAATCTCCAGTTAAGCTCTCGGTAGCAACAATTCCTTTTACACTTCGTTCTCTCTATCATGAACGAGCAAGCGCGAAGGTAGTTGGCGAACTCGTGGCCAACGGGACGGCTGCGGGTATTAGGTAATAAGCGCTTCCTCCGACGGAGCGTTGAATTTAATCATAGAAAGGTCACTCCATTCGCGGTAATTAACTTGTCACACGCGAGAATTGCATTACAGCCGGCGATGAGAAAAGTGTGATTGCAATGGGATGTCCTGATAGCTTTTAGTAGTTATAAAGTCAGCATTTATCATGCCTCTTCTCTCTGGTATCCATTCTCGACAGAGATAAAAAAAATGTTTATTATTGATTTTCATTTTCTATGGTAACTACTTTGCGTAAGGCACAGTTTTTCTTAAAAGTACTGAACACTATAAGCAGTCAATGGTGTGAATGTAAACATATTATATACAATAGCCGAGTGACACCTTAAGAGTCACAACGCGACTTCCATATGGAGTTATTCTGTTTCTGGTCCGGCGATGCTTCAAGCAGAGAAGACGTGGTTAAGGCCTGTCCCCAATGGGGGTGGGGGTGCATAATGACACTTGGTGTAGGGAGACGAATTATGATGTTCGGAAACGCGGCATTTCCTCTCGCTCCAACTAACTCTCTTTGCCCTATCATCTCTCTCCTCCACTCTCTCTCCCCCCACTCTCTCTCTCTCTCTCAAGCGAGGCCAAATTTGCGTGTTATTGTTTTAAAAGGAGTCCCCATTAATTACGTATCATGTCATTAATTGCTTATCATACCATTATTATGAATGGCATGCCGATATATATATATATATGTATATATATATATATGTATATATATATATATATATATATATATATATATATATATAAATTAATATTTTTATTCATACACACATTACAAAAACGATACATCCATGGAGATATTTCCGTAATTAGCTATAAAAGCTTCGTTCTCATCAGGGTTACAAAACATGCCTGTTTTTAGTTGTTCATTTTGAAAAAAGAAGGAGAAGGGTAAAAAAAAATTGAAAAGTGAAAAGATCACTTGATCAAATTTAAAATAATATTTTAAAGAAACCGTTCATGTATTGTATATATATATATATATATATATATATGTATATATATATATATATATTTTTATATATATATATTTGTATATATATATATATATGCATATATATATGTATATATATATATATATGCATATATATATGTATATGTATATATATACATATATATATATGTATATATATATATATGTATATATACATATATATATACATATGTATATATACATATATATATACATATGTATATATACATATACATATACATATACATATATATATATATACATATACATATGTATATATATACATATATATATATATACATATATATATACATATATATATATATATATACATATACATATGTATATATATATACATATATATATATACATATATATATACATATATATATATACATATATATATACATATGTATATATATATATATATACATATATATATACATATGTATATATACATATATATATACATATGTATATATACATATATATATATATACATATGCATATATACATATATATATATACATATATATATACATATACATATATATATATGTATATATACATATATATATATATACATATATATATATATATGTATATATATACATATATATACATATATATATATATATGTATATATATACATATATATACATATATATATATACATATATATATATGTATATATTCCTTTTGTATTATAGGTCATTTATTTTATTTTCATCTGATAAATGCTCCCAATATAAAGTAAAATAGTAAAGGGCACTTTGCTAGCACATATCTGATGATTTAAATTCGCAGAAGCGCCGTTAGCACGTACACGAGAAATCGGAGACGGGAATGGTAGCAGCGTAGTTACTCAGATGGGACTTCAACTTGCTGTTTCTATCAATGGACGTGATGTAACATGTCTCAAAGTCAGAGTTGGAGAGAGTAGCGGACCGAACGTGTAAAGAAATGACATGAGAATTTATCATGAATTGAGGGGCCTGACTTCCGAATGTGCCCCTTTTTTTCTTGCAGAAAATAGGGCGACATAAACATTTAAATAAATTGTCATTCTTCAAATTCCGGATATTTCTTTTCGTTCTATTGTGAAACTTTTATTCCAGGTGTCTCGGTCACAGGAGGAGCGATGGACATTATTCAATTGTGCTGTTAGTATTTGGGTTTTTTTTTCCATTCGAAAACAAAAATATATTTTATTTGATTGTTACATTCGAGACCTTTAACCTCCCCTTCTAGGGGTGGTATATGCAAGAATAAAAGTAAAATGAACCCGTGAGTTAGCAGGTTATAATTAAGGGAAACAAACACCCAATTAAAAGACATATTATCAATGACACAAAACAAATCGACCCATCAAAAACAAATCTATACATCTACGTAGACAAACCCAGGAAAATATATAAAATACACTATAACGCTTACAGAAAGTTAATAAACAAACAAATACCAAAATTCCACAAAAAAATGAGCGAACACATTAGAAAACGAACTAAACCACGACGCAAGACACATAGTTGCTCAACTACAACTGAACAAAATTGAATTAAAAAAACTAGCCAAAAAGTACCATATATCATCAATCTAATTCCCATAATAGATACTTACAAATAAATTAATCCAACAAAAACAAACATAGACAAATTTAGTAAAGTAATCATATAAAACACCAACGCCAAATTATGGAACATACTAAAGTTGAACGAATCAAAAAATACTGACCACTATAAAATGGTTCAACGATAACAAGCAAGACCTGTGTCACGCCGTTGCCAGTTGAAGTATTTTAACTCAAGAAATTCCAAGCCCACACGTTGAACTATTGAATTATTTGCTACTTATGGTTGTCTGCCGCAAACCTAAACACCACAAAGTTTATTTAAACAGTGAGTTTTGCTTTTTTTTTGTTGGGGGGGGGGGGGGTGCTACCAGGATTAATTCGGGAGTTTAATTGCCACCCTGACATCAGGTTAGTATCAATCTTAACGAAAGGTATTTTTTGATTAAAAAAACATAACTAAAATAAGAAAAAGTAAAACGAAACAAAGAAATCGATAAAAATGAATTAGATTTTATGTTTTTCTTTTATGATTGTCCGGCGCGAACGCATACCCCACGATGTAAATGTAAAACCGTTTTTCGGGGCAGGGGGCAACGAACTGATAATGGAAGTTTAATTGGTGACCCGTTATTTGGGTGTTTCTTAAAAAAATATATATTCTTTATAAAGCAATTTCAACAAAAGCTTTAAATAAGATAAAATAAAAAGGATGAGTAAGAAAAGCAAATACAAAGAAAAGTTTTTAAAAATACTTGAAAAGTCCGACTTAGAGACGGGAGTGATTCTATAAAAAATATTGTTAGAGACGCGTTTTACGAGGCCTGTCGAAAAAGTCTCCGACCTTGGCAGAAAAAATATTTCAAATACCTAAAGGGGTTGGGAGCCATAATCCCCTTCAAAGTAGACCCATTGTGCTTGCAAAAACTTACCCCCCGACTCATTCACTGCCGGAAACAACTTTGAAAGTCTTTCTTTGGAATAGTGTTCATCTCCACCGTCGCGTGTCACATTATCTCTTCTCTAGTCTCAAAACGGAAACCTTTCAGTGGCGTCTTCAATTTTCGAAACAACTAACAGTCGCAAGGAGCTATGTCTGGAGAGTAGGGAGGTTTACGAACGACTGGAATTCCATGTTTTGCGAATAAATATTGGATCAATTGGGATGAATGTGCGGGGGCGTTGTCGTGATGCAGTTGCCAGTTTTTTGCCGTCCACGTGTCTGGTCTTTTGCGCCGAACTGCGTCACGGAGGCGCCGGAGACCATTTTGATAGTACTCCTTTGTCACTGTTTGTCCCTGCGGTGTGTATTCGGTATGTACAATTCCACGGATATCAACGAACACAGTAAGCATCACCTTGACTTTTCTTCGCACCTGTCGCGCTATTTTTTCGGTCTTGAAGACTCGGGATGCTTCTATTTCGACAAGTGTTTCTGCGTTGTACCTGTACACCCATGGCTTATCTCTAGTTATCACGGTGTTCAGAAGACCAGGATCAATGTTGGCGGTTTCCAGAAGGTTCTGTGCAACTTGAAAACGGAGGTCCTTTTGATTCCTGCGACAGCAACTTGGGCACAAATTTCGCAGCCACTCTGTACATTTTCAAATCATCACGCAAAATTGCATGTGCGGAATTTTTACTCACTCCGACTTCTTGGGCGATCTCCCGCATGGTTGACCGACGATCTTGCATCACCAAATTTCGCACCCTCTCAAAAACAGCTGCACTCCGAGCAGTTTGGGGCCTGCCAGAACCCTTGTCACTCTCCGCTGATGTGCAGCCATGTTTGAATCGGTTGAACCACTGCTTAATTTGTGTTACGCCCATCGCATCTTCTCCAAACACCTGCTGAATCTTACGACTTGTCTTGCTTTGAGAATTAACCTGCTTTTGACAATACTTGATGCAGTACCTTTGCTCAACACGCTCATTTATCTTGAGAGAATCGGTAACCCGATGAACACGTGGTGTAGCACCTCACTCAGCGACCGACAGGCAGCGACTAACGCGCAGGCAGGCAGTGATAAAATTCACACATGCGTATGAAGGTGTCTTCCTTCACTGTGTAGAGTGGCACCGCCCGTTCGTCTCTATTTCACACGGATGAATAAATATAGGATACTTTTTGACAGGCCTCGTATTGTGTTATATTCTAATTATAAATAACTTACCACGACGGTGTTAATTCTTACCTGACTCATCTAATTTGTTAAAAGTGAAATAGTCCTTTAAGAAAGCGAGTTTAATTGTTGAATCCTCTGTTTGTTTATCCATATAAATGTCGACTCCCAACCTGTGTTATTTTATCGGAAAGACTATATTCAGCAGTCAAGATTTTTAATTTTTTTTAACGATTTTGACATGCTGAAAGTATTGCGTCAACTCAATTTAGAATTATGTATAAAGTATTGGCAACGTTTTTCTTAATTTAGTCGTCTTAAAAAGCAAACAGTATAGAGACGAGAGTGATCTTATAAATAAAACTTGTAATGGAAACCATAAATACACGTTTTATTTCGTTATCAGTTAGCAAATTATAAATTTACGACGAAGACGTTAATAACGGTCAATGAGCACATCGTCTCACAACCTATGTTATTCTATGAGAAAGACACTATGCAGCAGTTTAAAAATCATATATTTTAAGATTATGATAGGCTGAACGTATTAGCGCTAAAATCAATTCACTATTTCATATAACAATAACTATTTACGTTAAGTCGAGCAATGTAGACATAAATAAATAAATAAATTATAGTAGTAATACTAAAATAGAGAAATAAAAAAGGATAATAAAAATGTTGGTAAAGTATAATAGTTAGAATAACATTAAACAAAGAGAATTATAGACATAATGATAAATCGAATGCATGAAATTTTTAAAAATGGAAATAAATAAAAATAAAAATAAGATAAAGATGGTTACATGATAATACAAAAAATATAAATAAAAAACAAATGAGAGTTGTTCACTCTTTCACAACAACAAAAACAATCAAGAATATGCCTCTTAAGTAAAATATAGCATTTTAATAATAATAACAGGTTATAAACGAACCAAAAAATTGTATTATGTTTCGGAATGTTTGGGATGAGGATTGATACATTGTATTATTGGGTTATTGCTGCACACTTAAATGAGTACGGTCACGGTGACCTTGCCCGTACGTAAAACAATCTATATAATACTAAAACTCTATTGTTCTTGTACGTTTGCAATCAGCTTTCAGCTTTCCGGTTTTCAACATCCGGTTGCGCATGCGTAAATAGTAAATAGCATCGTCTTCAATCTGTTATTCCAATTCCGTTATTCTCTATTATGATTAACGAACGCATGAAATTTTTCATTCTGGAAATTTTAAAACAATTTCATTTAATTTCATCAAATAGTTTATTTGTTTTCTTCACGGTTAAAAATATTCAACGGGAGGACTTCGTGAAGTCTGTCGCAGTTTCAAAAAAACTCCTCCCTTTTAAAAAACAAAAACAAACAAACAAAAAAACAACACTCATTATTAATATCAACCATACTAGCGGTCGGTGAACGAAACCACCTCCCACTTTCCCTCTCATAGATTTCACCACTCCTACTCCCTCTGTTTTCGTTACGTACGCGAGAAAGCTGAATCGGTAAATGCACACATTTCTATTACATTAAATAGTGTTTCCTTTTGTTGTTTTTTAAACAGCAAATACTTGAATCATATGTTTTACACATATTACATCAAAAAAAAACAATTATAATAAACAGAACGACTCATAGAAATCTATCTATATTCTTTTTTCATTTTAATATACTTTCATAGAAATGCTTCTGTTATGTAAAAAAAAACTATTTTCTTTATGCCACAAGTGTCACGCTCATACATGAATTCCATAGCTAATATAACAAACTGACCCAACGGGTCACGGGTGGTCTAGTAAATTCTCAAATTGTATTCTTGATTAATCTGACAAAAGGTTGAGATTTGACGCGTAGGTTCATAAAAGATCATGACTCAGAACGATATGCCGTGAAGACCTCACGGATGAGACGTCACTTATGACGAAAGCGAGAATAAAGGGTTAGATTTTGAATGAGAGCAAGACTGGGAGTTCGAGCGGACGGTCGTTAACAAAACTGCCGAGAATCAAACCTAGCGATTGACGCTGATCTGTCTACCTATTTATCAGCCTATCCATCTGTTTGTCTATCCATATATCTACTTATAGTTACTTAGGTTATTATTCCTGTGTCCTTCTTTCATAATTACGTGTAAATTGTACTTGTTATGAATTAATATATTTCTCTCAATAAACTTCCATTTAACACTCTGTCTTACTTACATGCTTATTACAATACGGAGACTATACGACGGAAAGAAGAAGCTGACAACGAGAAGATTAGAAGAAGCGACGGGGAAAGAAACGATGCGGATCACGACGAATAGATGAATGACAACACGGAACTAGAATAGGAACCAAACAACAAAACACAACACTAACAATGTTGGTAAACAACGATTTCTAAGCGACCGTCTTCTGGATGTTGAGGGTTAAATCCTTAGTACAGGCGGTAGTAACTAAAAATTATATACCTTGACAGTTCAACTGGAATTTTTATTTGTGGATTAAATAAAAAGGTTTAGCTGAAATAGATTCCCGAGTTCAACATAAACATTTCCAAGTTCGAAAATATGCACATGGAGAAGGTCGGAGGTTACACCGGCCAAATGGCGTATGGATATAACAACCAGTGTCAAACCAAGAGTCGCTCCTCTATTAGTTCCCACACTGTCTACCAATCTCTAGACCCTGTCCTATCGCCGTAATGTTTCATCCCTGTTTTTGTTTTACAAGTACTTACACTGAATGTGCTCCGACAAACTTAACGTCAATACTCCCGACAAACCCACCAAGCAGCAAAGTCCCAACCCTTCACTCTAGATGTCCCCAGATGTCGAAAGGCTTTCTACTCTAATAGCTCCTTTCTTTCCTCAAACTGCTTGCCTTGTGAATTTCCTCCCAGTGTCCTGTTTGACTGATTGTAGACGCATACATATATTTAAATGCAATGAGAACATGTACCTCGCTGCACACGTATATATTATACTACCAGAAAGACCAGACGTTGCTCGGGATTTAATGAATATCGCTATGTTCATAACACCATATTACTTGTTATTTTTACTGCCTCCTCGTTCCTCCCGTTTCGCTCCTTAATATAGTCGGTTGAAGCTGAAATTTTGGAAACCTCTCTGAATTACTGTCTTATACATATGGTATGAATGTTATAAAAATCGGATATACGAATTAGAAGTTTTAAAAGGGTTCTGTTCCTATGGGGTCTGTCTCCATGAGTCAGTTAGATATTCGGCACAAAGAGGGTAACGTACAAGTTCGGGACCACTTCCATTGTCTTACCAGGAGAAATTCATACACATAATTTAATTTCATCAAAATAGGATATATTTGAAGTGTTTGCTCCCTTAGTTTAGAAAAGCACTTAGAGATTCGAGACCACTCCCATTGTCTTACACAGAAAAGTGTATACATAGCATTTACATTTTTACAAAAATAGGATATATTGTAATTTTTGAGTAGGTTATTAACTCATAGTTCCTTTAGGAGTGCACTTAAAGATTTGACAGCACTTCCATTGACTTTCTCGTTACATTTTATATGAAAATACAGTTTTAAATTACATGTAGATTTTCTAACATTTGTTCTATAGGGTGTTCCCTATAGAACAAAAGGTTAGAGAATCTACATGTAATTTGAAACTCTATTTTAAAACAGCAAAACATCATACAGACATTGAGGTATATATATATATATATATATGATTATCTTAAATCCGGGCAACGCCATATACCCATTATAATGATAAATTATCCTCAACTTTATAATAAAGGGCAATGTGTATTTATTTGTATATGAATAAATATCAATCTATTTTGTCACAAAAAAAGTTAAACCGTGCTCTTTTCTAGCTAGCGAACGAAACTATTTCAGGTGATGAGGGGAAATAAGAAAGCAACTAACAAGGCAGCAATCACCGCCGCATGAAATTAATTCTGAAAGAAACTCGAACATCTTGCCTTTCGAATTCTCTCCCTGCTTCTGGTTTCCCAAATTGTACCAATATGTAGAATTTTAAATGTAATGTGAATAAACATATCATTTAGGATGCTCCTATAAATCCGATTGCTAATTAACATCATCCCTTTGCGTCTAAGTGGTATTGTACCTCGTTTGGAGTAAATATAAGAACAAAAAAAATCCACTCTGAATAAAAAGTCAACGGGCTGTATTGTTCATTATGCAATCAGAAATTATATTAATAATTTATATATATATATATATATATATATATATATATATTAATTACCTACAGACATCGATGTTTCATGCTTACACAATCTTCAGTGTAGGAAGTTAATTTCCGACGGTTACAAATTGCCACGGGTTCGCAGTCATTCGCTTAGAATTACGGAGGAATTTAACTTTGTAAATACCAAGTCGGTGGGTATTTTACGAGCAGAAAATAGTGGTCTACAACAACAAACTGTGTTGGATCTCGTAATGAAGCTAATAGTACTGCTCGTTATTAAACTCACTCAGAGTGCCCAGCTTTAGTGAAGGGGGCTTTTAATAATATTTATAAATAAATATTTATTATTAATTACCTACAGACTTCGATGTTTCATGCTTACGCAATCTTCAGTGTATATATATACAAAGCAAATTACTGACGTCTATGATTTTATATGAATAATGGTGCGGCCACTGGTGAAGCATAATTTTTGTCCTTCGTTATTTTTGTTACGAGGGAGGTAAACTAAGTTGTATTATATTTACAGCTTTTAAAAGAATTTCAAAGAAATACTATAAAACACCCAAGAAACTGCTGATTGGCCTCTTTTTGACATCAGATAAAGTCTAATAAAAATAAAATGGCGAAATCAATTGGAACTAAGAAGAGAAAATGTCGTTGGCTAAAGTAGTTAAGTAACATTTGGATAATGTATTTAATTCGATCCGTCATTGTTAATCTAATTTAATGTCCGGGGAAATTCTGATTGACCATTTAGAAATACAATCCTCATCCGCTGATATTTCTGAAATTGCGTTCCCAAAAAGGTAACGGAAATTGCATAATAAATTTGATGAAAATGAATGACCCCAACCCTAAACCTCACACTAAATAACTATGGGATTTTGAAACATATTTGCGGAATCATTAATGGAGTGAAATAACCTCTGAATGAATCCTTCAAATTTCAAGTGAACAGCGAAGTGTATGAGATGAGCCTAGATCAAGTTGTTCAAAATTGTTGACCAGTGATGCTATTCACCGTATGGTTTTAGATAACTGGGCTTTGTCTCCAGTCTTATTTAGTCGATAGACAGTATTATTGTTTTCGTCAAATCTGTTTTAACTAAGATGTTCGGGAGGAGCAACATGCCTGTAAGATCAGCCCACAAAATTATAATCATATTCATATCTGGGGTGACTTCAATGTTCACAATCTACAATCAGCAATGGCTAATTTACTACAATAAGACTGATAATAAAGGAAGGCTTAATGATATAAATAAATCTGCCAGTTTTTTCTTGCTGTCAGACTGAGGTATGGTTATGTACAGTCAATAGAGGTTAACCCTCTCAAGCTTTACCTACTCTTTGGAACGGGGTGTTGTCCTTACCGGGAATGCTGATAAGGCTGGTAAGGCATATGTTGTAAGCCAGAGTGCGCTTATCCAAGTGCGCTGGCCTCTCAAAACCATAGTTTACCTTGAGTCTTACCTCCTGGAAAGGAGAGAAATAATATTGATACATATTACATATATTTATTCATTTAATTTTTGATGTAGTTTTCATTAATTTATATACAAAGTTAAAATAAAGTCATATGAAAGGAAGGTTTTATCATAACATTTACTCAGATTATTGACAAAGTTCCACGTGTGCCTAATGTAAACAGGCATTCTGTAAGCCTTCTTGATCTTTGCCTGACAATTTGCGTTGAGCAGTGCGTATCTGCTGTTCTATCATCTCTAGTATTTTTCGACCTCGTGATTGTCTTCATTAAAATCAACTGTTTGTCCAGGTACACCTGCAATGTCTCGTTTGATCGCATGATGTATCGACACTTAGGAACTGGTTGGAATAACTTTAGATCTTTCTCTTCTGAAATTAATGAAAGAATGTGTCTTGTGTCGCTTCCAATATATCTGATTCGTTACTCAGTAGTATCGACAGTTTTATAACTTTCATCACTTCCAATGGAGAGTAAACAACTTGTGAGGGTATATGCTGGAGTGTGCTGTGCTCACAAAACAATATTTCAATTGTTATCAACGGAATAAATAACCTTAAACCAAAAGGACCTTTTAAAACTGTCCGGAACCATTGCCAATAGCTTATAGGAAACGCGTAAGTGTCCTATGCACAATCTGTTAAATATTGCGTTGTTGAGCAGAGGTTTGATTCTCAAACGTTTTGGAGAATATCAAACAATAGACCTTCTATTCCAAACATCGATAATCGACTATGGATCATTTTCAAAGCATCTGATCAAGCCAAAGTCTTGTGCAAATCTTCTTTTCATATTCCACCCTTTGCAAATATAGCCACTTACTTCCAGAAGTTCCCCCCTCTGACTAAAAATACTTATTATAGTTATATCAATATATCGGTCTGAGATGTTGCCAAACTTATCAATGAACTTCACGTCAGAAAGGCAATTGGTCATTGATCACAATCATTTTGATTAAGAATCCACTTGTGAAAATAAGTTTATATCCTTACAAAGATATTGAATCCTTGCTTAAAGGAAAAATGTTTTCGATCGTTTCGTAAGATGTCCTCGGTTTTACCAATATTTACAAATACTTGTGATCTGTCTTTTTTATCTCAGTGCAGATCGATCAGTCTCTTATGCTTCATGAGTAATTTACTTGAATCTGTGATGAATAAAGAAGTTGTAATTGAAGATGAACTTAACTTAGTGACAAATAATATGGATTTCGTCCGGCAATGTCCACTGCTGACATGCTGACTGTAATATCGTACATAGTAAGTTAATCTCCCGATGCAAACATTTGTTCTAGGGTAATTGCTCTCGACATATCAAAAGCATTTCATAAGATCTAGCCCGAATCGTTGCTCTACAAAATTACTAGCTGTAGAATAAATGTCAATGTCCTCACAACACTCAAATATTTTCTTTATGATAGGTTTGTAAAAGTTGTTCTTAATGGACAGAAATATCAAGAACATATAAGCGGCCTCAAGAATCAAGTCTATGCCAACCCCTCTTTCTGATATTCATTAATCATCTTTCAAATCATATTCTTAGATAATTTATGGACATCTATTCCACCAACCGAACTGTCTAGGGCATCACTTTGAAGATCATTTGTGATCATGATCATGCTGATTCTCTCTATTTAGAGCAAGTGGTGCGTCACATTTATTACCTTTTTAACCCAGCTTTAACTGCCAAAGCTGATATACTTATATAGTGTTAGTCGTAATGAAGGTGCCTCGCCTTTAGAAAACTATTTTCTTTTAATACGTTCCTTGGATTACCTCTAACGTCAGATCTAAAATAGAAATATAACATGCTGCTAAGTTTGTGGAACATGCCTGGATTTTTCTATCGTTTCAGAAAGTACTTGAGTTGAAATGCAGTCACTTACCTATATAAGAGTCAGATACATTCTAAAATATAGTATTACTACTACATCCGGAGGGTGATGGCCAGAGCTCTACTTTTTATCTTGGTGGAGTTGAAAATCGAGTTCTGTCTGAGAAGGAAGTGAAAAATATACACATACAGTGCTCGTCGCCATCAGTTCTCTGTGTTCGGTTATGAAGATGCATATCATAAGGTGATGACAATTGAAGGCTGTCGTTTCAGTTCGTCTTACTACAACAAACAACAATGGCGGATGTCCCAACAGTTCTTGTTCGGTGAGATATGTATACTTCATGTTAAGACGGTTTAGATGTTTGATTTTGATATTGAATTCTAACAAACTGTTGAAATGATAGTCTTGTTTGCTTTTGTAAACCTATCTTTGAGACAAATGGAGTGTAGTGCACTGGGTTCTTTACTGCACCGCTGTGATAATGTTCCTGTGCACTATCTATTTCCGTCCTATGAGCTGTTGTCTTCGATTCACATTTAACTGATGATTTAATAAATATTGTACTTTATCCAATTGTTATTCTCATTGTACATCTTCTTGTATGTATATATATATATATATATATGAAATTAAAAATGGAAAAGCGGAAGACCTTTTCGCTCAACGTTTCGCCCAAATTTCACGTGGGCTTTGTCAAGAGCGGACGAAGAATACAAACATGACAAAAGACTATTTTGTATTCTTCGTCCGCTCTTGACAAAGCCCACGTGAAATTTGGGCGAAACGTTGAGCGAAAAGGTCTTCCGCTTTTCCATTTTTAATTTCATACCGTCGGATTATTTTTATCCTTTCATATACTTATATATATATATATATATATATATATATATATATATATATATATATATATATATATATATTTCTAGCGTTGAAATATGAGATTAAAAATTGTAAATATAGAATATTTATTAGAATATCAAAAGTTCAGAGGATATGAAGCTCCTTGCTCTGAACTTTTGATCTCCTAATTAATATAGTATCTTTACAATTTTGTATTCTCATCTTTCATCTCGAGAATGGATTGCTCTATTAAATATATTGAGCTTCATATTATCACGATAGATAATTATTTAACGATAATTCAATCATCTTTAAGTTAACTCAACATTTAAATATCATATATATATATTCATATATATATGCATATCTATATATGTATATATATGTGTGTATATATATATATATATATATATATATATACTATAAAAATACCCGTCCAAAGAAAAATTAAATGAATCCCCCACACAGAAAAGATTTGCACGACTGTTATGCCACTTACTCGTGTTTAAAATTAAATTAAAATTAAGATACAATAACATTATACCTTGTTTCTAGAATCCTTATTTTAATTTTGATTCAACTCTTTTACGTGATTTCGATTCTACAAAATGTCTAAAACTTCAGGCTCAACTTTAAAGAGACTGAAAGGGAAATTGAAATTTAAACAATCTTGCTCAATTTGCGTGTAATGACTATGGAGCAAATGCAATTCCAATATACATTGGAATTATAAAACGTGATATTGTGGCCAAATTACCCCCCCTTTTTAAATACTTCAAAAAAGTGAAATCTGAACAATATTTATTAATTCAAGATCATAACTGTTGGGTTATATTTCTTTTTATGCAATTTTGTCAACATTTAGATACTTTTGATGTTTGTGAA
>OY744528.1:33768527-33776027 GCA_963556195.1 Sepiola atlantica
AACGCGCAATGGAAATACATTATTTATTCAACAAAATGTTTTAAAAGGAATGTGGTTCGAAATTCTAACGTAACACGGGACGAACAATAGACACTTGGTGGCTGGTGGAAAATTCAGTCGTGATGAAGTATTATAAAAGAGAAACTATAGGAGTTCCGGTGAATAAGGGGGTCTGAAAAAGACACAGACAGGAGAGTTAAAATTCACACTAAAAATTAAATAGTCATGTTGATAAAAAAAACATCATAATCTGCTTCCAGTAAAAAAAACGAAATTGCTAATTGAGTTATTTCCCTTGTAAGAGTACTATAAGTTTTATAACTCAGACAGGAAAATCTGATTATTATCGTGCAACAAATATATCGGCTTGAACTTCCTGAAGATGAAAAGAAGAAAAACTTATATCGGGTGGTTCGACTTATTGTTGATTTGCTAAAGGAAGCACACCTAGTGGCTGTTAATTGCAAGTTATTAACACAGACAATCATAGTACACACTTGTTCTAGATTTACTTCATAAATATCACTAGGGATAGATAGAGACAGAGAGACAGTGCGCTTACGATGCTTTTACAAAAGAGTTTCTTCATTGCCTCCGAATGTAATGCTGCATATCAAACAACCCCTCGTTATTAATGTATCTCTAACTCCCATTCCCTCTTATTACAAATATATATATTCTAAAATAATTACTTCTTATAATTATATAATCTTTAATAGACTCACTACATTTTAACGTATTACATTATTGCGAGGGTGTTTATGTGTGTGTTTTTCTCTGTACTGTGTTTGTTTTCTGGTTTAGTGAGTCCAACTTGTGCAGAGACTTAACGACGATAGTACCTCAGATTTGTCTGATCTATAAACAAGGGCACCTCGTAGTTTAGGCTATTCAGTAAACTGCTGTATTGCAAGTTTTTACCCACAACAGCAAAATCAGACAGACTCAGTTTTCATACGAAGCTAGGGAATGTGTTAACCAGAACATTAAAAAATAGCACATAAGAAATGTCGCCATTACTTTATTTCCGTTGAGTTCCAGTTCCGCTTCTGACACGTGTTTGCTTGCCAGGCGGAAAGACAAAGGCGACCAGAAGACAACGGACCCTAATGTCTACTTTTAGATTTTTACAATAGCCCTGTAAGCCGGGTTGCGACCTAATACTGCTTTGTGTGAAAGTTGTCTGCTATGGTTGGCTCTGCCAGGAACCGGAGTTCAAGACGGCATTGCTCTAAGATTATTTAATTAACTTTGTCAGAATGAGCTTACGAGATGAAAGAATGTATTTTAATCGCCTCATAGGATGATTTCTGTTGATGCTGCGATATACACATTTCATCCATCTCCTACCCCACGGAAACTTAGGAACTATGTTGATCAAACGAAATAGTTACAGGAAAGATCCGAAAATCAGAGAGATTTCTACTTTGACAAGCACTCTTCAGTGTCAAACCGTGTTATGTATATGTAAATGGTTAACTTGTTTCCAATTAAAGATTATCAATTAGCAAGTGCTTATTCTTACTCATCGTTTGTTGACAACATTAAAAGAACTAATCCCACTGTATTTGCCGGAAATGATTTACTGCCAAGTCAACTAATGCTTCTATTCAAAATCATGTACAAACCGAAAATAATAAGAAACATACTAGCAGTAAACTACGACGTTGCTTGGCGTTAGATGATGATCCCGACTATATAAGTATATACAGTTTTAAAATGGTACTGTTCCCATCGTTCACTAAGAGGTAATGGCACGTATATATTTGGCACATAAAGTGTATCGTAGAGATTACGGACTACTTCCATTATATATATATATATATATATATATATATATATATATATATATAGAGAGAGAGAGAGAGAGAGAGAGAGAGAGAGAGAGAGAAGAAATAAGAGTGATAAACATGTAACGAATGTCCAAATTTATTTCAAATTTCGATTGTTCAATGCAAGGTGTATTCTGTAATGAA
Source organism: Sepiola atlantica (assembly GCA_963556195.1). Lineage (NCBI taxonomy): Eukaryota > Metazoa > Mollusca > Cephalopoda > Sepiida > Sepiolidae > Sepiola > Sepiola atlantica. The sequence continues at coordinate 33,770,504 of OY744528.1, forward strand.
CTAGTGTTTATTATTCTTTCCTTAAGCCAAGGCTTTTCAAAGATCGAGATCTTATCATCAGAGGAGAAATACAGATAGAAAAGCCTTGGCTTAAGGAAAGAATAATAAACACTAGTTTATTACAGAATACACCTTGCATTGAACAATCGAAATTTGAAATAAATTTGGACATTCGTTACATGTTTATCACTCTTATTGCTTCTATCTCTACAATTGCTCTATCTCGTATATTGAGCTTAACCTTTTCACTATAGGTTCCATCTACTAAAAGTTTACTTTTGGTTTATATTTGATCTTGCTATATATATATATATATATATATATATATATATATTTAATATTCATAGGCATATGTATGTTTCGCGTTTTTGTTTTACGTTCGGCAGTATGGAATTACGTAACAATTCGAACCCCGGATCCACGTATTATGAACCCGGTCTCGTAACCATTCAGTCAACGCTACGATCTTGTTTTTAATGCGGGAGAATTGGCATTGTATAATTTTACATGTAAACACAAAAAAGTGTGATTCTAAAGAGAGTCATACATTCTTCAAGAAAGAACCAGTGAACGTTTCTAATTCATGAATGATCAGTTAATTGTCTCTCCAATAGGCACAACTTTATAATAGAATAATAGTTATTATTATTAAGTAAACATTTTTATATCTATAGATATGTATATAGGTGACATCTGAGTTAATGCGACTTAATTCATGATCTTGATGTCCTGTGCACGGTCACACCCAAATCATCGGATATGTACTAGCGAACATACCCTTTGCTATATAACATTACGGAAACATTGCATTTTTTACTCTATCAGCGAATCTGATATTTAATCGAAACACAATATTAAACTGCTTGTTTTGAAAAGTCCACGTTGCTTTATCTTTTAAAGTCGGAAGATAATACATTTCGATAATAGTTTTATTTTATAATAGAAGAACACTTAAAATGCTTATATTTTTACACATTATAAATTATGTTAATAGTAAAGGGTACGTTCGCTATTATATATCTGATGATTTGGAATTGCAAGGCAACGTCGACACGTACACCGGAAATCGGAGTCATGGTGTCAGTGTACGCACTCAAATAGCACTTCGACCTGCTTTTTCTATAAACAGTCGTGACATCACATGTTTCAAATAAGGAGTTAAGCAGAGAAGTAGGGAATTTGTTGGGAAGCTTGAAGCGGACAGCACATGTAAAGAAATGACTTAAGAATAGAGTATGCGCTAAAGAGGCCAATGGACATGGATGTCCGTAGCTCGAGAATGTCATCACCTTTCGCTGCTAGTAGAAATTCATGAATATTTTTCTTTACTTTGCTTATTGTTCAGCTTTAATTCCAGCGGGAATGAACCCAATAAAAGCAATCGAAGATAAGGTGTCTCAGTCACATGAGAAGAGAATACACCAGGTCAGATTTCAAAGGGTTGTTATGATATATTGGGTGTCTATTCAATAAGAAACATATATTTAATTCATCGTGACGTGCAAAATATACGACCTCCAATTGGGAGAGAGGTATATGCAACACGTTGACAATAACCTTGTAGATTGACGAGAAATATAAGAAAATGTCCAACACTGTTAGAAAATACATAGATTATTTTGAAGTTTCAATGAATTACCCTTTTATTCTTCCATCTAGTAAAGTAGTTAATCTTATTTCTTTATTTTTCTAATGTAATTCTATGTAACTCTTGTTTGTATGTGTTCTGTAATTAAACGTTTTCTCCGCTAGCTACAGAATACGCACTAACATGGCTCAGTGCCATCCAAGCCTTACGATCTTGAGCCAAAGTGTTCGCTTGGATCATGTTCATGTTCATCCATTCACATACGTTGGATATCCATTTTTTCTTTTATCTCCCTTTCGACCAGCTTCCTTGTATCATACCTTCAATGCATATTTTGCATATCCTTATACTGGAACGCTTAACATGACCAAACAAGCACAAGATTTTAAATTCGATTACAAAGGATGTTGATGGGATTCCAGTGAGTCTTCGCAACTCTGTGATACTTATGTGATCACAGCGGTTATGATCAGTACTGAAGGGCATGATGTGACTTTGAAAAGTTTCTGCTTTCTGCCGTAATTTTACAGTCCAGTTGACACATTCAAGTCCGTGTAATACTACAGGAAGGAGATATGCGTTATAGATTTTCGCTTAAATCTTGTATGGTATGCGTTTAGTTTTAAGATTAGTAAGAGACGGGGTGAATTAAGAAGGTTTAAATAAGGAAGAAAGTCAGTAAGGGTGGTTTTATTTCTAGCCTTCGTATCTCAATATTATATTCTAATTTCCATATTCAGATACTGGAACCCAGTCTAATAAGCGCTTAATATATATTTGACACAACGTTTGACTAGCTTAAAATACGATTTATAATCATCCATGCAATCATTACATTAACAGTTATGAGTCCAATACTTGGGAAATGTCCAAGTCCTGATACCTGCTCAATTATAAATGGTAATAATATGAATCCGATATCATTTAAAAGCTACATTCATTAAATTTATCGTAATGCTTGTAGCAGTTGCATGAGCGAACTATTTCGTATAAATGTACGTTAGCTTTAACTGAGATGGTTATTTGGCTTTGCGCATGCGTAATCCTAAACTCTTTACTGCGTAGGCGTTTGAGACGTCAATGTGTAGCGAAATTCATACGCGTTAACATATTTGACGCCAAAGACAATATACGACGTATGGTAAGTTCAAAGGTTGTCTTCACGCCGAGTAGAAGTACCTAATCCTGACCGTACTTTGATTTAGCCAAACACAGACGAGATGTCGAACTCCAGGATTTTACTTTATTCATCCGACATGAGCAAGCCCATTGAACCATCTCTCTTTTGTTCCTGTGTTCCCGTGAATAAATATTTACATGTATTTTGTTGTTGAGACATAATTAATTTCAAGGTGGAATTGTGACCCCTTTTTTATTTAACATGTATATTTCAGTCGAATTCGACCACACGTACTAATTCTTCCAAAGAAGTTCGTTATTCTGACTTTCTTCCTTATTTAAACCTTCTTAATTCACCCCGTCTCTTACTAATCTTAATCTGGTAACACTAACCGTCTCCAAATAGCTCAACGCTAATGAGTTTTTCGTATTTTGCCAGGTCCAGTAACATTTTTATTTTTTTAAATCTATTATCTAACACTTTTGCAGTTTTGTAAAAAAATCTTTCTGGGCATGTGTAAGCAAACCACAACTGGATATTTTCCGTGTTAATTCACTTGAACGAAAATCAATGGTTGTTTATTTCTACAAAGTAAGTTGTATTAGGAACTTATTAGATAATAATTAAAAAAAGGTCGTGTATCTAACTCTATCATTATTGAGAGGCAAGTCAATATAGACTCAAACAACAGGTGTTTTGTGGCTTGCATTAAATAAAATTACATAATTATAAAAACCGCGGGATTAAAGGTATCAAATTATTAATATCAGCGTAATTAAGTTAGCTCCTTGATGAATACCTAGGCACTCATCATCATAATATATATATATATATAGTCTAGGAAGTTTCTCAACCATTAAAACTATATAAAAAAAAAACCAAAAAAACTTATAGTCTCAAGTCTTCCAGTGGAAAATCACTCATGTAAGTCAATTTATTTTTTACAGTTATTATATTAGTTAGTTTCTAACACTATTTTAAGGGATCATCAGTTGTTTACCATGAAAAACTGTTTCGGGAATTTAATATATATATGTATGATGTTTAAGTATACAAATATAATTTGGCTAGACATTTGCAGACATGTTGTGACTGTGAGCTATAGACAGCCAGATCTTTTCGGGCCTACAACATTTCCTTAGAAATGTCATTCTGAAACTGAACACGTGATCAGCGCATGAGAAACAATTAAGATATCGTTAGATGTTATCTCCATTATATATAAAATGTATATTTTTAAATTTGTTTTTTTAATTTATTCATTTTTCTTTTTAAATTAAAAAAAAGTCGACCAAACCTGCATTACTGAGTCGAATTCGACAAAATACACATCCACATGCTCATCTTTATATCCGGTCTATTGTTATATCTACTGTGTACAGTACCCCATAATTGAAGTTAGGTCAAGCTCACACCGAAAACGGGGGTTTCCTTCAAAAACACACATGTGCAGCCGGCCGCTTAAATAGACAAAATATAATGAATAAAACATAGAAATAAAATATATAATTTTTATTCATAAGATATTTCAATTAGTTTTTGGGCTTCACAAATAAACACGCATAAATATATATTACGACTCAGTTAAACTAAAATGAATAAAAATAAAAATCCAAACAAAATAATATATATATATATATATATATATATATATATATATATATATATATATATGAGTGTATTTATATATGTGTATTTTTATGTGTCTAGGCGCGAGTGAATTATGCGTGAGACCATGTACACGTGTGTACACACTCTATCTAAATTATGTATCATTGGCTGTCTCTTCATTAAACAAATTTAATAAGGTGCGTCTCTGCCTTTCCTCACGGAGACAATGGAAGTAACATACTTCCTGTGGAGAAAATGGAAATTAGAATCGTTGACTGTCTGAGAATAGCAAACTCAGTATGTTATGTCGATCAGGTGGGAGCGGGCGAAAAGTTTGATTATAAAGGAATCGTATTGATAAGGATGATCAAATAGGGAAAGAAGAAAAGTAAGAAAAAGAAGAAAAAAGGCGAAATAAAAGTCGAAGAATGGAAGGAAAATGAATGAGTAAGAGAAAAAGAAAAAGAAAAAGAAGTGGATGGAGACGACGAATTAAAAGAATACGCGAGGAAAGATGCGTAAGGGGAAAGAAGAGTAAGGAGGAGACATAAAAGAAGAGATACAAATGGAGAAGTAAATCCAAAGAGATAAAATAGAAGAGAAAGACGTCGGTGAAGAAGAAAGAGAGTTAAAGAAGAAAAAGAAGAACAAAAAGGAAGGAAAAGAAAAAAGAAGAAGAAGTTGGCAAGTAAGAGAAGGGTAAGCATGAGCAGATGTATGCGAAGAAATAAAAGAAGAGAAAAAAGAGATAAAAACGAGATTAAAAGACACAGAAACAGAAATAGAAGAAAAGTAAGATAAAAGAAAGGAACAAGAACAACATTAAGAGCAAAATGTAAGGGTATTCACAATTCCGAAATAATAACAAGATGATCATTTTTAGCAGCAGTTTACGTTACACTTACACCTATCCCGCAAAGGAAACGCTGCTAAGGCGGTTTGACTATGCCCACGACGGCTCATCATATAAACCATCTTGTTGTTTTGATCACACGTAGCAGTTGTTCGCTCTTCTCTTTCGTTGTTGTTCTGCAACGGTGTTAAATTACGCCTTAAAGAATCATTTTCAGGATTTTTTTACTTTTTGATATACATACATAATACCCGTCCTCCATTGGGAGAAGGGGCACTTTTCGACAAAATAAAACCGGTATTTGGTAAAAAAAAATATCAGATCTGATCAGCTTATCTTTTATGTATATCTG
>OY744528.1:33781027-33821027 GCA_963556195.1 Sepiola atlantica
TAAATAACCATCGTATTGAATTAACCCGCTATTATATAACTTGTTTCGTAAAATAGATAACATAGCGCCACTCACGAATTTAGTAGCAAATATATGATGCCTCTCATCTCATATTTTTGCTAGTCTGAGACGATGGTATCATACCAGACAAGCATATACCACAACGCACCCCCAAAATAAGTAATGCCTGTGCTGATTGTATCATGACGAACGAACAGATACTACACTACTCTCCCTAAATGAGGAGGTAATGCCGGTCAGTATAGCTCCATGGCAACCAAACAGATATAAACAGGCGAGGCTAATACTTATGAGGATAATATAATGTCAACAGACTAGATACTACACCCCCCCCCCCCAAAAAAAAAACAACAAAGACATTAATCCTTGGGAGGGTGGCATCATGACTACAGACCAGATACTTCACTAATCCAATACCAAAAAAAGAGGAAGTAATGTTTGGGAGCAAAGTATCACGACAGCAGAACACATACTACACAACACCCTACCTAGAAAGGTGAAATTAATATCTACAAGGATAATTTCTATTACAAATAACATATACTACACGAACTCCGGCCATATAAATGATGAGGTAACACCTGGGAGGATAGTATAATGACAACATAACAAATAGTACCCTACCTCCATTTCTTGAATTGAGCATTGAAAGGTTGCAATAATATAGTTTCGCTGGCAGACAGATAAATTTAAAGGTTCCATTATAAATATATATTAGTATTGTTTCGGTTGTAGACATACATATACCAAATCTCAATAATTAATAGAAATAATACTAGAGTTTTGTTTCGAGACAGACAGAAAGAAAAGTATTAGTATTATGTGCTATCTCAGCCAAAGCTAAAATTGAAAAGTTGTGAAAAACAACTTTAGAAAGACACACACATGTATTGTACGGGACATTTTTTAAGGTATGTTTATCTAGCAAGTTGGGCCCCAAGAACTTACGTCGCTGTTTAATTTTACGCGCTTTTAGGGGTCGCGTGAGCCTTAATTCGCAGGGTTGGTCATAGCGTTCCTTATTTGGGCATATTTGCAGTTTTGTTTTCTTTTCGTAGATGCGATTATTATTTCTTTGAAAAGTTGTATGTCCAGCCATTATATTGTGAGAGGAATAAGGGAATAGAACGTGTTTGTATGTATTAGGCGAGGTTATAGGGACAGCATATCGGATGTATGTTGAAGGAATTGGAGTTCCATAGAGAAGGACAAAATAGGTTTTATTACTACGTGTGCGTTTATGTGGCTAAGTTATTTTTCTTTTAAAACGGGCTGAGACTGTCACGATATATATATATATATATATATATATATATATATATATATATATATATATATATATATATATATATATATGAGAAAGGAAAGAAGTAATCCGATGTAATAGGAAATGAAAAAGGAAAAAGCAAAATATGTTTTTAATTTTTTTTTTTATGTATTCATCAACGTTTCGTCTTTATCTGTAAGACTTCTTCAGGATGATAATTTTAAGAAAAATGGCATGCAAGTACATAGAAATATTGGGTTGACATGATGGGTTAATGAGAAGAAGTAGTAGCCACTCTGCGCTTCCAGTAGTGGTTACTACTTCTTCTCATTAACCCATCATGTCAACCCAATATTTCTATGTACTTGCATTACATTTTTCTTAAAATTATCATCCTGAGGAAGTCTTACAGATAAAGACGAAACGTTGATGAATACATAACAAAAAAATCTTTTGGTTTTTCCTTTTTTATTTCCCATATATATATATATATATATATATATATATATATATATATATATATATAATAATATCAGCTCGACGGTTGCGTTTCGATCCCGACTTGAGACACTAACTGGTCTAGCCGCACTGATGAGCTGTGAAACAGCAAAACAGTCTGTATGTGGATGATTATAAAAAGCTCCCTCCGGATAGAGCTTATTTTTGTAAGGGTATCGTCAACGGCCATTAGCTTTAAGGCAATGCTCATTAGGTAAAACTAATTTCGAGCTCAGGCATTTGCAATGTTTACATTTCGTTACATTGAGATATCTCTTACATTCAGTCAGTGTCGCATGATGGCGTAGAGGTTAGCATCGCCGACTGTCAGCTCGACGGTTGCGTTTCGATCCCGGCTTGAGACTAACTGGTCTAACCGCACTGATGAGCTGTGAAACAGCGAAACAGTCTGTATGTGGATGACTATATATATATATATATATATATATATATATATATATATATAACAAATTCTGATCCAACGGGAATAATATTGATTACTTGCTTTCATATGTTTGTGCTGCATGGATAATACCAATGGAATCAAAATTATGAAAAAATGTAACGAAACTAAGACAGATGCTATATCTTTCTTGAAAGAAATTCTCTTCATTGAAACATTGACACAATGACAAACAATATCAAAATAGGCACTTTGAATGAATGAGTATCCCGTAGATTTCCGTACTTACACAGTCAGTCCCGAATTCTGACTGAAAACCCCGATTTTTTTAGGAAATCGTCGAAGCCGCTTACGATTTGATGCCGCAAAAAATATAAAAAAGACAGACGACACTAAGCATGCAAAAGGTTAAGTTTCGGTTAGGTTACGTTAAGGGTAAAAAAATTTAACCCCTCAAAAAAATAATGTTAAATAACTATCTCAACCAAAACAGGTAACTTTCAAACCATAAAATACTTCGGCTATTTCCGTGACTGACTCGAGATTTACTATCAATACCCGGGACTGACTGATTAATAATATAACTACTGAATGAAACGTATTACATGGAAACGAAAAATAATGAATACATATTTAAAGATATAAAGAATTTGAACCGTAAAAGCCTTAGCCAAATTCGGTATTGGCAGAATTCAGCATTACATAACAGAAAAGTGTTGTTATGCCGTAAAAAAATAATAAAAAAATCAAACGATTCCTTCATTAAGTTCGGTGTCGGGGCGACACGACCGTGAAATATGAGAAAGCACGACATAGTTACTATGAGTACAAATATGGCGAATAAATGATAGGTTGTGTTAATTTACACTTGGTTTATGTATTCCGAGATATGAGGTGTGAATAGCTGTAAACATTTGTTCAATTGCTCTTGCATTTTTATCACAACTTATTCGAGAGTTTCCATGTTTCCCGGTGCCACTATCAATCAACTTGTCTCCCTACAACCTTCTCTTCCTATCTCTTCATCCACCTCCATCGCAATGAAGCATCCGTCTTTTTTTTTTTAGCTACCGGTTTCTATATCACCGCTCAAGCTCGTCTGTCACGTGATAAATATGGCGTCAGAAAATGAAATGAAAAAAATTATAAAATAAAACAAAAACGGAGCTTATCAAACGAGATGAATAAGTGGATAAACCTGACTCGATTCTCTAAGTGAACCGTTTTTTTGTTTTTTGTTTTTATTTTTGCTTTTGTCTTTTTCTCTTGGCAGCCGACAATGTTGGGAATTATGAAGACGGAAGATTGTGAAGTTAATCTAGAAGCTGCTATTGAACGCTATCACAAGGAAGAGACGTCAACAAAGTTTGGTGATTATTCTACTACCTCATACAGAGCTAACCACGAAAAGGAAGAAAAACACTTACAAAATCGACTCGATCCTTTAACGTTTATTTTAATGAACTTCTTTTCATTCACAGTTTCTCGAGTTACAAAGCTGGTTTGTTGGTTCTTGGAGTTTGCGGCATGTCAACCTTCGTTGGGTCATTGATTTCGAAAATGATTTGCTTTGTAGGAGTATGTTTCGTAAACAAATAGTCTGAGAATATTAGTTTATATTTAAGTAATAGATAACGCCCTAACGCGAAACAACAACTTTTAATCTGAGTGGATATAGGAGTGATAGCGTGATGGAAATCTTTTATAATCTCTAAAACTCTCCCTAAATCATTTTAGGAGCAGCTCCCGCCACTAAAAAAGGGAGCCGTTCCTTCCTTATTCCATATGCACTTTAAAATAACCTGTTGACATATTCAACACATTTTCCATATAATATTCAAATATGTCCCAATTTACTTAACTCCCCATTGGTGTATAAAAAATGAGCGCTCCGCTCCTTGGCGTCAGGAGCGCGTTTTTTTCTCTAAAGCCATGTCAGTTGCCCATAACTGGATGCAATATGGGTCATCTTGTATATCACGAAAATGTTTGGTATTGAGAAAAGCAGAAACAACTGTTTGCAAATAAAATAGTTTTTTTCATGTATATAGAGACAATTATTCATTGAATAAACTAAGGTGTTAAATTATATATATATATATATATATATATATAATAAATATTTGTTATTGTTTATTATCTATGTACGTATACGTTTCGTCCTTAAACCGGGACTCATCAGCATAGAGATATGACTATTCAAGCAATGAAAATGTATATGGCAATCAAGCTACACAGAGGCTCCCGCGTTTCATCCCCGGGGGGAATCGTCAGGCTAAATGCCTATTAGCCTGACGATTCCCCCCGGGGATGAAACACGGGAGCCTCTGTGTAGCTTGATTGCTATATATATTTTCATTGCTTACTACCTAGCTCTACTTACGTATCGAGCACTGTTGAAGTAAATACTGAAAACTGATACATAAAAAATTATATCTCCTTATAATATTTTATGTTGATACATGAAGTACTAATATATATATATATATATATATATATATATATATATATATATATATATATATATTGAACTATTGAATCATCTGTTGCTACGTTGGTTGCGGAACATACTTATTGGGATAAGTTTAATAGTGTTGGACTTAACATAACATCTTTTTGTTGAAGAAGGTTTCGGACCGTTCAAATCAATTGCATGAAGCTAAAAAAGAAAACAAAAAAGAAATCAATAAGAAAATTCATTTCTTTTTTTTCTTTCTGGCTGTCCAGCGCGAGCAAAGACCACGCGATTTAAAAGTAAAACCGTTTTCCCGGAGGGGAACACCCGGACTTTTGCTGGAAGCTTAATTGATGACTTGTTACGTTTGCTTAAATAAAAAAATGTCGTATTCTGTATGTTACCAGAAGCAAAAAATAGAAAACAAGACAAAATAAAGAGCATACCTAAAAAGGAAACATTGAAAAGAATAAGGATAATGCGTAAAACATCCGACGTAGAGACGGGGTCGATTCTATACGAAGAAAGGAAAAATATGACATCATCAAAAGTAGTAGGGATGGATAAGATTCGTGTGCGTATGTTTATTTGTTTGTGTTTGTTTGTGTTTGTTTGTGTTTTTTGTGCTTTTTGCAAAAGCAAGAACACACAAAAGTGTGAACGAACAGAGGTAGTTGTAAAAGCGGAACGTGTACTTTATATTTGCTGACTAAATAGTGTTCATGTAAATCTGAAATTTTTTGTGGGTAAAGTATATTTTCATACCGAAGCTATGAAATAGATCTATTAAAAATGTAGAAAAGAATGAATGACTAATTATTTAGAAAGCGAATTAAAACGAAAGTAGTTACCATGTCGCATATTCGCATTTTATTTCGGTATATGCTCTTAAAGTAGATCAGATAATATTGCTTTCTTCTAGTATAAGCTAAAATTGAGAAGTAAACGTAGATACAAAATGTCATATATATATATATATATATAATGTGACGCGAGGATGCAATTGTTGTTTTGCTATAAATTATTTCATGTTAGAAATGTCAAAAAAACTAAAAAAGTATTTTTCATATAGAATATGTAAGATAGATTTTTCGTAATGGTAAACCGATATTCCTTCCTGTATTCCATTATTATAAAATACCACGTGAACGGAGAGAACGTACTTGAAGAGTTCCATCTATATTTAGATAATAACAGACGATAGTAAGAAAGAAAACTATGAAATACTTGCGGTGATTTTGAATTTAATTATACTATTCAGAACAGTCCCTGCTAAATGTCATGATGTGGGAGTAGATATTAGCATGCGAGTGAAAAAGCTGCGACCTTTTCTGTGAAGGACTGAGTTTGGAGAAGTAGCTTACCCAGAAGAAATTTAAGAAATCTAGAAAAAAAAACGTAACAAACGCATATTTTCTGGAAACACGCATGAAAAAATTGGCATGAGTATCTGATAGAAACAGATTAGCATGTCATGCTTTTGATTCTGAAGATATAATAGCCAATAGAATGAGGGAAAATTGAGTTTACTTTGTTATATAGATGTATACAGTTTTATAACGTCTTGTCCTAGTGCGGCGCGAAACCTGGGTTAATTGAGCCGACTTGCTCCGGGAAAAGAAAGTTTCTATGAAATTCAAATTAATAGGACGTACCCAGTCGCATATGTATCCCGCTCACACGATATTTTAACGCCGTTTATATTTGCAGGAAGCAAATATAGCAGCTGCTATTAGCAAAAAGTCACCCATCTTCCATGATCAAGCTCAACTTCACTTGTCGATGTTCTACCGAGAACCGGTGTATCAACATGATTATACAATATGTAAGGTTTACCCCCAAACACAGCACATTGCCACTTGAACGAGATGGTCTACTGTCAATCAAGGACCTGATTAATAGTATCATCCTAAGTGGAGAATTATGCAGCGAGATGTTTGTACACATTACATTTAACTTCCTGCATGTTGGTACAGTCGGTGAAACAAGGAGCTTTGGGGAGAATTCCGGAAGTAAGCAGTTCTAGAAAAGAAGCTATTCGAGTAGAAAGTTTTCCACCATCTGGGGACCTCTACAGTGAAGGGTGGGGTTGTCGGCTTGGTCTTGAGTATTTACGTTGCGGGGCACCGGTTCGGCAAGTTCGATTGAGTATATTCAATTGTTTGTAGAACAAGATCAGGGATACAACATTACAACGATGGGGCTGTGGCTAGGTAGACAGTGCGGGACTCATTAGATTAGAGGCTATTTTTTAACCTGTATAAGAAGGAGATATTAGTGGTCAGTCCACCAGTCTAGACGTGTAATGCTTGCCCGAATGGTGGCTTTGTAGAAATAATATACTGACAGGTGATAAAAAGTTTCCAGCACGGGTAGAGCGCACATTTTCTTTGAGACAGACTTGTCACTTTCTTCTATGTATTTTTTAAATTCATGAATTCTGTGAATGTTCGGCTTAGGAGATTGGATGTAGAACTCTTCGGTAAGGTACTATTAGTCATTTTATGATGCAACGTTATGTTTTGTTGTGAACTATTATATATATTGTGAACTATAAATACTGCGATAGAGGTGTATTATCTTAATGTCTGCTACTGTTAGTTTCATTACCATAGTTTGTTGGTTTTTATAATTATTTGCTTCATATTATTGATTATCGAATGTGTTGTTTCTTACATAAAGTTATCCACACTTATACTGTTCAATTTATTATGGGATGTAAGATTTTAGTGTGTGTTAGGTTTTTGAGTGTCGACCATAAAACACTGATTTAAGTTGTACCCATGAGAATAATTAAAATTGAACTAACTTCGAATATCTTGCTCACAAGTAAGCAAAGCCTCGATACAAAATACATTTCCATGGATAAGTGTTATCTAAACATCTGCGCACGCACTGTTGCATGTACAGTCACGCCTACTGGGTTCGCTACCTTTATTTGTCCAACGTGTTCTCTGCTTATCAGGATTACGTATTTGTTGCCACCACGTGCATAGTTGGCAGAGATCTTTACAACATTATGACAACTCAATATTTGTAGTTTAACTCTGGCTGATATGAGAATAAATTTGATAAGCCATCACTAAAACTGCCGTGGTAATCTTTCCTCGCAGAATGGAGCGGATAGAGATGGCGTTTCTTGAAAGCGCTAGTTTTACACGTCTACCTCATATGGTTTCAGCTGGGAAGGATAACGACCGCTATTTTCACCTTTCGTCCCCACGTTGCATCTAGATATCATCGCTACGTTGCATCTAGATATCATTTCGAATCCTTTTTGCTATACGGCAACATCCGCGAAATTGATTAACATCGACTGTGAATTAAAACATAACTAGATATAGACAGACAAAAGAGTAATAAACACCGTAGTTAATTAGAGCGGGGGCAAACACATACACTAAATGGGGGTGAGAGTTATAAAAATCTAAAAAGAGATGGACAACTTGCTAAGATACCTTGCGGCTTATGCGAACCATTAAAATGGTAGGTTTTTTTCGAGTTAACTCAATCCAAAAATTGAGGAATATTTTAGCGTGTATTTTATTAACCTCTTCTTCGGGAGGTTAGACAAGGGTTCAAGTGTGGTTTTAAAAAGCCTATAAGTGCACTCTAGCTTACAAAAAGATTTAAGCAGCTCTGTTAGAATTCCCCGGTAGGGGCGCTCCAGGCAATTATCAATAAACTAACCTATTCAAAGAGGAGAGAAGGTAAAGCCTGGGAATGTTTGCCTCCTGGACCTGAAAATAATAATATCTTAGCCCGCCAGCAACAAAGAAACTGTTGGACCGATTTAAAAGTATGTGTGTTGTGCGATTAAAATAGATAGATAAGAAGCCTAAACGTTATGAGGTTACCTCTAAGATTTGGTCTCCTCCTCTCCAATTATAAACCACAAATAATCTAAATGTTATGATTTCAACTCTTTATTATTAATGTCAAAATTATATTTACTGCACGAGGTTGAACATTAATTTCAGTTTTCTTTGGCCAATTTAATTAATTGAATTTTACAGAGAAAACAAGAACACCCATTGCAGTACTGGTAAGATTAATTCCCCGGACAAAACGGTTTCAGGCAAATGTTATGTCCAATTACGAAAGTTAAAATCAAGATAACATTCTACTAAAGATTGTGTCGTAAATTCTTATTTGAATTTTGTTCAAAATCAATTGATTGCATAATTTTATACCCGAAACCGTCTAAAATCTAAGGCTTATGTTTAAGAAGTCTTACGAAGAAATACAAATTCAGGAAATCTTGCTCAATTAGTGTTTAATGACTTTGGATAAAATTTAATGCAAATTTTAAATATCTGCATGTTCAAATCGGAAATTATGACCATATTAATACAGTTAGCTAAAAACTCTAAACAATGCATCAACCAAACTGAAATTTGAAAATATTTATTAAGTAATGTCTAATACATATTGTTACAAAAATTAATTAAACTAAATATAGCCAATTTACGGGTCTTTGCACCTAGTAGCTGTGTTTTTAAATTCACAATGATTGGTTAATGAGTTTAGAAGTGAATATACAGATATATAAACATATAAACATAACAAACTTTATAAAAATAGAGATATACATATATGCATATTTAAAGAGTCTAGTATTTTATTTGTTGTTTTGATAACTATAATTATTTACGAATCAATATGAACAGTTTACGGACTTGTCTATTAACCTAAACATAACCTTTTTCATGCCCACCCCTTTCGTGGTGTTCGTACAGTAGCTGGGTATACAATCTTCTATTTTTTTTACCTAGCTTCTATCATTTTATAACTAGTACGAAGAAAACATGTTGTGAAATTTCATGGAAAAATACGCAATTTGGAGAGAGTAATTAACTATGATGAGTGTGTTTACGTATTGTTTTGATTCGCAATAACCTTAGAAATTGTAAGTAAAAATTAATTCGCTTTGAACTAATGCCGAATAACCTGTATGTTTACCTTTTAGCGCATTATAAAAAAAATCACCTGATTAAAAAATATTTATGTATTTTTTAATGTTATTATGTTATGTTCATTTATTCAAATTTAAAAAACAAACGTATCCAGTTTTAAAATTCTTTATACATATTTGAGATACAAACTAAGGGTATTGGCATAATAATATATTTTCCTTAGTATTCTGCTTATTTCTTTTTTGTGACTTGTTACATGCTTCTATTTGCGTACGAACCAGCTAACTCCAAAAAAAATATAGAACTCTTTAATAGTTTTTTATATTTATTTTTTCTTATCATAGTTCGCTGTAAACGTAAGGGGCCACTGAGAATTAGAGTGTAAGTTTTTTAGGGCATCCAGATAGATTAAAATTATCTCCTGTATACAATCTTAAAGAATCATCCGGTTCTGAAACCTTAATGGTTTTGAGAGTGTGTGGCCAGATTTTATGTAACATTCTTTTCAGAGTCGAAGTATGTGTTAAGATCACATCTATTCGTTAGGTAGACTATTTCTAATAATCACACAATACCTTAGGGTGGTAAGATCCCAAGTGAGGAGCTTGACGGAGTGTGGTCTCATCCTTGATTTAAAATTTCTCCTAGGTCAACTATGATAACTCTAACAGACAATACATTTACAAGATACGTGTCTATATAGCAAATGTATCTACAAATAATCCGTATAGAAGCGATAAAATAACATAGAATTTATTGACATGCTGTATAACCCTAACCCAAACCTTGCTCTTACAGTGTGCCAAGTTCGATTCGTTGCATTGTTGCATCCCTGTGTTGGTTGTACAAATACTTTCACGGAATGTGCACCGATGAATATATTGCATTTATACCGCCCAACTTAAATGCGCTCGAAAAACAGTCAAAACCCTATCGCTCACAATAGATGTTCCTAGATTTCGCCAGATTTTCTTATCTGATAACGTTTTTCCCTAGAACTATTAGAATTCACTTCCTGCTCCCTGCTACTCTGACCGTACAAACATGCAGATGTTTTTCTGTAATTTGAACAAAATTCTTGCTACCCAGCTCCCCTTACCAAGGTTATTCTACATTAAATCTGGTTCCTATCAAAGTAGCCCATTATGCTTCAGTGACAATATGCCTTGTTTCGGTTGTACAACAGTAAAAAAAATACAGCATAAATAAATATGTGAAGATATTACAAAAATAATGAATCTCACATCCTTACTAGTTTGAGTTATCGCCCCTTTCTTACAATACGGTATATAAATATTTACCCGTTTTATAGATTATAAACTCGTTTTATATAGGATGGCCAAACATTGTACCCGTTATTTAACTATCTGCAACTTTGTTTCTAAAGCGTTTTACACGCGACTCTCTCCCTAAAAAGTAATACATGTTACCTTTATATTGAATTTTATGTTTAGTAACTTTATGTGTATTCGTATTTTAAATTTAATGGAATAAATAACACATAATGTTGCTTACCGATAAATGCTACAAAATGTCTCATAACTTATAAAATCAATTACGAAAATGTGTTTTTATCTGTTCATCTTTTTTACGTTATTTTAACATACTTTGACTACCCAGGCAACATTGCGTATCGCTTCTAATCTGTAGAATTTAAAAAAAGTTATGCTCACCATAAGATTTATTTTTGATAGCTACATGTAATTTATAATTTTAACCCAATTGTGGTGTGATGATTGCGCAATCCTTGCTTCCCAATTACACACTCAATCATCCTTATAGGGTGTATCCATTGTCTCTAAAGACCGAACAAAGGCAATATTAAGTATTACCTTAACCCATTAGCGCCCATGTTCGTTTTTCGTACTAGAAAGATTATTATCCATATTTCAGCAACATTCTGTATTTTTCAGAGTGTATTTACTTCTACTCCAACAGTTTAGCCACAAGATCAAGTGAGGTGTTTTAAAAAGGTCACTAAGGTAAGCGCTCTATGACTTAAAAATAATGCCTGAAAAGCCTTTTTCCACATTACTCGGTAGGGGGCCTCAGGCAATTAGAAAAAATCTAACCCCTTCTTAGAAGAAGGTAAAGGCTTGGAGAAATGATCTCATAGGACTGAACAGAACCGTACCATAAGACCGACAGCAACAAGTCTACTGTCAAATTGATATCTGAGGAGGTATCCCTTACATTTTCGGAAATATCTATTGTTAGTCATAAAGACTGTAGTCTCTTTCAAATATAACACTTACTTTCTGGTGTATAGTTGCAACACTGATCAGTTTTCAGTATGCTGTAAACATCTAGAGTGGAACGATATAGTAAGTATAATCTATCATTCAATAAAATTAAATAGTTGGAAAGTAGTTCTTATAACCAACCTATATTTTAATATATAGTATACGTGAGTAATATTAGTATCCTATGAAGTCAAGTAAATCTTTAATATAAAATGATATGCTAATTCCGAACGATTTTCGGTTATGAATTTAATTTAATTTGAGCAAAGATGAATTAAACCCTTTTTTGGAGCAGCTATATTGATTTTATAGAGAGGCAAACTTCCTCAAACCCACACAAACACACCCAATAAAAGGGGAAAATGTAGATGACTACTAGACATCATTCTCTAGTGTCTTCGGTCTCTTTGTACAGGTTTTTTTTTTGTTTATGACAATCTGACATGAGTATACTTCACCGTACAAGTAAATCCTGACTAAATATTCAAAATAACATAGTATTCCAAGCCCAAATAAGATCACCTCAACACGACTATAAACTGGCTCATACAAGGGGTGTTGCAGCTTGTCCTAGTGATGTTACCGCAAGTAACATCACTTAGTTGGATACTCTACCAGACCAGATGAATTATTGTCCTTGAATTCCATCAGACTAAGAAATGGTCAAACGAACAATAAACTATGACATAGTTAACTGGTCAATTGGGCAGAGGAAAATGAATATTCTTCACTTCATTATTAACTCTACATGGTTTAGGTAAAATAGAATTTTAATTGAACACTCGGATAGATCTCTAGTGTATGCCTTATGAAAAAGACCCCTTGATTTCTGAGAACTTACTGAAGTAAAATGAAAACAAAAAAAATATCATACTAATTGTGAGTTCCTTATATGTGTTTCCCTATGGCTTTTAATTAAGCATCGGTAACCTTTAGACATTCTGGTTAAATTACAACAGGCTTTCATATCACAGACACTCCTTACACTTCAGTCGTAATATGCCTTGTTTATGGTAAACAAAAGTAACTTCCCCACCAAAATAAACACCATCAATAAATTATCTATATAATGCTAAGCTTAGGTAATCTGATATTCGTGCTTACATCATCACGATCCACTTATATTTTAAAAGATCATCCTATCGTCGAATATGCCATGCAAAGTAAAGTAATTTAACAACTTTCATCTGATGTTGCTGTTGTCTCGAACGTACAACATGAGCTAAAGTACACTTTATTTGTCTTCTGGCTAGGATGAAAGTATAATTTATTTGCTGTCCAACGATAGTATAGTGGGGTCTGTATTTGCACCGTACGTGCGACGAATCGAAATATGTCACAAACTCCCACACGTGTTTTAGACATAGGCAAACATAACCAGATATTTTCACAAACTAAATTAACAAAATAACTTAGGAAAGTATGTTTGAGTCTGAACTAAGCTTGTACAATAATATATATTGGTCTGTGTTCGCGCGTTACGCCCAGAGAATGGAAATATGTTTTAAGCACGACAGCAAACATAAACAGTTGAAAGATACAACTGTGGAATTTTCACGGGTCCCGCTAGTTAGACTAAATGGTAGTTTACTATGTTTGTTGCCTTATGACTTTTAACAAAGAATCATTTATCGTGTGGCAGCCCGACACCGGTATTAATTCTAGTTTAATTCCAACAAGCTTTCCTCTCACAGTAGCCCCTTTCGCTTCAATATCAAAATGCCATTGTGTATGGTTAACAAAATACACCTTCCTCCATAAAAGAGCATGAAAAATAATTTCGAAGATATTACAAAAGCAAATGAATTACACAATCATAAATTTAGAGTTATCTCCCCTTCATAGAATACACTATATGAACACTTAGGCGTTTATAGATTATCCACCCATTTTTAATCTGCTGCCGAAACACAATATCTCAACTGCTTTACGCGTAATTGAACCATTAAATACTTTGTTTCTAAAGCGTTCTACACTCGCTAACAAGACAAAAAACAACGATATATTGACACTGAAACTTAAAAGAAACCCATTCTAATGGACTCATCTGTATTGTCGTTTTCCTATTCAATAAGAATGTTTATTTATCTTTTAAGAAAATATCATTAACCTTGTGACAGCCCGTCTATTACTCTATTCGTCAGACGCCAGTATTAATTCCGGGCAAATTTCAACAGAGTTTAAAATGTTCCAGTGAAACGAACCAACGAGGAATTTCGATGTGCTCGCCACGTTACGAAGCCAGCCGATGCCAAAGTAATTAGATGATCATTAAAACCTGGGAATCGAGACAAGATATTCAGTGCACGGTTTATGCAGGGTAATGGCATTATTTCTTATTCACTAGTAGTTCACACATGAGTTATTACGACTGGTCGCTCACTGATTAAAAAAACGTATTGCTCCCTGGAGTTTGAGTAACAGCAAGTCTCCCCAGATGTCCGGTACTTTCTACTTCTTGCAACAATAGGTGAAAAATCAGTTTACGTTCCAACAGCTGTTTACCAATAATTTCTCGCTTACTCCAACCTTAAAGCCTGTATTAATATTTCTATTCTTATTAATTAATGTTCAATATATAAATAAAAAGTCTAAGTTTATATTTAATTTCATGGATGCCAACCACTAATGTGAGTTCTTTTAATATATATATTTATTTAATTATATATTTATTAAGTTATTTATTTATTCATATATCTACCTATTATTGTAATTCATATTATATGATTTTATTATAATTAACATTCCTTTTATTATAACTATTATTTGGTTAACAAGGAGTTATCACACAAGTCAGTGATTGCTCACAACAACAACCAGTGGTATTTCCTGGAGTCTGAGTGACAACAAGCCTTCCCAGGTTTCCAATACTTTCTACTTCTTTTTGATAATCATCGGAAATAACCTTGCAGTATCGCAACAGTCGCCTACCATTAATTTCTCGCTGTCAACGACCATTGGTCTCCTCTGGGATTTGGGTGGCAATAATCCTTCCCAAGATCCCAGCACTCCCCGTCCTTTTCTAGTCAAGGTTTGGGTGCTGCTGTCCATCATCTATCTTCAAATCCTCCTTGACCCTTCACGACTATTGTGTGTGGTATCAGCCGAGAGTGGTGCAATTACTTTTTTGGGGATGCAGTTTATGAGATTTCTTGCAATTTATGTTATTTATTTGTTTGTAAGGTGATGTTCTTCCTTTGGTTTGGTTTTCTTCCTTTTGTAACTTCCATGTGACTGGTTAGCGTTCGTTGCTTATGCGGTTGGGTTTCCTCATACGAGGATTTTCTTTAAGATTGCAGCTGTTTTAATCATTGTCGTCCTTTGTATGGTCTCAGTGATACCTTAGATTCCAATTTCTCAATACTTTTTTTCAGGTGTTTTAGGATTGTTCCTAGTGCGTCTACGATTGTTCGCATCATATTGACTTTTTTTCATGCTCTATTTCCATTTCAGTTCTCTGACAATTTCCCTGTATTTGCTTCGTTTTTAAATCTCCTTGATTTTCACTCTGTGGCCTGCTGAGACGGGAAAGCCTACGATGTGGCAGGAGTTTTGCTTCTTGTTAACTATTATAGCATCGGGGCCCCATTGATTGTAAGAGTGTATCTGTTTGCATCTCTATGTCCCATAGGATTTTCTAATTTTCATTTTCGAATACTGTCTATGTTTTATGTTTGTACCATTTGTCCGATGGTTCGAAATGCAGATCTTTGCATAGTTCCCAGTGTACTGCTTTTCACACGCAGTCGTGTCTGTTCTTGTAATCTATCTGTGCTAGTTTACTGCATTCACTTATTATGTGCTTTACTGTTTCCTCTCCTTGTCCGTACAATCCGCATTTACTGTTTTCCTGGGTTTTATCTATTTCAGCTCTAATATAGTTAGTCGTAATCGCATTGTTCTGTGCAGCTGTTAGTAGAGATTCCGTCTCTCTGCCCAAGTATCCTTTTCTTAGCAATGCTAAAGATTGTTTGTGGGTCTCTTCTCTTTTCATTCTTATGAAACGTCTATGTAGCTGTTTTTCTTCCAACTTTTCTATTCGTTTCTTTTTGTTTCTGGTTTCGGTGCTTCCCGAGTTGTTCATTGGGACGGTGTCTCTTGCTGCGGTGACCATCCTTTCAGTATTCTGGGTTATGTATTTCTTCAGCTTTTTGTGTCTTTTGGACACTCGTCTAGACTTACCAGTCTTCTTTCACTTTCGTTTCTTTTCAAGTAAATTATATCCGTATCGTCTTTTGTGTGTAGTGCGTTGTGCATGGTCATTAATTTTCTAGTCTTCTGGTCAAGGTGCCTGAGTTATTTTTTAGTCTAGCCTATGCATGGTCGAGAGTATCTTATTAGTGATAATACTCAGGCGTGTATTCTTTTTACCAGATTTCTGCTGAATAATTTCGTTTCTAAAAGTTTCCTATTTCTTCGCAGTTATTCTTTTCTAATCTTCTCTTTTATTTCTGTAGATTTGATGGTGTCTGCTCCCAAAACCCTAAAATATGTATAGCTATCCCGTTCGCCTAGCGCTATGACCGGCTCTTGGTTGGGCAACCCCATTTCCTCTATTGTTTCCAGTTTACCCCATCTCATCTTTAGCACACTTTTCCATTTTAAATATCATTTGAATGTCCTTGCTGAAGATTCAGTTCTTTTTTGCTTTTATTATTATTATTATTATTATTATTATTATTATTATTATTATTATTTACTCACTAGGAGTTCTCACACAGGTCATCAGTGATTGCTCACCGACAACCAGTGGTATTCCCTGGAGTCTGAGTGACAACAAGTCTCCCCAGATTTCCGGTATTTTCCACCTCTTTTCGATAGACACCGCAAATAAACTTGCAGTATCACAACAGCCGTTTACCATTAATCTCTCGCTTGTAAGGGCTATTGGTCTTCTCTAGGATGTTGGTAGCAATAAGCCTCCCCAAGGTCCCAGCAGTCTCTGCACTTCTAGTGGAGGTCTGGTTCGCGCTGTTCCTCCTCGGTCTAGCAAATATTTTGCGTGGTGTTAACTTAGGCTGGTACTATTTAAACAAAAATGGGAAGGCTGATGGTGTTTCTTGCTATTTCTGTTCATTGGTCCATTTTTGTATCGTGTCAGTTGAGACGGGTGTAATTTATTGAGGGGAGCTTTATTATTATTATTATTATTATTATTAATATTATTATTATTACTCATATATATATATATATATATATATATATATATATATATATATATATATATATATATTACATGATGTTAATATTTTATTCATTGACCTATCTTTACTAACTACTCCATATGTTTGTCAGTTGCTGCCTTTTAGATTGCTTGATTATTTTCCCATAATATATACTTATTTAGTGTCTAGCTTCTGTAGCGAGACAAATAATACAACTTGATACGCATACTCAGATACACTTACTAAATAATTCCTGTTATTCTTTCTATTTCAGTCCAGGTTTACAAATTGACTAAATTCTGCAGAAGCCCCTGGTATAGATCACATGATAATCACAGTAAATATAATCCTTCAAGACGGAAACTATATATTTTGATCTCTTTATACATCCATTACTTTTTATTTATATAATTTTTATCACATGATTTACTTATATGTTTCCCATTTTCTCTTATTATTACTATTATAATTAGGTACCTTTGTTTAATTATTCATTTTTACTGAAATATATAGCTATTTATATATTTTATATGATTTTATTATCTGAATTACTTTTTATTTTAACTATTTCCATTGTAAGTATTATCATTATTATCATTATTATTATCATTATCATTATCATTATTATTATTATTATTATTATTATTTACTCACAAGGAGTTTCACACTGGTCATCGTCAGTGATCACCCACTGCCAACAACCTGTGGTATTCCCTGGGGTCTGAGTGACAACAAGTCTCCTCAGACTTCCAGTATGCTCCGCCTCTTTTCGTTCATCACCGCTGATGACCTTGCGGTATCGCAACAGCCACCTACCATCGATTTCACGGTGATAAGGGCCATTGGTCTCCTCTGAGGCCCGGGTGGCAACAAGCCTCCCCACGGTCCCAGAGCTGTCCGCGCTCTTCCAGTGGAGGTCTGGTTTGCGCTTTCCCTCCTCGACCCTCTGTCCATAATTTTCGTGGTGTCAGCCTATGCTTGCGCCTCTCTCTCGCGGTTGTATTTTCCCCGGTTCTGTTGTCTTGTGCTTCCATGTGTTTGTTCTCCATTCGTTGCTTATGTGGGTTGGTTTCCGGATTCGAGGACATTTCTCAGGATTGTAGCTGTTTTGATCATTACTGTCCTTTGTATGGTCTCAGTTATCCCTTTGATTCCTATTTCTCCTAGTCTTTTCTCCATGTTTTTGGGGACTGTTCCTAGTGTACCTATGATTATTGGTGTTATACTGACTTTCTTCATGTTCCATATTCCTTTCAATTCTCTGGCTAGTTCAGTATATTTGCTTCTTTTTTTTGTCTCTTTGATCTTCACTCTGTGGTCTGCTGGAACGGCAAAGTCTACGATTTTGCAGGATTTTTCTTCCTTATTAATTATTATCATATCCAGTCTCCTTGCTGTTATGGGTTTGTCTGTTTGTACATTCATATCCCATATGATTTTGTGTTTTTCGTTTTCTAGTACAGTTTCTGGTTTGTGTTTGTACCGTTTTTTTGCATATTCGAAATTCAGTTGTTTGCACATTACACGGTGTACTTCTTTTACCACGCTGTCATGTCTGTTCTTGTATTCCTTTTGGGCTAGCTTGCTGCATTCACTTATTATATGGTTTATCGTTTCGTCTCTTTGTCCACACAATCGGCATTTGCTGTTTTCCTGGGTTTTATCTATCTTTGCTTTAATAAAGTTTGTCCTAATCGCATTGTTCTGTGCAGCCGTCAGCAGAGATTCCGTTTCTCTGTTCAAGTGTCCTTTTCTTAGCCATGCCCAGCTGTTCTCATTGGCTTCATCGCTTGTGAGTCTTATAAAGCGTCCATGTAGTCGTTTTTTTCCCACGTTTCCTTTCTTGTCTTTTTGTTTCTGGTTTCAGTACTTCCGGAGTTGTTTGTTGGGCTGGTGTCTCTTGCCGTGGTGATCAGTCTTTCCGTGTTCTGGGTTACATATTTCTCCAGCTCTTTTTTGGTGTCTTCCACACAGTCTTCTATACTTACCAGTCCTCTACCTCCTTCATTTTTTTTTCATGTAGAGTCTGTCCGTATCGTCTTTTGGGTGCAATGCATTGTGCATAGTCATTAGTTTTCTAGTCCTCTGGTCAAGGTGCCTGATTTCTTCTTTGGTCCAGCCTATGAATGGTCCAGAGTATCTTATTAGTGATACAGCCCATGTGTTTATCCCTTTTACTAGGTTTCTGCTATATAGTTTAGTTTCTAAGAGTTTCCTTGTTCTTCGTAGATATTCTTTTCCAATCTTCTCTTTCATTTCTGTATATTTGATTGTGTATGCTTCCAGAACTCCCAGGTATTTATAACTAACTTGTTCTCCTAGCGCCCTCATCTCCTCTTGGTTGGGGAGTTCTATACCTTCTGTCGTCTCCAGTTTTCCTCTTTTAATCTCTAGCAGTGCACATTTTTCTATTCCAAACTCCATTTGGATATCCTGGCTGAATATCCTGGTTGTATTTATCAGCTTTTCCAGTTCTTTTTTTGTTTTTTGCAAACAGTTTAAGGTCATCCATGTACATCAGGTGGTTTATTCTTTCTTCTATATCCGTAAACCTGTATCCGGCATCAAACTTTCTGAGTATGGCCTCATGGCTATTATAAACAATAGTGGTGATAGAGAGTCTCCTTGAAAAATGCCTCTCTGTATTTTTATCTCAGACAGGTGTTGTCCTCCGACTGTCAGTTTTAGTCTCCATGTTTCCATTGCTTTCTGGATGAGATTAATAATCCTGCCTGGTATCTTGTATATTTTTAAGCATTCAATTATCCATGTTTGGGGGATTCTGTCGTAGGCTTTCTTGTAGTCAATCCATGCCATGGTTATGTTCTTTTATTTGCTCTTCACCTCCTTCAGTGTCTTTTGATCAATGTATAGTAGATCATGTGCCCCTCTTTGTCCTTTCCGGCATCCTTTTGTTCCTCGGGGAGCAGTCCACGTTTGTCCAGGGATTGGTAGATTTGTTCTCTCAGTTGTGCAGTGAGAATTTTCCACATTATTGGTAGACATGTTATCGGTCTGTAGTCGCTGGGGGTCGTTCCCTTTTTGGGGTCTTTTTGTATGAATGTTGTTCTTCCTTCCGTCATTCATTCTGGTACGTCTGTTTTGCGGATAGATCCACTCAGTTTCTGCGCTTGTCTTTCATGCAGGGTCGTGAATTTTTTAAACCAGTATGCATGTATTCCATCGTGGCCTGGTGCTCTCAAGTTTGCCATTTTTCTTAAGGTTTTCTTGATCGTTTCTTTGTTAATTTCCGTTTCGATTCCTTCTTCGATTTCCTGCAGTTCATCTTTCATGTTTTTCAACCATTGGGCATTCTTGTTGTGCTTTTTCGGTTCTTCCCATATCTTGCTCCAGAATTGTTTTGTTTCTGTTGAGTTCGGTTTCTCTGTTGTTGTTTTTTCTCTATTTACGTTTTTGTAAAACTGGCTTTCATTGTGTTCAAAGGTCCTGTTCTGTTTGCCTTGTTCTGATTTGTACCTGTATCGTCTCAGTCTTCCTTCTATTGCTGCTATCTTTTGTTTCATTTCTTCATGTTTCTCATTTAGTTTTTCCTTGCGTTTCTGATTGTTGCTTCTTAATCGTTTCATGTCCTCCTTCCTTCTGTTCACGGTTTTAGCTTCTTTCCGCAGTTTGGTGATCTGGGTTTCCAGTCTGATTTCCCATCCAGGTTTCGTCGGTCCTCTCTTTTGTCCATTCTCTTCGTTTCTTAGTTTCATACTTACCGATTTTGCCCCTGCATATATCAGGTTGTTTAGGTCTGTAATAGTTTATGTTGGGATGTGTGTGAGGAGTCTGTTTACTCTTTCTGTTTCTGCTTTTAACTTCTTCGCTTCTTCATTCATGAGAGATGGGAGTTTTGTTTTGTTTTCTAACATGTATCGTCTAATATTAACTACTTCACTTGCTTCTTTCTCGTTAAGTTCTATCTCAGCAGGTTCTGTGGTTCCGCAGTCTCTATCTCATCTGGTTCTGTGATTCCGTAGTCGTCAATCTCTTCAGTTTCAGTGTGTATGTTTTGCCCGTCCTCTTCCTGTGGTTTCTCCTTCGGTGGTGTTTCTTGCTCCGTCTCGCCATTAACCTTCTGTCTGATTTCCGTCAGTTCCATCTCCGAGAACCACCCTCCCTTGAGGATCTGTCTTGCTTGATCTGCTATTCTTTGTTCTGTTGTATGGTAGTCACTGGCAATGTCCCAGAGATGTTTCATTCGTTTTCGGTAGCCTCTTTCTGTAGGGTAGCGGCTTTTAGAATAGCACTCCATCACCAGTCTGTTCTCTTTCGTGGTCCATTTCTTTCTATATTCTTTTCAGTTTGCTGTTTTCTCTCTGGTTTTCCTGTCTTTGGTCTGTGTCCTTGTACCTGGAATCAGAGAGGTTACTTACCTGGTTCTCGTCCGTTGTCTTGTTTCTGAAATGAGAAGGGCCAACAGGATGCGGACCGGGTCCCCCATGTTGGCTAACGAGGGAGCACCTGCCCATCATGACACTCAGGTTTTTCTCCTGAGTCCCACGGCTTGTATTGATATTATTGTGCATTATTCATATTTTTGGTGTGTGTGGCCACACCAAGCCCACAGGCTTATTCTGCCTGTGGTCCTGTCACAGGGATAGTGATTGTCTCATTTATTTTAATGAGTGATATTGTGCACTACCACACACACACACACAAAAAAAATAATAATAATAAATAAATAAATAAATAAATAAATAAAAATAAAATATTATTATTATTATCATTATTATTATCATTTTGGTTATCATGATCATTATTATTGATATATAGTAAAGTACTTAATAATATCATTATTTTTCCATTCATTTCCATTCACATTTTGTCTTACTCTTTACTCTATGTTATCGTCAATCCGCATGCTTTGTGTTATTTGAAGTATATATATATATATATATATATATATATATATATATATATATATATATATATATATATATATATATATATATATATATATTGGAAGCAGTGGCTCTTACTGATATTGTATAAGGGTGAACACACACACACACGTTGATTATAAAAAATAGACAACGGTATTCTTTGCCGATATGTAAAAAGATTTCGCGTATGCTAACTATCAGGTTTAGAATTGACGCTGTACAATTTAAAAATTGTTAGTTTTTTTTCTCAGTTTCAATTTTGTTTATTTCTAGTTATTTTTTGACAGAGAGCAAATAGCTGTACAAAATATCCAAATAAAAAATAATAATTTAAAAATAAAACATCGTTTTAATGCTTCATGCACTACCAATCATCTTATATATATATATATATATATATATATATATTTAAACAAACATTGTTAAAAATAAAAGAATTCTACCGCTTAATTTTAACTTTTCTATTTTTTCATTTTGTTCCAACGATCTTTTTGTGTAAATATATATATATATATATATATATATATATATATATATATATATATATATATATACGTTTCATATGTAAAACGTAGCTTTTCTAATTCTTAGTCGAATTATCTACAGGTGACAAAAGCAAATGAACAAAAGAGACTTCACGCGCGCGTTTCTCGGTTATTTGTTTAAAAATTCCCTTCTTTGTCTATTTGCTTTTGTAAGCTGTGAAACGTCTGTGATAAACATGGAACATAGATTTCTTTAATTATTTAAACACAAAACATATCATACCAATATTGAAAAATGATAAAATTATAAATAAGCAGAATAATTCAGTTATTTTTAACAATGCGTGTTTAAATGAAATATACTGCTGAAACTCACACAATATGTATATATATATATATATATCGAGAGAGAGAGAGAGAGAGAGTAATTACTGTTTACGTACATATAAAAACACATCTATGAGCGCGTGCTTCTGGCTATTAGCCGTCATTAACATAGCTAACCGGTGCAAGGATCGAACCTACAATACTACTGTTTGATGTCTCGCGTTTTACCACAATACCACAAACACCTTCTCTAAAAATGCACAGATTTGTATCGCCATAATGTAACGTAGTCGTTCTTATTGTTTTTACTGGCGATAGAAACAAAGCTGTTTTCTGACTATTTTCCCTTTCCTAAGCGGTAACGAACATTGCATTAAGTTTCTCATTTGTAATTATTTTTGTCATTATATATATATATATATATATATATATATTTATTAATTTATTTTATGTACATATATAAAATGAATCCATAGACATGTGCTACGTACTATAGCCGTCATCAGCATGGCTCACCTGGGAAGGGATCGAACTAACAATATTACTGATTGCAGTATGGCGTTTTGTCACAATACTATCGAGCATCTATAAAGGAGAGTTAACTTACTTGACCTTATATATAGGATAAGTAATTAGATGAAAATGTCTAATATTTCTCCAATTTTTTCCAAGATATATTTGCTTTACAGGTTTAAATAAGCTATGCATTAAAAGCTACGTCTCTAAAAGTTAAAGAATATTAACTCTTTGAAATAACAATTGTCCAATAAAAATGTGATTGTATTCAGACGGTAGTTTTATAACAAGTTAAATAGTGTCTGTAAACTTTTTACAGGGAGAAGATAAAAGAATAACTACAATCAGGTAATGAGATCGAAAATCGATGGTCAAGTGTGAAGATTGGATTATTTAAAGATCACAAACAATATTAGAGAAAAACACACGTACGAACAAAAATTTAAATCACCATATCTAAAATTGAAATTGTTGTAGTAAACATTCAATACAATTTAAGGATACCTAGTTTATACCCGTTTCTTGAACGATGTTTATAAACTACCTTGGTATATCAAGTTCTATCTTTTCCTTACTTCTCCCGCTTTATATATATTACAAAGAATAATATTTGTGGAATATGATGGAGAAATATGCTACTGATTTGCATGAAAGAGTTAGTAACTATGGTTAATATATTTACGTTTTTTTTTATTCTAAAAAAACATTAGAAATTATGTTTTTAAGTAAAAATAATTATCTTTGAACTAATTGTTTAGACTTACGTGACAACTCCGTTATTAACATCGTGAAAACCATTGCTGTTATAAAGTGTACTCTTATGTTTTTTTAAAGCAATCACATGTTTCTATTCGCAAAAAAAAACAATAACCTTTTAAGAGTATATATGTTTTGAAAGGAGTCAAGTGCGCACTGGTAATACTGTTAGGAGGTAAAGTCGTATGTTTTAATCTTCGAAAACTGATAGGCAGTTTGAATATTGGAAGACTTTAAAATAAGGAGTCGGAGTCGGAGGCGGCGTCGGATAATTTGGAATCGTAGAGGTGGAAACTGGAGTAAGACTTTATACCTTGCCGCCCTTTTAATCCTGCTTATTATTATTTACTTGAATTTAACACTAATCAGGATTCATAAACAACTGCTGCAAATCAGAAAAATACTATTTTCTGCTAAACCATACTCGTTGGTAATACTTTGTATTATACTCATTCATGACAAGGTGCTGGAACCTTACGAAATAACTTTGAGTAATTAAAACGGTAGTATACATTTGGCAAACAACACCAGGAGAATCACAATTATTGCTCACGCGAGTTTATGAGAATCCAGAGTTTCTAGCCTGGTAACATGTCGTTTCGGTTGAAACTCGCAGGTGAGAGGTGAAGAAGTTAGCCCGAAAGTTCCAGCTTTCAAAAAGTGTCAGATTTCAGGTAAGAGAAAAAGGTTTCAACGAAAAATACAAGCCACGCGAAAACAATGATTGACATTAAATGTCCGGTCCCTAAGTTGTGTCAGGGTGAGGCAGTGGCCAATCAGATTGCTGGCCAATGTAAGTAGATTAAGTCCTGGCGATGCCGAGTGATCTTGCCTCGATATAAAAAAAGATGTGTAGAAAAGTTAGTCACTAAGTAAGTCATAGATAAAAAGTCGAGAAGGACTAAGATAGGTCTAAAATCTGAACGCTTCTCGTCATCTTTTTATCAAGCAAATAAGGTTTTCTAAGAACCCGGAAGAGAAGTTCTTTCAAATCGATCGTAAATTAAATGTTTGGAAAACCATAAAATAATTATCCAGAACCAAAGACAACCACTCACCACTACCTACGAAATACTTGAATTTCTATACATACACATTTTAAAAAAGAATATGCATTTTTATTTTAAACGACAATTAAGAGTATTGTCGTGTTTTCTTAACCGAACTGCCTGTTTTATTTCACAATTTTATTTTGTTACTTAATGTACCTGTCTATGCTTCGTTCGTAGGCCGCCTGGGCAACATCGGACTGTCTTCGCCAATTAAAAAATCACAACGTAGGGGAAGATACCGTTCGGTCCACGAGGGCTTTTTCCATAAGGGGAGGGAATACATCAGTTTTGTGTCACGTGACTACAGCCAAAAGTTAGGAGACGCTACATCAACTAACACTGGAGTGAACAGACCGAGACGCGTGTGAGAATGACAGTAATTTGTAGTCAATCAGAAGAACTGTGTCACAACTTCACTTTTGTTTTGGTTTTACTTGCACGATACTTGTGATTCAAACATGCTATGTGTATGCTTGTCCATTTACTTTTACTAAATAATAGCAGGAAGACCGGCATTGCTCGGTATCTGCCCTATGAAAGCCAACTCAAGAAACGTACGCGGTAATTTCATTTTCGTCGACAATCATCTCAATGCTCATTACGATTTACCTCATTACTTATAATTCACTCTTGAACCAGAAAGATGTCTACGCTGACACCAAACGAAACTATTTCATCGCCGATTTCTATTGAACCAGAGTAGAGCCGCTTTCTCAATCAAGATCCCTGGACCTTGGAATAGACTTCTCGGAGAGGTAATCAATGCGCCAACACCGCAGCAATTCAAGGTGAATTTTGATAGGTGCTGGGCTACTGTATCTTCTTTTGTGTAAATGTCTACCATCCTTTCCTACTTAGCAACTGAAACATGCTTGTTTTATTTTTTGCCAAATTAATTGAATTGAATTGAATAAGGATCACTGCTATGTACTTTTTCACTATGCTCATGACATCATATTACTTATTTTGTTTGCACTGCCTTCTCCTCTTGTGTCGCCCTATTAATATTGTTGCGAGAAGCCGACATTTTTAAAAACTTTGAATTTGTGTGTTATACATATCGTTTAAATTTCCTTAAAATCGGATGTACGCATTTAAAGTTAAACATGATGATACCCTCATGCCCCATTTGAGATGAACTTAGACGTTCGGGAAATATCATTGCCTTCCCCAGTCTAAATTTACATGAGAATAAAATTTTAGATGTTATGTAGATTCTCTAACCTTTCTTTGTATAAGGCATACATACACATCATACACATATACACACAGACATTGAGTTTTAATATATATATATAGATTGACATTGGAAAATACTTATTCAAATAATAACGTAGTTTAGGTTACAGACAGACACAGCATATTCATTATAATAAGATTAGGGACGTGTGTTTATATCTGGTAACACATGTTAAGCAATGACACCTGCGTTCGTACCATTCGGTAGGAATTAATTTCCCACCGGTGCAGAGAGTAACGAGTCACTTGATATATTTATCCATTTTACCGAATCGAATTGGCCTCAGCTACTAATTAACATCAGCTCTTTACTTATATACGTATTAACAAAAATAGTGTATATATATGTCTATATAAATGGTTGCTTAACAGAGCAATATTGATAATGGTTTTTATTGATAATGGTTTTTATTGATAATGGTTGCTTAACAGAGCAATATTGATAATGGTTTATGGTAAAAACTTAAAATTATGTCAGTTGATAGTTAATAATTTATTTCACTTGACTTTCCTGTTTCATCCATTTGCTGATGTTCAGTCTGATACTAACATGCTTCAGCGTGCTGCATCGCAAATTGGGATGAGAATAAATGTCTCAAATACAGCAATACTCGCTACCGGTTTCACCCCAACAAACAAAACAGTATTCTTGACGCCATTAATACAGCCACGGGTCAAGGTTGAGCTGACATCAAAGCGCGAATTGACCTTTTACGTCATGCATTCTGCGACATATTGTAGGATCAAGATCTGAGATAAGGTACAGCAAGAAATTTAAAGATGAATCAAACGACGATACGAACGATCCTACTTCATTGCAGCGAATCCTCGCAAAGGAGAGTGGAAGAGATTATGCGGCTGGAAACGTTGGATCACCATTAGCTGCGTCACAATTTCCGTGTTCAATGGCGCCAATTCATTTCAGTACGCTTCAGCTGTCAAATCAACTCCCCTCAACGTAATACTCTAGAGACGTCTGAGTTAACTGGGACTTGCCCTTCCACCGTCAACCGGGAGAGTTCATCTACAAAGGAATTGCCGCAGCTCTCCTAACCTAAAGGGTTGGAACAACGTAGGTGGTTGACAACGAAAACCCTTGCTAATTGACGGTTAAATATTACCTGGAACCCAACGTACTACCCTGTCTACGGAGATTGTCGTTGGGAAAGTGAGTGGTTAGAGATCATCCAATCGTTGACTTAAAATCTTCAGGCTTGGTCAGCCTTCATAGTGGGGGGAGTGGCGAAGATGGACAGAGCCGGCTCAATCTACCCCGGCCTAATGATGATTTAAGTACAAGTACATGTATGTATCTCTATTGTCCGCTCACTAACTATTCTTCTACTCTTCTCAAATCTATTACGAATAGAGATTTAGTATATCTATGTCTTAAGCCGTAACTAGTCTAGTAATTATACACTCTCTTAATGCTCTATTCAGTGTATCATACTATTAGGTCGTTACAGAAAAATGGCCGAATTGAGAAACGTACATTTATTCATGAAGGATTTTTAAGTTTAACAACACTCTGTACATGACGTGGAAGTGTTGTATTGTTCTAGTGCTTAAATCAAGTGTCTGAGTCATTTCGTTAATACTTTGACGTGTAATGTGCTCAACAAGTGCTTGCAATTATTCATTGTCAAGATTACCCGGTCGTGCTCTACCTTGTTAATCTCCAAGGCTCCTATACATACATTTATTCATAAAAATTTTGTTCATATTTCCAATGATCTGTAAATGACGTGACACTGGTGCAAGTGTCTGAGACATTTATTTGACAGTTTGATGTGGATGTTGCACAACACATGCTTGCAATTGTTCATTGTGAAGATTGCATGGCCATCATCTACCTTTTTCTTGTACAAGGCTCCCATCTCTATTACGGCATTTCTGGAACTACCACACTTTCCGATCGCTTGTAGATCTATCTCACCATACTCTATTGATATTGGCAGAAGTTTTGGAGGCATTGTCTTCATGTTGAACTCACTCAACATGAGAAACCGAAGGTCATATTTGGCATGTTTATCATTGATAAATGGTTCAAAAATACTTTCTAACTGAATAAAAGTTACAGGTTATTATTGAGAACACATTAATAATACTATGTTCAAATTAACAAGAAATTAACTACGAATTCCGTGTGTTAAACTGACTTTTTAAAACCTAGCACATCAGCCGGCAATTATTTTTGTAACGACCTAATATTATAACAAAGTACTATCTTTGAATGCTCAACTCAGATGTGAGGGTAGTGCAGTGTATATTATGTTGTCATGATAATATCCTTCAAGTAACTGCGTCTTTCACTTTTTGTGGAAGATGGGATATTGTAGTATCTGTTGTGTTTTCACGAGACGATCCTCAAGACAAATCAGTTTCGTCACCTTATCAGTTTTGGGGATTACAAGTGACATAGTGTTGTTTCTACAAATATTCAGAAAACAGCTGTAGCTGACTCATATAAATGTTCATATTAACAGTTAAGTGTTGCCAATAATATCCACAAGAATCTTTACATATGGATCGAAATTCACTATGTATTAGTGTTTAATGATGTGATTTACGATATTATAATTATATACGTAAATGTTCCAGCTCTTTTAAAACAAATGTGTGTCAAAATGTTAGGAAAACATACCATTCAGTATAACATTCAAGATTCATTTAAAAATAGCTATATCTACATCTGAAACAGAATGACTTCCAAAACTTAATGTGAGTTTTACAGTCAAAATATGTCCTGTAAAATATATAAATATTAGAGTTTAATTTATTACTAATGGAGATATGATATATGTCTGTTTTAAGCTAAAAGTATATTATTACTATCTTTTCATACTAAATTCAGTTTACTATACTATTAAGACTCATGTACTATCTTTCAATTCTTAAGTAAATTGTCTGGATAGTGTAGTATCTGTTCTGTTGTCATCATATAATCCTCCCAGGCATTACCTCCTCTTTTTGGAAGGGGTAATATAGTATCATTATTTCATGCTTTATTGGGGTGGACGAGGAAGTCTAGTATATGTTTTCTTGTCACAATATCATTTTCACAATATTACGTTTTCTGTCCTAACATTGTGGCAAAAGAAATCTATCTAAATTGAGGTAATTGTTCTTTTTTTGTCCCTATCCAGACTATCTCTTTGTGGCGAGCTGTCGTTTCTCCACATAAAAACGATTTTGTGTCTAACTCTGTCTGCAATTAAATAAGAACATTCGTAATTAGAGTGTGCTATTATTATATTTATATCTGCTGTTTGAACTTGAATAAAACTTCAAATAGGAAAATACTTCATCGACTTAGTTACAGGCACGAAATCACCATTATGATAAGTTTACCGTGCAGTGTGTCTATCTGTTAAATATTGTTAAACAATAACATATGTGCTAATTAAATTTGATAAGAATTAATTTCCCACTTGTACAGGGGTAAAGAGTTCGCGAGATATCCAGATCCATTTAATTGAATAAAATTTGTCTCGGCTATAAATTAGTGGCAGCTGGTTGTTTCTATATTTATTTACAAATGAACTGTCTATTTTCCGCTCTACTCCCTATCTCCCTCATATATATATATATATATATATATATATATATATATATATATATATATATATATATATATATATATATATATATATATAGGTAAGGAAAATACAGGACAGGTAAAATTACTTTCCCGAGTAAAACAACAGTTTTCCTCCACTTTTGTTCGCTCATGTAAATTAAAATGACGATATATTTTATACTAAACCTTATGTCTAGAATCCTTATTCACAATTTGATCAAAAAAATTACATGAGTTTGATATAGAAAATAGTTAAGAGTTATGGCTTAAGCTTAAAGGGTATTAAAATATATGAAATTTCAGCGAATGTTGCTTAATTAAATTTTAGGTAATTTTACTTAATTTAATTTCAGGTTATATAATCTAATAAATATGGATCAAATTTAATACTAATCTGAAATATCTTAATTTTCAGATGGGAGTTTTTTTAAAAACACTCTATAGAAACTGAAATATTTTTGAATATTCAGTAATTGATTCGAATACATTTTGTTAAAATTTTTTAAAAATCAGTCCAACCCATTTTTACTTCATTTGCATAAATGTAAATTTAACTAACGATAGCCTTATAGCTGTATTCCAAAATTCATAATTATTGTTTAATTAATTTACGAGTAATCTTGCACATATAAATATGTAAATATATACACATACCTTACTGTATATAGATATGTTTATTTAAAATAATGAACATATGAATAATAATTTCTATAATACTGATATAAATTATATAAACCAAGTTATATAAATGAAATTAAAATACAGATATAAACAAACAAAATAATCACATTAGAAAAACACACTTAGTAACAGGAGAAACCTACTCTGTGCTTAAAATTTAACTAAGGCAGATGACTCCTATTTGGTCCCCCGATTTATAAAATCGGGTGATTTATGTTTTGAGGTTTGTCCGTCTGTCCGTCCGTCCGTCCGGATTTTTCTCCGCAACCATCCATTGAATTTCTCTGAAATTGTGCATGAAGTTGTAACTTTGGTCAGGTTAGAAAGTTACATTCTCTTATTTTTTTTAAATATCTGGTTAGCCTCCAGGCGGGGCAAAAGGCCCCGAAATGGCAAAAAATGTCATTTGTTGGCTCATAACTTTTCAGCCATCCATTCAATTTCTCTGAAACTTGGCCAAAATGTGGAGGCAATTGTTCCTAATAGAAAATTAGTATCGCCCACTTTGGAAATAATCTGGTTCGCGACCCAGGGGGATCAAAAGCCCCCGAAATGGCAAAAAATGACCATTTTCTCCCATAACGTTTGATCCATTTATTCAATTTTTCTGAAACTTGGCCAAAATGTAGAGGCAATTGTTCTGGATATGAAATGAGCATCCTTGTCCTCAGGAAAATTCTGGTTTGCGCCCCTAGGGGATAAAAGGAGGGTAAAAAATGACCCAAATTGCCCAAATTTATTGCATTTTACACTCGCCACATCGAGTCACATACAGAGGGGGACCACGCACGCGCGGCTTGTTATTCATTGATTAAACCATTGGCCCCTGAGGCAAAGGGGTGCTTAATAACAATTTTTTTTTACAAAAGCATTGCCATAGTTGACAAATAATACAGCAATTTCAAGAGATATAACACCCCAAAACATTACAGAAATATGTTTTGATATTATATTTGGGATGGACTATAAAGAAGATCCCCGTTGAGGGTTATATAATATTATTTGACATGAGAATTAATGATATTCTTTGCATGAACCTATTTTGTTGGTAATCTACTGGTATTTTAATATAACCACTATACGTTTTTTAAATTTTGAAATATAATATAAATGAGTATTATTATACGATATATCGCTATTTATATAAAATTAGGTATATGTATAGAATTTACGTCTAAATAAAATTACCGACCATGACGA
Organism: Sepiola atlantica; assembly: GCA_963556195.1. Classification (NCBI taxonomy): domain Eukaryota; kingdom Metazoa; phylum Mollusca; class Cephalopoda; order Sepiida; family Sepiolidae; genus Sepiola; species Sepiola atlantica. The sequence continues at coordinate 33,812,721 of OY744528.1, forward strand.
ATTTTGGAACACAGCTTCTAGGCATAACATAGGGTAATGTGGGCTATATTTGGTTTAATTTAGTTTCATGCAAAGGGAGCAAATGGGGTCTGGCAAATTTCGATGCTTCAATTTTTCTTAAAGGTAAACAATAGGTATTACATATCAATTATTATATTTTCCAAAAAGTTCAGTTTCTTTAAAACGTGTTCAGAGGATATACTGTTCGTAGACACTCCAATTTGATAATTCAACTATTCATGATTTTGCATTAAATTTGATCCATAAAACTTAGACACTAATTTATCAATATTCTCTGAACTTCAAGTTCTTCTCAAGACCTCTTCAGCTTAACGTTTACATTTTCTAGAGTACACATCATGTAATGTATTGTATTCAATATTGGTATGATGATTCTAGACATTATATCTTGATTGTATACTTCATAAGGAGACACAAACGTTGTGCCAAACTGTTCTGTTTAGAGAAGTAATTCATTATATATATATATATATATATATATATATATATATATATATATATATATATATATATAATGCATGATCCTTCAGTAGGTTAACACTCTTGACGAAAGCTGTCTTTGATAGGTATAATCTATCGCTTATTTACCAGGTTGTTTATAGTGGCCGTGTGGGTTAAATCGTTTCAAATCTTGCGACCGTTATAAATAATCATCTCTACCCAGACGATTCTCGAAAGGATAAAACATGTACGTATGTAGATAAACAGATATTTGTAATTATGTGTGTCTTTCAATCAAAGCTGGATACTGTAGTGCGTATTATAAACACAACCTTCATCGTAGCTTTAATGCATGTTTATTTAGTAGTTGAACACTATTGATGACAGCTGCCTTTAATAGGTTTAATATCTCGCTGATTTATCAGGTAGTTTATTGTGGCTGCGTGGAGTAAATCGTCGGCATTTAAGTTTAAAAATGACTTCTGTTCCGGGGTTTCGAATCGTGCGACCGGTATAAATAATATATCTCTACACTGACGATTCCCGAAACGATGAAACATATACGTATGCACATAAACAAAACTGTGTAATTATGTGTTTCCCCAAATCTAGGAATGGCATCGAGGTTTAATGCATGTTTCTTCAGTAGTTAAACCTTTTTTGACGACAGCTGACTTTTAATGGATTTTATCTCTTACTGATTTATCAGGTTGTTAATAGTGGCCGTGTGGCTGAAGCGTCGGAATTTTAGTTAAGAAGATGATTCGTGCCCCGGGGTTTCGAATCCTGCAATTTATAATGGAAAATGAAAGAGGAAAGCCAAAACTTTGTTATTTATGTATTCATCAACATTTCCTCTTTACTGAAAAACTTCCTCAGGATAAAGAAAACAATGTAGTAAAAAAGGACGCGAATAGGAATGGGATGTCATTTGAATGAGACAGGCTGCTGGTGATAACGCCATATCCCAAATCATTATTGTCATTGTCTGCTCATTCGCATCTACAGCCATGCCCAAGTCTGGACACTTTCTGACAAATCAAAATGAATATTCTGTATGATTGTTTTCTTCATTTTGAGGAAGTCTTTCAATAAAGATGAAACGTTGATGAATACATAAATAACAAAGAATTTGGCTTTTTCTTTTTCCATTACGTCGGATCATTTTATCCCCAGTTTTATTCATGCATATATATATATATATATATATATATATATATATATATATATATATATATATATATATATAGGGTAATATATTATTATTATTATTTTATCATTATTATTATTATTTATTTATGTATATATTAGTGATATTTTAAGCTGAATTATTTCGACACTTGATTATTGGGGAAATGGTCGTATAATCAGTACCATTGGAGAGCCATGAATATTATAACTGTCCTGTTTTTAAATCTCCGAAACAGTTACATGGTAAACAGCTGATGATCCCCGTGTTAATATTAGACGCTTAAGGTCTCCTGTTTTTGTTTCACTCTTAGATAATTAAACCCCTCCCCTTTTTTCTTTTTTTTTACTTATATTTTTTCATTTATTAATTTTCCAACGAATGTTAAGTCTGCAATATCTTGGATTTAGTTAGTTTGTCTGGGAATTTAAACTGCATTTTACATTTTTCATTTTTTTAAAATGTTATTTTATTTTATTTTTTTTTTTTAATGCCTCAAAGCTTCTTTAGACTATATATACATGAGCGAGAGAGTGCATTAAAATCTTATTTAAAAGTAAAGTAAGCGACATCTTTAACAATTAGAATTTGTTTTTAAAAAAAGCAGTGACAAGCAACACGATTGTGGCATATAAAATAGAATATAACACATGTGCCTAAATGACAAACTTTCTAGAAATGTTAAAAGATTAATGCATGAACATGCATTCCTTATATATAATAATTTATCTGGTGTTCTATTCAATAAAGCAAGGGGAATATACATGAACAAAATGTATTTCCTAAAACATACCATCCGTGGAACAAGATACCATAAGTCTGTTTCACAACCGACTACAGCATGCTCGTCTTCAATTCTAATTTAAACAAATATTGTCGAGTCGTCCTCTTGGAAAATCAATTTGTTCAAAGTAATTTTCAGAACATTCCGGTCCTCTCCTGACTGCAATCATTTGTTAACCCAATTCCTCGAGTAACTCCCTGGCTTTGATAGGTGATGAATTATCATTGAACTCTATCTTTATACATGGAAAATAATCCTTTTGCATTGCTGTTCTATTTCAAAATAGGTGTCTTACCAACGTATTAAAAAATTTAAACTTGATTGATATTGTTTGTAATTAAGTAATATAATATTGATTTTAATAATAATGGCGAGGTAGCCATAATTACCCAGGACGGAGAGGCCTATAATACTAAAGCGAGAAATAGAAAATAAATTATACCTTCCTTACTTTAGTAAAGCGGTTAAAATATTTAAAGATTGAATGGAGGAGAACAAAAATGGTGGTTAAATCGAGACGTCTTTCGAGTCGACACATTTTCAAGATCTCACGGCGACTAAAATAGAATGTTTGAAAAGCGAATTAAAACCATGGATTATCGAATGAGTAGAAAAAAAAATGATGTACCCATCAGTTCCAAACTGTGGGTATACTCCTTCTGCTTGCACAGAGACGGTTCACGTAGGTTAATGGTGACCGCTTCTAGAATCTTAATGGGATTCTTCGAGCGAAACCTGTGCAAGACAGTAATTACCTCATCCGAATACTCCTCAGTGCATAAATGGCACTCCAATAAATGGTCGCCGATGGCCGACTCATGAACTTGTAAACGCCCGGATGTCAACCACAGTCTGTGCCTACGTATCGAGAGGGGTGTGTGTTGGGAAATATAATATTGAAAAATACCACTAACAACCTGTTAAAAAAACAAAGTCTATATGTCTCTATTTTCTGCTTTGAATACCGAAAGTCAGTGATATTAAAATAAAAACTGAATATTTTAAAACATCAAATATTTCATTTTTATTTCAATGTATTTTTACAAACCTGATCATGGTTAATGATGGATAAAATAAATATGTTCAATGAACTATTAAATACTGGGCATAAATATGAAATAAAATAATATGAAAGGTGTAATCATAACCAAAAACATTTTCTTAAAATTATATATAAATACTTAGAAAAGTATTTTTAATTCTGGTCTAAAATAAATTCAGTTAAAGCCTTCACGCAAATCCAAACAAACTATACAACAAATTACTTTTACCAAACGCAGGAGAATGTAATTGTCTATCTACCTGCATATATTTAAAGTTCAAAAACTGACTGTAAGTTTAATAATCTTTGAATATGATATTGTAACTTTCACTTAGGCAAAACAAGGAGTGGCTATAACAATACTAAACAAAGCTTACTCCGTCATTCACCTTATACGAGTAGTTCCCAGTCTGATTTAGCGTAAGGAAAGTAATATTTGTAAGTATTTTTAAGAAGCATAACATAAACAAGCACATACATCAGTCGGTCATATTGAATTTTTAGTATCTCTAAATGACAGATATCGACGAATCTTCTATCGGAATTACAAAAAATTAAAACAGCTTTAAAACATTAAATTATGCGGGTCGATATAAAATTACATTTTCTTGCGTTTGGTAAAAGTTATTTGTTGTATATATTTTTTGTTTTTGATTTATCTGCTGTTAACTATATTTGATGAATACCTTCGCCTAAGATTGAAAATTAAACTAAAAATATGCTGATTATAAGTTGTACTCAATCTACTTATTAATGCCGACTGAACCTAAAAATAGAATAATCATAATTTATAATACTTCTCTTTTGTAGGAAAAAGCAAATTGTTTAATTAATTTTAGTCAGGAAACCAAAACTATTGTTCTTATTTTCCTGCTCTAAGCGGTACTTCATGTCACTCACCATCTATTGTCTAGTACAGTCCCCATTGAAAGCAATACATTTTACCAATATTTGTCCCACTGTAGATGGGGCACAGAATAGAGTGTCTTCTTCTGTAAGCAGATAGAAGTGGAGTACACGCATACGGTTTATTGTTAAATATCTAGGTCGGCCGTACGGAAAGGTCATTTGACAGAAATACAGAAACGTGGTATGGACCCGCATCTGGCTGGGAGAAAACGACATAACATGATTGATTATCAAAAAATAAATAACTGTTCGGTGTACTGAAATGTAATTTCGCACAAGTAGACGCACTTGGCTCTTATCCGCACCTGGCCGGAAGATAACAACATAACATGATTAATTGTATGAAAGGGAATATAAGAAAAAGAAATAAGTTGGATTAACAAAAATTAAATAATTATTCATTGGAACCACCTGCAAAAAGTTACCAGCAGAAAAAAAGAACACGTCGCTAAATAAAACTCCATGTAGGCGTGCCTAAATTGAGAGCCAAGTCCCTAGCGGCCGTTTGAGGGTGGCCTTAAATTGATATATAATAACAACCCGAAATTAATATCGTAAGTGGGTTGGCGATTTGGACCTGAGAATAACCATCTGTCGAATTCCTGTACGTGAATCTTCCTCACTCTTAAACCCGCACTCTTTCACCGACACCGACAATAAAACTATATACTAGCTCTTTTATAACTCTCGTAGTTCTCATTTACTAGTAAATTACTCTGGTTCATATTTCAAACATTTTGCAATTTATTGGTTGCTAACAACCCCAGGAGACTGTTACTTTGAAGGTTTTATCCTCATAATAATAAAGAGTTCCCCTTGAAATGCCGAGTTCGATATCAACATTTCCAAGTTTGAAGAGACGCACCTAAAGAAAGTCGGAGGTTACATCAGTCTATACATTGTGCTAATAACATATAAATTGAGAACTGTAGTTCTGATTTTAGAAGTGTCAGTATTGATACAAACTATAAACACTATCTCACAAATGTCGAAATATTTAATATCCTGATTTCATTTGTGTTATTTTATCTTTAAAAAACGGACAGAACTTCCATTACAACGTGATCATAATAATCATAAACAGAGCCTTATTTGAAATGGTGATTTTGCAGATACTAAGAAGTTCTAGTTTTGCAGTTATTCTGGGTAGTATGACGCGAAGGTATGTTATTTTACACAACATATAATTGGTTGTAATACTACTAAGGCCTACTGTTGCGTTCTTAGCTCTGTTTAATACACACATCAACCAAGGTGCCGTAAAGATTACCTAAACACAAAAGATTACAATGATCATTCATTCCTTTGTTGCGGCTCTTTCCTCCCCCACGGACCTCCAGTGTGATCCTTCCAGACCAAGGTAATACTGTACTGTAATTAACGTTTCTTATTCATACTATTAAAAAGATCGACTCGGGGCAAGTCTGATGGAAGCTAAGATAGCGAGTCATTTATTCAAGGTGATCTTCTTTCCAAATAATTTGCCAGTAGGAGAGAGAGAGATGGAGAGAAAGAGATAGAAAGATTGAAATTAGTATTAGTTATATATTGCCAGCCCATGTCATTAAACGTCTAAACGCCTTGCGTGCGTCCATTACCGACTCTTCTGCTATCCTATTGATTTCAAATATTGCTAATACCCACATCAATGACTTATCACAGACAGTGTAGACAAAAGATAAATAGTTTGTTATTAAGAAAGTTCGATTGCAAATGAATGCTCGTAACGTTATGTTTATCGAATAAGAAAGTGGGTTGTATTTGGTCAATAAAAAGAAAAACACAGAGTGTTAATTAAAAGAAACTGTACATGTGTAAGGACCGATTCGAGTCTCTAATGGTAAAACGTTGAAGGGGAAGATAAATAAGTCAATAAAGATAGATGATGCCTATACATAGTATTTCATTCATGCGTTCCAGATCAGATCAATTGAACAAACGCAAATAATATAGTTTTTCTCACATAAATAAAGTTATTAATGCGAAAATGTCAAATATATACATATATGACATATATACTACTTGCAGATTCTACGCTGACTCTGTGAAGCAGGTTCGCACCTTCCGAGCGTCTTAATTTTTTACTTTCCTGCACTGATGAGAAAAATAAGTTTGAAACGTAGGTTATGAATAATTAAATAATTATTTATAATTATTATATTAAACCCTTTAAGAAATTAAATGCGAGCATTTTCCGGGATGTTAAACATCGACTATCAAAAAGCTCAAATGCAAAGTTGCGAATACGTTAGTCAAACTCTCTCGGTTAGTATTCTGTCTGTGCCCGCTTCCAGGTACATATGGATCTTAATTTCCCTTAATCACGAGACGGTTTCCGGTGGCCTCGAGAATAGGGCGACTGCTTTCAGATTTTACCGTGGCTCTGTGAACCAGGTTCGCGCCTCTCGACACTCTGGAATTGTTACGTTCGTGCACTGATAAAAGCAATAAGCGTGAAACGGCTGCGTCTGAAGGTTATAAATAATTTGAGATTCATTTTTAAGTATTATATACATAATATATATATATATATATATATATATATATATATATATTTGGCATTATATATATATATATATATATATATATATATATATGTTTGGCATTATATATATATATATATATATATATATTAAATATTTATTCGAACTCGTTTTACTCTAGCAAGGAAGATGCAAAACTATATGTATGGAAATCATCACTAATCCCCTCTTCTGAATAACAATTGTTTGAGTTCGGTGCAAGTGCAAACAATGCCGGGATAAGCAGAGAAAGACTGGTGTAAATTGGAATTTTTCATCATGACAAGTGGCGCAACAATAGATTTGGATTATTGTATACGCTATTATTTAAGTGATTACGGATAGGGCATATATAGATTCATACTTCATCCAAGGGTATTAGTAAAAGTAATGTCGTAACCACAACAAAAAATTAACGTGGCATGCCGTTTCAGAAGTCACGCTCGTAAACACTACTATACTAAATCACTTACATATATATATATATATATATATATATATATATATATATATATATATATATATATATATATAGTAAGTTATGAAAATATATTCATGGCAATTAAGCAACACAGAGTCTCCCGCGTTTCATCCCCGGGGGGAATCTTCAGGCTAAAATGCATGGAGTTATTTTTGCTGGATGTTTTTATATACACGGCTAGCTCGTTAACCAATCAGATTATTTGTTGTTCTCTCAGCCAATCGTTGGGCTTCCAGCGAACAAAGGTCGTGTTAATGTTACTTCATATATCCTGTTCTATTGTTCTGTTTTCTATAGATTGGCTTTGTTGTGTCAATATGATGGGTGAATTTATTTTAACACGTGGTTCCTTGTATTTTTATTATAGGTTTTAATTTTTAAATTGTTAATTTTTTGTTTAGTTTTGTTTTAATGTCTTTTTTACTTATTTGCGTATTTATTTATTTATCGTTAGCCTAAGGTAAATTTATTTCTGTGTAAGCAGCTGTTTGCTATCTCACTTCTACAGTTTAATAGATTTAGGGTATCTGTAAAGTTAAGGATTTCAAATTTTTCATTCAGGCATAATCTACACGGGTCGTCTAAATTGTTGGCTTAAATTTATACATGTACTGGCCTGTCGTATTATTTTCCATTCTATGATGGGTGAGCGTCCATTTTCATTGAGCTCCCAATAGTGGTTTGCTAGTGTTGTTTTAATTCGACGTTCTGTTTTTAAATGTGCTTTTGTGATGATAATATTTGGTTTTAAAATCTAGGATGGTCATACTCACGTAGTATTTCTTGTTATTCGGTCTGTCCTTGGCAAATATTGTGGCTTGGTATACAACACTTTTGGTTAGGCATTTATTTTGTCGTGGACAAAGTGAACGATTTATGCAGTTACATATTTTCTCTTCATTGCTTACTTTTTCATTT
>OY744528.1:33836027-33901027 GCA_963556195.1 Sepiola atlantica
AACGTGTGTGTGTGATAAACTGTGTTATGCTTGTGTCTATTGACAATATACCTATATAAGGATAAAACATTACTTCGTGAATATTGGCAAGAAGCTAATAAAGAAAGATTTATTGTGTATTTCCTTACCAGCAGAATTGGTATAAATCGACAGCATATATGATGATTATGATAAATGCTCTACTATTTAGGACTTCTGAAAATGTTTCAAAAATCCAAATACTGATCGATATATACTTATATCAAAATGCGTATTGAAAGTCCGCAGTTTCTCTCTTCACACTATTTCTGCTGATTTATGTAACTTGATCTTTTAACACGAAACTGGTTTTCCAACTGAGACTCAACATTCGTTCGTGGCGCAGAATCAGTGACAAAAGCTAATTGGAACGAAATCAAATTGAATATACAGACGACTGAAAATGTAGGTATACAGTTTCGAATACCGAAAACCCGCTTAAGATGATATGAAAGCTCAATAAATTCATGGAACTTGCTATTGAGTCATAGACAATTGTAAGTGCTAGTATATTATTATATGTATATATATATATATATATATATATATATATATATATATATATATATAGTTTTTCACTGTAAACAACTGATGATCCCTTAAAATAGTGTTAGAAACTAACTAATATAATAACTGTAAAAAATAAATTGACTTACATGAGTGATTTTCCACTGGAAGACTTGAGACTATAAGTTTTTTTGTTTTTTTTAATTTTTTTTTTATAGTTTTAATGGTTGAGAAACTTCCGAGACTATATATATATATATATATATATATATATGTATTATTTTATATATTTTTTAACATTATTTTAATATTTTTTATTATTTTATATTATATATTTTTATTATTTTCTTCATATTATTTTATATTACATATTTTTTATTATTTTTTAAATATTTTAAAATATTTTTTATATTCATAGTCTTTTGTATTTTTAAATATTTTTATATATATTATTATTTTATTCAAGTCAAGGTTAATTAACAGCCCTTACCATGATGAATATTGTGCTTAATATTATTAAAGACTACGCTGCTGCACAGAAGCTTGGGAAAAAGAAAACAATTAGCATTGTTGTTTTTCTCATTTGAAATCGTTTTAATGTGTCTAATTATATAAAAAAAACAATTCGGTTGGAAAGGATGACAGAATGTAAGACCAGCGGTGGCAAGGGAATTTGCAAAAGAAAGACAGAAGATGGGAAAAGAAAAAATAGAAGACAAAATAAATTATGGTAATAAGAAACAAATAATAAAAAGAAATGAGCCAAATTAAACAAAAAAGGAGAGAAATGTAGAAAAATTACAACACGATTGCAAAAGTTAATAGAAAAAAAAATAAAAGAAGAAATAAAAAAATATGTCAGAAACTTAGAACGAGAAATGAAAGCAACAAAGAAAGCATAAAAAACCGAAAGACGAAACGATATAAAAAAGAAAAAGGAAAAGCAAGATATAAAGAAATAATAAAAAACAGAAAGAGAGTAATAAAAATTAAAGTTATTAGAAAAGAATCAAACAAGAAAGAAGAAAGAAAAAATATATCAGAAACTTAGAACGAGAAATGAAAGCAACAAAGAAATCATAAAAAAACCGAAAGACGAAACGATACAAAAAACAAAAAGGAAAAGCAAGATATAAAAAAATAATAAAAAACAGAAAGAGAGTAACACAAAATAAAGTTAATAGAAAAAAATAAAAAAAGAAAGAAGAAAGAAAAAATATATCAGAAACTTAGAACGAGAAATGAAAGCAACAAAGAAATCATAAAGAAAAACCGAAAGACGAAATGATACAAAAAAGAAAAAGGAAACGCAAGATATAGAGAAATAATAAAAAACAGAAAGAGAGTAACACAAAATAAAGTTAATAGAAAAAAATAAAAAAAGAAAGAAGAAAGAAAAAATATATCAGAAACTTAGAACGAGAAATGAAAGCAACAAAGAAATCATAAAGAAAAACCGAAAGACGAAATGATACAAAAAAGAAAAAGGAAACGCAAGATATAAAGAAATAATAAAAAACAGAAAGAGAGTAACACAAAATAAAGTTAATAGAAAAAATAAAAAAAGAAAGAAGAAAGAAAAAATATATCAGAAACTTAGAACGAGAAATGAAAGCAACAAAGAAATCATAAAGAAAAACCGAAAGACGAAATGATACAAAAAAGAAAAAGGAAACGCAAGATATAAAGAAATAATAAAAAACAGAAAGAGAGTAACACAAAATAAAGTTAATAGAAAAAAATCCAACAAGAAAGAAGAAAGAAAAAATATATCAGAAACTTAGAACGAGAAATGAAAGCAACAAAGAAATCATAAAGAAAAACCGAAAGACGAAACGATACAAAAAAGAAAAAGCAAGATAACAATGAATAATAAAAAACAAAAAAAGACAGAAACACAAAACAAAAAAAGGCAAAAAGAAAGAAAAAAAGAAAAAAAACGTAAAATGAAATAAAAAAAAATTAGAAATGAATGAAATACGTTTATTAACTTAATCCAGTTACACTAAAAGAGATAAGTTTTAATTGCTTATACTTTTTTACAATCAAAGAGGTTTATTAGCAAAGTTTGAAATTCGCTTTCAAATTGTGTGTACGGTGAATCGACGGAGACATTGCCAGGGAGGAATATGTATAGAATACCTAGACATGAGAATAAAAACGAAATTTAACTCCAACGGGCGTGTATACGCTGTGCCCATTCAATCTGATGAGTTTCAATTGAATGTGACAGAGTAACGAAACTGTTAATTTTAAACTTAAGCATGAAGACCAATCAACATTTTATATAAAACTAAAACGTGGTTAGTAAAAAAAAAATTTCGAATTACGGGTGACAGATCAAGAAAAATACTATTTTAAACTTACGTGTCACACATGGAGGAAAACTGCATTTGAAATTAAAGTATGACAGAGCGACACTAATGCTCTTTCAAACTTAAGCGTGACATATCGAAGGAAATACTTTAAACTTTGGCGTTACTGACCTATGAAAATTATATTTCAATCACAAGCGTAACAGACAGACAGGGCAGCTATTTTAAACTAAAAAGTGACAGACCGACGAACATAATTTTTAAAACTTAAACGTGACAGACATACAAGGATGCTATTTAAAGCTAAAGAGTTGTAGAGCAATGAACATTATATTTCAAAAATAAGCGTGACTCATTGGGAAATATTGTAGCATGGTATACCCACGAAAATTATATTTCAAACTGAAGTGTGACAGGCCAACAAGACTGGTTCAAACTTAAAAGTGACAGACAACGAACACGAGGTTCAAACTTAAACGCGACAGACTTACGAGAATGCTATTTTAAATACAAACTGACCGTCCAACGGATATAAAATTTAAACCATAAGCATGATATATTGAGGAAAATGCTATCGAATCTGGTAGCGTGACAGACTTACGAAAATCCTCTGTCAACTCTAAGCGTGACAGACGACGAACATGATGTGTAAAAAAGTATTATTAAAGTCTGATTGCCTGAGAAATCCTATCATATGATGCATCCATTTAATCAGTGCGTTTATCGATGAGAATGTAACATTAGCATCACAGTCCGACAGACCGAGTCTCTCATAGAGATGCGATGACGCAATCTATAAACAATTTAGAAAAGAAAACATCGGCTGAAACGCAAACATGTCTTTAGAAAATCGATGCCCCTTGGTTGACCAAAAAACGAAGTCCAATGGCGTTCTGGCTCTTACGAGACAGCTAACAGCTGTTCATGACATTGAATATGAATAGAGATCGCGGTCTGAATGAGTTGCTTATAGATGCATAGGAAATGCCGGACTACTCATATAAAAACAATTAGAAATATAAATATACTAGCAGGCGCACCGGAGTTGCCTGGGAATAAAGATGGCTTTGATTATTGTAGTTATGATGGCAAATTATTCTGCCTATTTAGCATAAGGGTAATAGCTAGCCTATATAAATATATCAGTACGAATAGCCAATTTGAAACTTGACTAGACACACTCCACTTTTAACTTTTCATATAACAACAATAGCATCCCCGATAATATTTCAATTGCCCCCCGAAAATTGCTCGATACTTGGCTACGATGTTTGGCTGCGATGCAAGGACGAAAAAGCTAAGAGACAACAAAAAAACGGACGGGAAAAAATAACGCATTCACTTTTTACTACAGCTGGATGCGAGGAGATAATGAAAGTCTCTGTAATGGCGTATCCTACACACTTTTTACTACAGCTGGATGCGAGGCGATAATGAAAGTCTCCGTAATAGCGTATCCAACAGACTTTTTACTACAGCTAGATGAGAGGCGATAATAAAAGTCTCCGTAATAGCGTATCCAACACTTTGTACTACAGATGAATGCGAGGCGATAATGAAAGTCTCCGTAATTGCGTATCCAACACACTTTTTACAACAGCTGGATGCGAGGCGATAATGAATGTCTCCGTAATGGTGTATCCAACACACTTTTTACTAAAGCTGGATGCCAGGCGATAATGAAAGTCTCCGCAATGGCGTATCCAACACACTTTTTACTACAGCTGGATTCGAGGCGATGATAAAAGTCTCCGTAATGCCGTAACAAAGACACATTTTACTACAGCTGGATGCGAGGCAATAATGAAAGTCTCCGTAATGGCGTATCCAACACACTTTTTACTACAGCTGGATGCGAGGCGATAATGAAAGTCTCCGTAATAGCGTATCCAACACACTTTTTACGACAGCTGCATGCGAGGCGATAATGAAAGTCTCCGTAATGGCGTATCCAACACATTTTTTACTACAGCTGGATGCGAGGCGATAATGAAAGTCTCCGTAATGCCGCAACAAACACACTTTTTACTTCAGCTGGATGCGAGGCGATAATGAAAGTCTCCGTAATGCCGTAACAAACACACTTTTTACTACAGCTGGATGCGACACGATAATGAAAGTCTCCGTAATGGCGTATCCAACATCTTTTTACTACAGCTGGATGCGAGGAGATAATGAAAGTCTCCGTAATGCCGTAACAAACACACTTTTGACTACAGCTAGATGCGAGACGATAATGAAAGTTTCCGTAATGCGTATCCAACACACTTTTTATTACAGCTGGATGCGAGGCGATAATGAAAGTCTCCGTAATGGCGTATCTAACACACTTTTTATTACAGCTGGATGCTTGGCGATAATGAAAGTCTCCGTAATGGCGTATCCAACACACGTTTTACTACAGCTGGATGCGAGGCGATAATAAAAGTCTCCGTAATGGCGTATCCAACACACGTTTTACTACAGCTGCATGCGAGGCGATAATGAAAGTCTCCGTAGTGGCGTATCCAACACATTTTTTACTACAGCTGGATGCGAGGCGATAATGAAAGTCTCCATAATGGCGTATCCAACACACGTTTTACTACAGCTGGATGCGAGACGATAATGAAAGTCTCCGTAATGGCGTATCCAACACCTTTTTACTACAGCTAGATGCGAGGCGATAATGAAAGTCTCCGTAATGCCGTAACAAACACACTTTTTACTACAGCTGGCTGCGAGGCGAAAATGAAAGTCTCCGTAATGCCGTAACAAACAGACGTTTTACTTCAGCTGGATGCGAGGCGATAATGAAAGTCTCCGTAATGCCGTAACAAACACACTTTTTACTACAGCTAGATGCGAGACGATAATGAAAGTCTCCGTAATGGCGTATCCAACACCTTTTTACTACAGCTGGATGCGAGGCGATAATGAAAGTCTCCGTAATGCCGTAACAAACACACTTTTTACTACAGCTGGATGCGAGGCGATAATGAAAGTCTCCGTAATGCCGTAGAAACACACTTTTTACTACAGCTGGATGCGAGGCGATAATGAAAGTCTCCGTAATGCCGTAACAAACACACTTTTTATTACAGCTGGATGCGAGGCGATAATGAAAGTCTCCGTAATGGCGTATCCAATACACGTTTTACTACAGCTGGATGCGAGGTGATAATGAAAGTCTCCGTAATGGCGTATCCAACACACTTTTTACTACAGCTGCATGCAAGGCGATAATGAAAGTCTCCGTAATGGCGTATCCAACACACTTTTTGCTACAGCTGGTGTCGAGGCGATAATGAAAGTCTACGTAATGGCGTATCCAACACACGTTTTACTACAGCTGGATGCGAGACGATAATGAAAGTCTCCGTAATGGCGTATCCAACACCTTTTTACTACAGCTGGATGCGAGGCGATAATGAAAGTCTCCGTAATGCCGTAACAAACACACTTTTTACAACAGCTGGATGCGAGGCGATAATGAAAGTCTCCGTAATGCCGTAACAAACACACTTTTTACTTCAGCTGGATGCGAGGCGATAATGAAATTCTCCGTAATGCCGTAACAAACACACTTTTTACTACAGCTGGATGCGAGACGATAATGAAAGTCTCCGTAATGGCGTATCCAACACTTTTTTACTACATCTGGATGCGAGACGATAATGAAAGTCTCCGTAATGCCGTAACAAACACACTTTTTACAACAGCTGGATGCGAGGCGATAATGAAAGTCTCCGTAATGGGGTATCCAACACATTTTTTACTACAGCTGGATGCGAGGCGATAATGAAAGTCTCCGTAATGCCGTAACAAACACACTTTTTACTACAGCTTGATGCGAGGCGATAATGAAAGTCTCCGTAATGCCGTATACAACACATTGTTTACTACAGCTGGATGCGAGGCGATAATGAAAGTCTCCGTAATGCCGTAACAAACACATTTTTTACTACAGCTGGATGCGAGGCGATAATGAAAGTCTCCGTAATGCCGTAACAAACACACTTTTTACTACAGCTGGATGCGAGGCGATAATGAAAGTCTCCGTAATGCCGTAACAAACACACTTTTTACAACAGCTGGATGCGAGGCGATAATGATAGTCTCCGTAATGCCGTAACAGACACACTTTTTACTTCAGCTGGATGCGAGGCGATAATGAAAGTCTACGTAATGCCGTAACAAACACACTTTTTCTACAGCTGGATGCGAGACGATAATGAAAGTCTCCGTAATGGCGTATTCAACACCTTTTTACTACAGCTGGATGCGAGGCGATAATGAAAGTCTCCGTAATGCCGTAACAAACACACTTTTTACTACAGCTGGATGCGAGGCGATAATGAAAGTCTCCGTAATGGGGTATCCAACACATTTTTTACTACAGCTGGATGCGAGGCGATAATGAAAGTCTCCGTAATGCCGTAACAAACACACTTTTTACTACAGCTTGATGCGAGGCAATAATGAAAGTCTCCGTAATGCCGTATACAACACATTGTTTACTACAGCTGAATGCGAGGCGATAATGAAAGTCTCCGTAATGCCGTAACAAACACATTTTTTACTACAGCTGGATGCGAGGCGATAATGAAAGTCTCCGTAATGCCGTAACAAACACACTTTTTACTACAGCTGGATGCGAGGCGATAATGAAAGTCTCCGTAATGCCGTAACAAACAAACTTTTTACAACAGCTGGATGCGAGGCGATAATGAAAGTCTCCGTAATGCCGTAACAGACACACTTTTTACTTCAGCTGGATGCGAGGCGATAATGAAAGTCTCCGTAATGCCGTAACAAACACACTTTTTCTACAGCTGGATGCGAGACGATAATGAAAGTCTCCGTAATGGCGTATTCAACACTTTTTTACTACAGCTGGATGCGAGGCGATAATGAAAGTCTCCGTAATGCCGTAACAAACACACTTTTTACTACAGCTGGATGCGAGGCGATAATGAAAGTCTCCGTAATGGGGTATCCAACACATTTTTTACTACAGCTGGATGCGAGGCGATAATGAAAGTCTCCGTAATGCCGTAACAAACACACTTTGTACTACAGCTGGATGCGAGGCGATAATGAAAGTCTCCGTAATGCCGTAACAAACACATTTTTTACTACAGCTGGATGCGAGGCGATAATGAAAGTCTCCGTTTAGCGTAACAAACACACTTTTTACTACAGCTGGATGCGAGGCGATAATGAAAGTATCCGAAATGCCTTAACAGACACACTTTTGACTACAGCTGGATGCTATGCGATAATGAAAGTCTCCGTAATGGCGTATCCAACACACTATTTAATTCAGCTGGATGCTAGGCGATAATGAAAGTCTCCGTAATGGCGTATCCAACACCTTTTTACTACAGCTGGATGCGAGGCGATAATGAAAGTCTCCGTAATGGCGTATCTAACACCTTTTTACTACAGCTAGATGCGAGGCGATAATGAAAGTCTCTGTAATGGCGTATCCAACACATTTTTTACTACAGCTGGATGCGAGGCGATAATGAAAGTCACGGTAATGGCGTATCAAACACACGTTTTACTACAGCTGGATGCGAGACGATAATGAAAGTCTCCGTAATGCCGTAACAATCACACTTTTTACTACAGCTGGATGCGAGGCGATAATGAAAGTCTCCGTAATGCCGTAACAAACACACTTTTTACTACAGCTGGATGCGAGACAATAATGAAAGTCTCCGTAATGGCGTATCCAACACACTTTTTACTACAACTGGATGCGAGGCGATAATGAAAGTATCCGTAATGCCATAACAAACACTTTTTACTACCACTGGATGCGAGGCGATTAAGAAAGTCTCCGTAATGCCGTAACAAACACACTTTTTACTACAGCTGGATGCGAGGCGATAATCAAAGTCTCCGTAATAGCGTATCCAACACACATTTTACTACAGCTGGATGCGAGGCGATAATGAAAGTCTCCGTAATAGCGTATCCAACACACTTTTTACTACAGCTTGATGCGAGGCGATAATGAAAGTCTCCGTAATGGCGAATCTAACACACTTTTTACTACAGCTGGATGCGAGGCGATAATGAAAGTCTCCGTAATGGCGTATCCAACACATTTTTTACTACAGCTGGATGCCAGGCGATAATAGAAAGTCTCGGTAATGGCGTATCCAACACACGTTTTACTACAGCTGGATGCGAGACGATAATGAAAGTTTCCGTAATGCCGTAACAAACACACTTTTTACTACAGCTAGATGCGAGGCGATAATTAAAGTCTCCGTAATGGCGTACCCGACAAACTTTTTACTACAGCTGGATGCGAAGCGATAATGAAAGTCTCCGTAATGCCGTAACAAACACACTTTTTACTACAGCTGGAGGCCAGGCGATAATTAAAGTCTCCGTCATGGCGTAACCGACAAACTTTTTACTACAGCTGGATGCGAGGTGATAATGAAAGTCTCCGTAATGCCGTAACAAACACACTTTTTACTACAGCTGGATGCGAGGCGATAATGAAAGTCTCCGTAATTGGGTATCCAACACATTTTTTACTACAGCTTGATGCCAGGCGATAATAGAAAGTCTCGGTAATGGCGTATCCAACACACGTTTTACTACAGCTGGATGCGAGACGATAATGAAAGTTTCCGTAATGCCGTAACAAACACACTTTTTACCACAGCTAGATGGGAGGCGATAATTAAAGTCTCCGTAATGGCGTACCCGACAAACTTTTTACTACAGCTGGATGCGAAGCGATAATGAAAGTCTCCGTAATGCCGTAACAAACACACTTTTTACTACAGCTGGATGCGAGGCGATAATGAAAGTCTCCGTAATGGGGTATCCAACACATTTTTTACTACAACTGGATGCCAGGCGATAATGAAAGTCTCGGTAATGGCGTATCCAACACACGTTTTACTACAGCTGGATGCGAGACGATAATGAAAGTTTCCGTAATGCCGTAACAAACACACTTTTTACTACAGCTAGATGCGAGGCGATAATTAAAGTCTCCGTAATGGCGTACCCGACAAACTTTTTACTACAGCTGGATGCGAAGCGATAATGAAAGTCTCCGTAATGCCGTAACAATCACACTTTTTACTACAGCTGGATGCGAGGCGATAATGAAAGTCTCCGTAATGGGGTATTTAACACATTTTTTACTACAGCTGGATGCGAGGCGATAATGAAAGTCTCCGTAATGCCGTAACAAACACACTTTGTACTACAGCTGGATGCGAGGCGATAATGAAAGTCTCCGTAATGCCGTATC
The DNA here is from genome assembly GCA_963556195.1 of Sepiola atlantica. NCBI lineage: Eukaryota > Metazoa > Mollusca > Cephalopoda > Sepiida > Sepiolidae > Sepiola > Sepiola atlantica. Next base: position 33,846,138 of record OY744528.1, read on the forward strand.
CAACACATTTTTTACTACAGCTGGATGCGAGGCGATAATGAAAGTCTCCGTAATGCCGCATCCAACACACTTTTTACTACAGATGGATGCGAGGCGATAATGAAAGTATCCGTAATGCCGTAACAGACACACTATTTAATTCAGCTGGATGCGAGGCGATAATGAAAGTCTCCGTAATGGGGTATCCCACACATTTTTTACTACAGCTGGATGCCAGGCGATAATAGAAAGTCTCGGTAATGGCGTATCCAACACACGTTTTACTACAGCTGGATGCGAGACGATAATGAAAGTTTCCGTAATGCCGTAACAAACACACTTTTTACCACAGCTAGATGGGAGGCGATAATTAAAGTCTCCGTAATGGCGTACCCGACAAACTTTTTACTACAGCTGGATGCGAAGCGATAATGAAAGTCTCCGTAATGCCGTAACAAACACACTTTTTACTACAGCTGGATGCGAGGCGATGATGAAAGTCTCCGTAATGGGGTATCCAACAGATTTTTTACTACAACTGGATGCCAGGCGATAATGAAAGTCTCGGTAATGGCGTATCCAACACACGTTTTACTACAGCTGGATGCGAGACGATAATGAAAGTTTCCGTAATGCCGTAACAAACACACTTTTTACTACAGCTAGATGCGAGGCGATAATTAAAGTCTCCGTAATGGCGTACCCGACAAACTTTTTACTACAGCTGGATGCGAAGCGATAATGAAAGTCTCCGTAATGCCGTAACAAACACACTTTTTACTACAGCTGGATGCGAGGCGATAATGAAAGTCTCCGTAATGGGGTATTTAACACATTTTTTACTACAGCTGGATGCGAGGCGATAATGAAAGTCTCCGTAATGCCGTAACAAACACACTTTGTACTACAGCTGGATTCGAGGCGATAATGAAAGTCTCCGTAATGCCGTATCCAACACATTTTTTACTACAGCTGGATGCGAGGCGATAATGAAAGTCTCCGTAATGCCGCATCCAACACACTTTTTACTACAGATGGATGCGAGGCGATAATGAAAGTATCCGTAATGCCGTAACAGACACACTATTTAATTCAGCTGGATGCTAGGCGATAATGAAAGTCTCCGTTATGGCGTATCCAACACCTTTTTACTACAGCTGGATGCGAGGCGATAATGAAAGTCTCCGTAATATCGTATCCAACACACTTTTTACTACAGCTGGATGCGAGGCGATAATGAAAGTCTCCGTAATGGCGTATCCAACACCTTTTTACTACAGCTGGATGCGAGGCGATAATGAAAGTCTCCGTAATGGCGTATCCAACACCTTTTTACTACAGCTGGATGCGAGGCGATAATGAAAGTCTCCGTAATAGCGTATCCAACACACTTTTTACTACAGCTGCATGCGAGGCGATAATGAAAGTCTCCGTAATATCGTATCCAACACACTTTTTACTACAGCTGGATACGAGGCGATAATGAAAGTCTCCGTAATGGCGTATCCAACACCTTTTTACTACAGCTGGATGCTTGGCGATAATGAAAGTCTCCGTAATGGCGTATCAAACACACCTTTTACTACAGCTGGATGCGAGGCGAAAATGAAAGTCTCCGTAATGGCGTATCAAACACACTTTTTACTACAGCTGGATGCTAGGCGATAATGAAAGTCTCCGTTATGGCGTATCCAACACACTTTTTACTACAGCTGGATGCGAGGCGATAATGAAAGTTTCCGTAATGGCGTATCCAACACACTTTTGACTACAGCTGGATGCGAGGCGATAATGAAAGTCTCCGTAATGGCGTATCACACACACTTTTTACTACAGCTGAATGCTAGGCGATAATGAAAGTCTCCGTTATGGCGTATCCAACACCTTTTTACTACAGCTGGATGGTAGGCGATAATGAAAGTCTCCGTAATGGCGTATCCAACACCTTTTTACTACAGCTAGATGCGAGGCCATAATGAAAGTCTCTGTAATGGCGTATCCAACACCTTTTTACTACAGCTGGATGCGAGGCGATAATGAAAGTCTCCGTAATGGCGTATCCAACACATTTTTACTACAGCTGGATGCGAGGCGATAATGAAAGTCTCCGTAATGGCGTATCCAACACCTTTTTACTACAGCTGGATGCGAGGCGATAATGAAAGTCTCCGTAATGGCGTATCTAACACACTTTTTACTACAGCTGCATGCGAGGCGATAATGAAAGTCTCTGTAATATCGTATCCAACACACTTTTTACTACAGCTGGATGCGAGGCGATAATAAAAGTCTCCGTAATGGCGTATCCAACACCTTTTTACTACAGCTGGATGCTAGGCGATAATGAAAGTCTCCGTAATGACGTATCAAACACACCTTTTACTACATCTGGATGCGAGGCGATAATGAAAGTCTCCGTAATGACGTATCCAATACAGTTTTACTACAGCTGGATGCGAGGCGATAATGAAAGTCTCCGTAATGGCGTATCAAACACACTTTTTACTACAGCTGGATGCGAGGCGATAATGAAAGTCTCCGTTATGGCGTATCCAACACACTTTTTACTACAGCTGGATGCGAGGCGATAATGAAAGTCTCCGTAATATCGTATCCAACACACTTTTTACTACAGCTGGATGCGAGGCGATAATGAAAGTCTCCGTAATGGCGTATTCAACACATTTACACTACAGCTGGATGCGAGGCGATAATGAAAGTCTCCGTAATGGCGTATCAAACACATTTTTACTACAGCGGGATGCGAGGCGATAATGAAAGTCTCCGTAATGGCGTATCCAACACACTTTTTACTACAGCTGGATGCGAGGCGATAATGAAAGTCTCCGTAATGGCGTATCCAACAGACTTTTTACTACAACTGGATGCTAAGCGATAATGAAAGTCTCCGTTATGGCGTATCCAACACAATTTTTACTACAGCTGGATGCGAGGCGATAATGAAAGTCTCCGTAATGTCGTATCCAACACACTTTTTACTACAGCGGGATGCGAGGCGATACTGAAAGTCTCCGTAATGGCGTATCCAACACATTTTTACTACAGCTGGATGCGAGGCGATAATTAAAGTCTGCGTAATGGCGTATCCAACACCTTTTTACTACAGCTGGATGCGAGGCGATAATTAAAGTCTCCGTAATAGCGTAACCGACAAACCTTTTGTTACAGCTGAATGCGAGGCGATAATGAAAGTCTACGTAATGGCGTAACCGACAAACTTTTTGCTACAGCTGGATGCGAGGCGATAATGAAAGTCTCCGTTATGGCGTATCTAACAAACCTTGAAACACCTGACTTTCGAAAAAGCTAAGATACAAAAAGAAAACAGAGGGAAAAAATAACGCATTTACGTTTCATTACAGCTGGATGCGAGGCGATAATGAAAGTCGCCGTAATGGCATATTCAACAAACCTTGAAAAACCTGACTTTCGAGAAATTTAGTCAGACTACGAGAAAAAATAGGCGATACAAGAAAAAATTGGCCGTTTCTAAAAGGACACAATACATGTCGATGAAACAAGAAATAGATAAACCAATCATAAAATATCTACACCATCAATGGCAGTAGATATTGCGAGTTTGTAAAACTCAGACAAAAAGAAGAGACGATCGGAGAAGACTTCATTGAATTAACGTTAATTGACGATAAGTGCAATGCATCACAGAAATATAGCCAAATAGAACAACTGCAAATAAAAAATATGTGTTTAAATACTTGCATAGACTTTATACAGCAACAAGAAAATACAGAAATACAACCAGTATAAAGTCAACACAGCGGTTTTATATTCGCCGATACTAACGTGCTAAGAAATAGTTTTTAATATTGGTATTGTAGACATGAACACGATAAAAAGGTCAAATAATGCACATCATTTAAATAAACCTGTAAAAATTGCATTAAAAAGAACCATTTACAAGCAATATGCAGATTCAGAAAGAAAAACGGTGAGAGAATCGTTAAAAATGAAACCAATATGGAAGTCTTTCCATTAAAAAAACGAAAACAAAGAAAGTTTACAAAATTAAACAAAAGAAAATATACATTATACTGGAAGTTTGAATTATCAACGTCGATTTTGTTATGCAAATGAATACCGGCAGCGAGGAAATGCTTAAACCAAAAGATTTCCTAGAACACATTGGAAAGCCAACTCTAAGAAAGAGCATTTTAAAACTCCACAACTTTCATTGATTGGTCATAAAAAATGTAGGGTACTTTTAAGGTTACCTGGAGTATAGAGATAAAGTTGAAGCAATAATAGATTTGAAAGCGGCATATCACCAAATACAAATAAACAATAAATACGCCTAAGATTGAAAAGAATGCCATACTATAATAATTGATATGCACTAGCTAATCCTAGGTGAAACATGTTCAATAATATATTGTTCTATTAGTGTTTGTAATTAACTCATGACAATGAACGTACTGGTAATTTTTGTACCCCATGTTAAGAGAGGGTTATATGTTCTTTGAATTTTAAATTCGCTTTTTAGTTGTTTTAACCTTGTATTTTTATCTCATTAATTAATTAGGTATAATTTATGTTAAACCCATCATTTTCTAGAATCCATGGTTCTTTTTACAAATTATATATATATGTAAAAATAAAAATGAAATAAAAGATAAACAAATCAACAACTAGCAAAAATAAACTCAAAAACACATATTGAATAGTTCTACACAAATATTTCGATTGTTAAAATACAATCATCTCCAGTTTGTAGCAAAACTTTAATTAAAAACAGAAAGGTTTTTAAATTTATACAAAGAACGCAATTTGGGAAAAAATAGTCACGTGTAATAAACAGTAGAAAGGGAGAAACAAAGAAAGAAATGTTAAAAAAGAAAAAGAAAGAAAGAAAAAAAATCAGCAGTTAGCATATAAACGCCGATTGGAAACGCTGTAAGTAAATATATATATATATATATATATATATATATATATATATATATATATACAGGGTGTTTCAAAAGTCTTGAGAACATAACGATTTTTAATAACTCAAAAACTATTAGGAGTTGAAAAATGAAATTGGTACCGTTGGAAAGGTTAAAGTTTCAAGTTTTGTGGCGAATCTTCAAAGTTGCTCAATATGAGCACCATTCGTCACACGGCAGACATCTAGTCGATAGTCCATTTCCTGCCAAACGCGTTCCAGCATCATGACGTCAATGGTTCCCACAACTGCCGTTACTCCAGCCTTTAGTTCGTCAATATCTCTTGGAAGGGGCGGCACATAGACTTGTTGCTTGACAAAGCCCCAAAGGAAAAAGTCACACGGGGTAAGATCTGGAGACCTAGGAGGCCAGGGCATGAGAACGTCATCACCTCGCCCAGATCTCCCAATTCATCTACCAGGCAGCCTTGTGTTAAGAAACTGCCTTACTCTAAGACTCCAGTGTGGTGGTGCACCATCTTGTTGAAAAATGAAGTCATCAGATTCTGCTTGTTCCAACTGAGCCATTAACCAGTCTTCCAGCATGTTGAGATAGGATTCACCAGTGATAGTTGCCTCTTCAAAGAAGAACGGTCCATAGACACCTTTCTTGGAAATTGCACAAAACACGTTCACTTTTGGTGAATCTCGCTCGTGCTCAAGAAGTTCATGAGGATTCTCAGTACCCCATATGCGAGTGTTATGCTTGTTAACTTTGCCATTCAGATGGAAGGTCGCCTCATCGCTAAAAACAAGCCGGTCATCAAAGCCGTTATCTTCCAACTTCTCTTGCATTGCAATGCAAGAGTCACGGCGAAGTGGCTTATCAGTGTCCTTCAACTTTTGGACCAACTTGAGCTTGTAAGGTACCATTTGCAGTCGTTTCCTTAAGACACGCCAGACAGTTGCTGGAGCAAGCTAAAGTTCCCTGCTGGCTCTTCTCACTGATTTACGGGGGTTCCGCTGAAAGGCTGTCCGAACTTGCTCAACTGCATCTTCTGAAGTTGAAGGGCGACCTGTTCGCTTACTTGGGCACAAACACCCATCTTTCACAAATTTAGCATGCCATCTGACAATGGATTTCCTTTCAGGGGCTTCTTTTTAAAATTTCCTGCGAAATGCACGCTGAACACATGTCCACGATTCAGTCTTTGCAAATTGGAGGACGCAAAATGCCTTGTCTTGTTTAGAGAACGCCATTACTGCACCTGGAAAGATAACACGAAAATCATTAGTATGACCAAAAACTTGATTAAGCAAGCTTTAAAATGGCACCAGTTTCATTTTTCTACCTGGAAGAGTTCATGAGATATACGCATTTGTAATGTTCCCAAGACTTTTGAAACACCCTGTATATATATATATATATATACTAGACTGAGATTTCACGGGCCAATCAGCCTATCGAAAACATTTACTCTTTTCTCTTGAACACATTTCTAGACCCCCTATCAAGCCGTCTGCCGTCGTGATCTGTTCCTACCGTCTACGGGGATTCATCTCTCGTCTTGTCTGCTAACAATATCCAGTGTTCCACAAACATATTTACTCTTGACTGGAAATCTTAGAGGTGCGGTTATCTTTCAATCTACCACAGGAACTGGCCACATCCGCCTTTTCCTCAGTTTACATTCCCCATCGTTATCTGGTCACAAAAAAGCTAACAGATAATTGTCATTGCATTATTCGTCGGGATAGTTCAATGGATCCGTCTTTTTATTCCCATTCACTGATTCACTTCCTAGCTAACATTTTCGGCGACTGCGTCTGTGAGTGGAATAGTGTTGTCCATAGAACACAAATATAGTTGCGTGCTATTATCCGCTTCAGACTTATCTATCTATGTTTGCATATCGGAATATAACAGCATGTCGACAGGATGCTATACAGATGGTGGCAAATTTAATTATACGGTCAAAAAGTATGTCTATAGATCTATTAGTATACAGAAAACCATCAATCAACCCGTGTTCTTAAACATGATAAACCGCAAAACAATACTACATTTACGTGAACAACATCGAGACGACTTTTAACTGCAGCAAGATGGCACAAAACCGCACCTTGAAACCACTGTGCGTGCACTATTTCCCAACGAATTTCACAGCAGATTAATCGGATGTCGAGGAGTCGGCGATTGGCCGTCACGCTCGCCTGATGTTTCTTAAAAGATAGTGCTTTCCCCCGCAAACCAGGTACTGCATGGTTGTAGCTAGAAAAACGGGAAATTAATCAAACGGTAATGTATTTTTACAAATAATAACTTTCATGAAGTTTTTCAAAGGCTTATATTATAATACACTCGCATATGCTGAAAATGTCGTTCGTGCAAATCGAAGAAGTGAATTAGCTAGAAGACATTAAACTGAAACAAAATGAAATTGAAACAATGAAATTTAAAACCTAAAATTTCCCGCTTTTCTAGCCACCACCCTGGATTTATGACATGATTTAGTACATCATGCCATCTTTTTAAGGAATTGTGTCTAGAGTTTTAACTATCGGTTGCAAGAGTTGAAAAATACCGATAACAAGCAGTTCCGGTCGGCGTTAGATCAAGTCTAGTATTGTTACCTTCGCCTTGGCGGTTGCTGTTTTCGGTCGTTAGTGTTTGTAACAATATTCGTGTACAGCTCGACGTCTACATCGCTTGACCAATCATCACTAAAATGTAGTCAAAATAGCAATCATTGTATAACTTCGAACTGGTTTAATTTTGCAACATCAATGTTAAAGGTAAAAGTCAAGATCACAGTGAAGCTCAAAATCACACTTTTAGCGATACCTTCGGTTCTGTTTATCATAGAGACTCGCTACTTGAAACATAGCGGAGCCAATGAAATTCAGCATCTTATATTAACTTGTGAGCGACCTTTGAGATTGACCTTAAAACTTCGATGAAGGTCGAGATTTGACAGAATTTTAACTTCCTATTTTTCGAAATTTGTATGTATCTATCTGATTTAATTTGGCAACAAGACTTACTATGCAAATTATCAGCCTGGTCAGATAAACAGCTCTTGAGTAATCATAACTTCGAGAATACTTACTACAATATAAAAAGTAAGGCCGAGATATCCTTTTTTCTATACAAGCGAGTCACCACTTAGCAAGGCCCAATGGCCATTCGAGTATACGGGTTAACTGAGTTTGACAGGTGACCGGTGAAACATTGAAGGGATTAGTAACGATATTTGTAAACTGGTCAGAATTGATTCCTCCAGAGGACGGCTAAAACAAGAATTTGTTTACATTGGATTTAAAACGGGCATGTTGTGTTTAGTCGGAAAGCAGCCTCGTGGTACTGTGTTCCACTGAAGGGTAGTTTTAGCAAATAAACTTTGCTCATAGAAGTTTGGTTTAGTTTTAAGTTCAGAGACAGAGATAGAAAGAGAGCGAAGGAAAGGGAAATTATTCACAGTGGTTGTAAAAAGACAGTTTTTTATTGTGAATGTTTTAGAAGTGGGGGCATACACTGAAGTTTAGTCGGGCACCTGCCATGAAAATAACGATAAAGTTAAGAACCTAATTGTTATGTTGTCAGGTGAACCTATGGAGTTTCACGACTGTCTTATGTTCGTGTAATTACATTATTTGCTACATGTGTTTGGATTCTAAATTAACGGAGATTGTATGGGTTTCCTTTTTCATAACTACATGCCTACATATGTACCCCCCCCCCCCTGTATATTCGATCCGATTTTGTTTCAATTGGCTTTTGTTCATCATTTCATGTCGCAAAAACATTCAGGTCTCAAGTGAAAACTAGTTTTACTTTGAGGTTTCTGTTAAAAGACCGACTTACATATAATATAATATATAGTTTCAACCTCTCAATATTAAAGCGAGAAACTGCGGGCTTCCAGGTCATAGTCTAATACGCATTTTGCTATGAGTAGATATCGATCAAGGATTAGATTTTGACACATTCTTTGAGATGTTAAATATTTGAGTATGTATTATATACATAACATATCGTCTAGATTTATACGCAGGTTGTTTGTAATGAAAACGGAAACGAGACAGTTGCTTGAACGGATATAAATCTTTTTTATGATCATCTTTTCCTGTAGTTATGAACTAATATATTTTCTTAGAAAATAAAGCTACAGTGTTATATACGTTGATTGTCGATGGCGAAGAATACACAAATATAACACAGCTTTATAACAATTATATATATATATATATATATATATATATATATATATATATGTGTGTGTGTGTGTGTGTGTGTGTGTATATAATTATATAAAATGTGTATACAAAGGTGTTTTTGTACAACGGAATCGCTACAGACAAAGCCTTCATCAGGTGATGACTGGGGATTCAGATACGGTTTCGGGACCGAAGCCTCATCACCACTAGCCCAGGACGCTCTAGCCGTATCTCTCGATACTACCAGATTTATTTGGGTCGTCGTCACTCTGTGTGGTTCTGATATCCATGTTGATGCAATTAAAGCCTTGTCATATATTTCCTTTATGTATTGCACATTGTGTTATCGTGACAGATCCACATCATTGTAGAATGCAAATGATGAATCGGCAATGAAACCTCAACAAACGACCTTGACAGGAAATACAAGCGTTTTCGAGCCATTTATGACATAAATTTCCGATTTGCCATGCTGAGCTCACTCACAATTTTACCTCAAACGGAACCGTCAATACAATTACGAAAATTCCTTTAAATCAACAACCTAAATGACAATATCTGGACGCTGATCCTTTTTATGTTATTTAAGTTTAAAACTACGCGAGTTATATATTTAATAAAACATTTTGAAAAATAACAGAATTCACTGCTTGATTATTTCTTGTTTTATTTCAAAAAATGTTTAAATCTTTTTTGTATCAAAATCGAAAGAATTAATGAATGTTTTATAAGTATCACTAAACTTTCGATTATTTGTCGAGTGACAAAAAACTAATAAATAAATAGCTGAAGAACAGTAGATAATTTCAATGAGCAAGGAATAAATTGAATGCTAAACGTAAATACAATTTATGGTGTGATGATAATTCTGGCGTCATAAGATTTAAATGGTAAACGTTTTTCTAGAACTGCACTCGGCTGCTTTTTGGAATTCTCTTTATTTTTCCAGCTTTTTGTTCATTTGTTTTTTGTAACCTAAAGATGATTTGACGAAGAATTGAAAATGGAACACTCTGTATTTTTTTAGAATTTAACACAAAAAAGATTATCAGAATTATATAAGGTACTTATACTGATTAGGACCCAACTAAAATCGACTTAGTCGGTAGTTTCTGGACGTTTATGTAAACGACCGGAAAATGCTGTATATCTCATCACATCACAATGCAGGAATATAAGCAGACGATAAGTAAACTGTTTAATTGATTGAATCGCGACATTAACTTGTTAGAAATATCCAGATTAGAACCCTAACCGACGACCTGTCGATTTCAGCTTGGGTCCTAATCAAGATAAGTACCCCCTATACCTAATGCTAACCCCTAATGCTAACATCGTTTTAACACTGATGCAGTGATATTTTTCTTAAAAATTAAATATTTAACTTGTTAGAAAAACCATCCACCATTGTTGTATATCCAGCCTTGTTTTTGATTTTTTGAACGCAGGCCACCGACATTTCATTTGTCTTTTTCTGTTACTTACATTCGATAAACTATCGACGCCAATCGATTTTAGCTTGGGTCCTTTTCTGCATAAGTACCGAATTAAAAATGATACAAACGTATAAGCAAGCAGTAAAATATTGTAATGTTTCACAATGTTAGCTTAAATGAAAGTTTGCTGTCTAAATACACACACACATATATATATATATATATATATATATATATATATATATATATGGGGTAAGGTACACGATGAGTCATGAAAATGAAATGCCGTGGTAGACAAAATGTGTGAAAATTGACAAACGAAAAACAGGTTTAAATGCAGGAGAAAAACAAAAACAATAGATTTGACCGGTTTCGTTCGTGTTAGCGAACGTCTTCAGAAAAAGTGAAGATTTGGAAACAATTTTATTTTGAAGGCACACACATGGGAGACGGAAAAGATGATCCGATTGGACCATATGAGAAGACTTTTAGTGACATTAAAATATGATTTGACAAGTGGGTGACATATTCTTCTTTATTTCTTATTCTTTTTATACTTTTATTTATTTTTTATTTTGTCACTTTCACACCTACTGAGCGATAAAGGCTAGTTTCTCTGTCTTCTTCCGTCTTATCGCCGTTACCCCCTCGCCTACCGCCTCTCCTATACTAGCTCAGTAGGTGTGAAAGTTAAGAAGAAAAAGAAAATAAATAAAAATATAAAAAATAATAAGAAATAAAGAAGAATATGTTACCCACTTGTAAAATCATATTCCAATGGCACTAAAAGTCTGCTCATATGGTCCAATCGGATCATATTGTCCTTCTCCCATGTGTGTGCCTTAAAAATAAAATTGTTTCCAAATCTTCACTTTTTTTCTGAAGACGTTCGCTAACACGAACGAAACCGGTCAATTCTCTAGTTTTTATTTTTCTCCTGCATTTTAACCTGTTTCCGGTTGTCATTTTTCACACACACAATATATATATATATATATATATATATATATATATATATATATATATATATATATAGTAGCTGTCTACTCGTTTCGAATATGACCATTTTTTGCGTATCCTAGTGATACTAGTAGTATAAAACCTCCGGTGAGTTGCGCGAATATGTTGTTTAGGTCTGCTAGACCTTTCCAGACCATACCTCAAACGTGGCAAACGTTGTGATGATCTGATGGGATGCCATATTTGAAGCAACTTCTCGCCTGTGCTTCATTCTGTTCCTTATACACCTGTTTGTGATTCTATTCACCAAACGAACACGTTACAAAGTTACCAAATTTCAAGCTTACCATGTCAACTGTATTGTCAAGTCTTCACACGTTACCACACCCCCACCGGCGTATTTCTCAAGAGGTGTTATGCAACAAACAGTACACATAGTTGGTATCTACATAAAGATGACATACTCAAAATAGACGAGTACACTAACAGGGTTATAGTAACTAATGAGTGTGCCGCACGGCGACCTCTCTGTGGGTATTCTTGTGATGAACCTGGTAACAGAGAAGATGTCTGATCACCAGTAGCTACTTCATTGGCAGGTGTCTCATCGGAGTGTTTACTCTTCTAGATAGCTGCTTTAAAGAACGGTAAATACGAAATTTTTCCTCGTGATCAGTTCATATACCTATAGCTGGGATACAAGTTTCTGGGCAACAGAACGTATTCCACCCACCAGTGGGTCATACATTCCTAAGCTCCTCCGTAGGTTTCTGGAAGTTTCAATAATGTTAGCCTACAAGATATACAAAATATAATTAAAGCAAAAACAGGATATTCCCATTGACCTTACTCTTAAAGACCTATACATAGGAGGAAAACATTCAGCACGAAAGAAAGTTCCACAAACCCGCATAAAACTACTGGCATAGGAAAATGTATTACAACGAGGTTCCTGAACATCGAATTGATTAAGACTACAAGACCAGCGAGTCAAACGAGCTTGAAGAAAAGAAGGAGATAATAAATGAGACAATTTTGGAAAAAACATGCCATAATAGTATTAATAGAAAAGACTGAGACTAGCAACATCACGTATGGATAATGAAAATAACAAAGTGGTTGGCCAACAAAATTACAGATAAACTTCTGAAACTTGTCAAGAATCCTACAAAATGGACAAAGATTCACCTAATATGACAACATTACGGTATACAAAGTCTGACATTAGATTTGTAGAGATATAGAATAGATACAGGCGTAAGAAAGCGTTTGGCGCGATAAAGAGACCCGATTATACGAAAAGCAGAAAGAGCAATCGATCTAATGTATGAAATCCAACAAAGATTTGATGAGAAAGAAACAGTACAAAAACAGTTAAAAATGAATACTACGTTTATTTTTGCATTGATGTCAACATAAGGTGTTTTTTAGGTTGTGTGTATCTTCGTTTGTCGTGTAACGAATCGGATTTGAAGGAAATTAATCTGTATTTCGATGACGGTCACGTAGATCCGAATTTAGAAGAAACGTGTTGAAAGTAAACGTTATTTAAATGATTGTAAAGCGTAAATAAATTCACATAAAATATCCGAAAAGAAACTGATTTCTGTAAGTCTTTTTAAAATGTCTAACTTTTAATTAGTTAATTTTATGCAAAGGTTTGGTTGTTTGACTGTTTTTTCTTACAGTATATCAACCCTTTTCGGGTTATTTAATGCCGAATCCAGTCATTTTGGTAAAAGTTTTTATGCTTCGAGTTCTTTATACCATACAATATTTATTAATTTTTGTTTGGTTTGGTTGCTTTGTTTTAAAGTATATCAACCCTTTTCGGGTTATTAAATGCCGAATGCGGTCATTTTGGTAAAAGTCGTGTCATGCTTCAAGTTCATTATATGTTCAGGTACTTATTCATGATGTTTGGTTTGGTTTAGTTGTTTCTTAGAGGGAAAGTGTTGTTTTTGTTTTTTTGCTTTGCAAAATATAATTGAGTAGGGCAAAGGGAAAGGAAAAAAAACATATCATCAATGTTTGGAGCATTTCAAACCAGGAAGCCGGTATATTCAGACAGCCTGATCAGATAGCACCAGTTTATGTTAAGGAAGCAAATAATGAATAGATTAAATAAAACTTCAACATGTCGCTATGCTTGTTAATTTTATTATTAAATCAATTTTAATTTACATACTTGGAACAATCGTAGATTGACTTGGCTTTACGAGCCTCCCTCAATTCGAAAAAATAGCTTGAATCTCTTTTCGGTCTGCCAAACCAGCAGGGCATCCGTTGAAATTTCCTTATATTTGCCCATTGATTAATTATTGTTAGTTATGTTTTAATATATTTTTTGAAGACGCTTAACAAATATATTCGCTTATTTCAATGATTTTGGTTAAACAATATACGTTAGTTTTTCTTACGATATCGATGATCCATTTTGCAACACGACAGATAACTAGTAAAACATTTAGTGTTTGTCTCGAATACGTAAATAAACGTAGTGCTTTTAAAGTGTTTTTGCAATTCAAGACTACAGCTTCATTTGAAAATGGCTCCTTAATTAGTAATCACTCGTAATTTATTACTGAAATACAATTCTCACAAAAATTAAATAATAAAAATGAATACAGTATATGATTTGTGAAAAAAAGATATGCGCTAGCAGTCGCCACCAGCTTCTACGTCCGCTAGGTATTTAATTCCTAATTAAACAAGGAACTAGTGGCAGTATGCTAACTATTGCATTCTCTATTTTGAATTAGTGTATTGACATTAAATAGGCGATTTTTCTGGCGAAAAGGGGAACATTGCTATTTCCTGATCGGCTGTTTTTGAGTGGATGGTATATAAGGATTTAGAATGCTCTCATAGTATGCATCAAATTTAATTTAGAAAAATCAAAACATAATTTTTTGTAAATATTTCTATTTCTATCGCACCCTCTCACTTTATAGAAATACTTGCTAATATGTCTTTTTTAAAAAACTAATTACACCTTAAACAAGGCAAGTTGCCACTGTAGACATAAGGAGCTATTTATAATTATGATAAAATTTTAGGGGGACTCATCCTAAATTGTGAACTGTGTAGCATGATTTTTGTTCACATTAGTTTTAAAAACGACATTTTCCTAATGATCATGTCAGTACAGTCGGGGAAACAGGAAGCGGGAAAGGCATTCCAAAGGTCGGCAGTTCGAGGAAAGAAGCTAGTCGAGTAGAATGTTCTCCGGCATCTAGAAACCTATACTGTGAATGGATGGGATTTAGCTGTTTAACGGGATAGTCGAGTATATTTACATCAAGGGGGCACTAGAGCAGTAAGTTCATCGGAGCACATTTCATTGAAGTACTTGTAAAACAAGCACAAGGATGCAACATTGCAGCGATGGGACAGAGGCTGAAGCTTGGTGGATAGTGATGAACCTATTAGATTAGACACTTGTTTTTGCACCTTGTCTAAAAGGGGAGATACTAATGGATGGTGCACCAGCCCAGATGTGGCAACAATACTCCATGGATGGGCAGATGGTGACTTTGTAGATGTATAAGATACTGTCAGGTGTAAGAAGTTTTCAAGCACGGAAGAAGAAGCCCACTTTCTTTGCAGCAGCCTTGGCAATGTCTTCTATGTATTTGTTCCAATTCATTGCTTGCTTCTTTGCCAATTTAATATTTTAGTGTGAGAAAGATCAAATGAGAAGAGAAGTGATAAGAAGATAGGAATAGCGGGATAAGAAGTGGTTGTAGAGGGCAATGACGTAAATAAAGGATAAATGAGACGAGAAGTGCTGGAAGGATGGGATTGACGTAAAGAATTGCATTACAGTATTGCAAGTCTATCTTGTGGAGGCTCTCTGACAATTTATTTGTCTTTTTTTAGTTTACTTATTTATCTCCCTACAACGGCACAGATCAACAGGAGGTCAGCTTTTAATGTGGTAATATCCAGCTACCTCAAAATGGAGTATATTGAATGGAGAACACAACTACTTGTATAGTGAAAGAGTACAAAACGACAAGCAGTAAATATATGTCCTTCATTAAACGGACGTAACAACACGTATAAAGTAAACTGCATTATTTTATAAAAAAGAAAATTATTCATAAACGCTTAAAATAATTCAGTAAAGAGGCACATTCACACATACACAACATATTCTTTAATATATGTTAACGATTTTCCAAACAGCCTTCATGACGCCACCATATTTTTACGAATATAACAAATGGTTAACTATTTATGATGCCAGAAAAAATATAACAAACTGATCGATGACCGATATCTGCTTTTATCGAAATGCGTATTGAACTCTGATCTGAATTTCCGCAGTTACACTCGTCACTATTGACAGTTTGACACGCTATATTCTGTTATATGTAAGTTGATCTTTGAACATAAACCGCAAGGCACAACTGGTCTCCACCTGAGACCAGCATGATTTCGCGCTAGGAAAAGCAAAGGCAGAGGGCCAATTGGAACCATACCAGAGCTAATGTGTAGCACATTTGTCCACGCTGTGAGTATGGAGACAGAAGCCTGAAGGTGGTAATAAGATACGCATAGATATATACGCACATTACACATAAATTTGAGCATGGTAATAAATAGAAACACAACACTTCTCTAGACTATTCCATATATGAGATCACGGTCTGATCGTTATTTTTCATTATATATATAATTATTCAGAAATAATATATTACAATTAACTCATATACCCATGTGTTTGATGCTAAACCTGAAATACTCAGTATAATAGAAAGCAATCCTTGCTGGTCACAAGGTTCGAACCCCAATACGATAGGCATATTTGGCTTAGTAGTCGGAGCGCGCACGGATATGCCTACCACACATTGTAAGAAAATGGGAGAGTGGACTAACATATAAATGTCAAATTTGGCGGCCATCTAGCAAGCCGTAAACAGAAACCCGAAGAATCAGAAAGAGATCATTTTGTCGTTCTTACATTCGGATCTACTGTTCTGTGTAATGATAATTTAAAAAAAAAAAACATAGCCCGTTAATTTCACCTGAAGTTTATATTTATTTTTACAGACTTAAATAAGTCATTACTACAATGCTAATCATAAATTACAGGAAATAGATAAATGCTGCCATGGATGTGTTTCTGCGTGAATGCATTTGTGTGTTTGCGTATAATTGTGCAATCTCTCTACGTTTACAATTGATTCATAATTAAGTTTAGTCCCGCTGACAATTGAAACTCCGCTCTTCGTTTTTCGTTCTTGGTTCAACCTCAGCTCCACATCTCACTGACACATTCCCCTATTGAACAAGTAACCACGTATCTCATAATTCGTCGATGATTTTCTGCTTAGCTTACGAGCTGAAAACCATCCTCTTCGATTACTCATTCGATGTGTTATGTTGATCGTGCTTTTCGCAACGGCCACTTTTAGCGCCGTCTGCGAGCCTTGAGCACAACTGCCAAAGCCAGATGTTGAAATCGTTTTACTTGGATAGGCGCATTGATAGAAAAATATATCGCGTTCAATGTGTCTCCACCTGGCGGGAGGAAAAATGCTAGATAACGTTAAACTACATATTTAATGAGTACTTTTAAATGATGAAAAGAAAGGCGTTAAATGAATTTGCATAGAAGTGCATGGCACACGGATAGATGATTGGAGTATCAGTAACGTGTTTGATATAAATGAAAAAGAATAGGAAAATACTATGTTTATCTAACATTTGAGCTGATGAATCTCTATCAAATTTGAGGGGTCTTGATAGGATTAAAGGTCTATAGTACATTTGATGAGCCTCATCCTTTGTTATTCTCTGCAGACACAAACTTTCTCTGACAAACACAAACGTGTTGTGACTAGTCTCAGTCTTTTCTATAAATACTATTATGTCAAAATTGTATGATCTAGTCCCTGCTTCCTTTGTTGCAGCTTGTTTTAGTCGTTCGTCTAGTGGTCTTCGCCAATTCCCTGTGTTGCTACCTCGTTAAAATACAGCTTCCTATTCCAATACTATCTTTCAAAAGAATTGCAAGCTTGTGGAACTCTCTTCCTGATGACTGTTTTCCTCCTATTTATAGTCTTTTCAGGACTAAGTTCAATATACATATCCTGTCTTTGGAATGATAATATATCATTCGTTTTAACTGCTTGCATCAAGTGGCTTCATCCGTTGTCTGGAGCGATTTCCATTAAATAGATAGTATACTAAAGTTTAATGGTCCAACCTTTATTTCCTAAAAGCTTAAATATGTGCTTAAATAACACAGAATACATGCTAACATATTTCTTAGTTCTGGGATCGAGTTACTTTTAACAGAAAATAAATGTTATAGTCTTCTAATTAGCCGTAATCTGTAATTAACTGAAAAATGCTCTTATATTTTTCCGTCAGCTCTTATAACATGTTGATCCAATCACTTTTTTCATATTTTACAGAAAGAGTGATTATACACGATTCTTTGTTTGCCTTTTGACTAGGGGCGAAGTTAAGAATCTCTCGATATTAAACGTCATTTTTTTTCTGTTCTTAATCAACGAATGATAAATCTTCCTGACTGAGGAAATTCAAAATCTGTCCCAATACATAGTGCCCTTATTGGGTTCAAAATGCTCATTAAATAAACAACCGACCTTATGTCTAACTCTCCCCGCGTTAGGGTGAAAATTAAATACGGACTCTAGCTTTTCACCGTTACTTCTTAAGTGTTTTCTATGCATCTAATTTAAACAGTGTGTTCGTGCACATTGTGCATTCGACCGCTAATGAAAACTGTCGACGCTGAATGGAAGGATTCATAAAAAAATCAAATAAAATCGCTTATAAAACTTTCGATACTCATACATAGAGAGATATTATAAGTCGTTCCTATCTGAGTCGAAAACTTTCAGGATTAATCCAAAGAGCATAGGTTTTATTTACTCCCCCCCAGGAGTTAGGCACAAGGCCAGTTTTATCTTACTCCCACAAGTAAGATGTGACCCAAGATCGGGTCGAGAAAGTGGGGTTTGAAAAGCCAGCGCTCGAGAGGTGAGCACTCTGGCCATTTAAAAATTGCCTGGGCAGCCCCATCGGCATTCCCCGGTAGGGGCGCCTCAGACAGTAAGCAATAAACTTACTCCTCCCCAAAGAGGGGAGGCAAAGCCTGGGAGGGTGGACCTCCTAGAACTGCACAGGACAGGCGTGCAGTATCCATCGGAACAGATACTACACTTTGATCTTAGCCAAAAGGCCAAGAATCAATGATACACTGCTGTGAAGAAGCTTGTTAAGCACGTAAGCCCGGTACACCTTTATCTTGTTGCTAGTGGTTAGAATCTTGCTGTTCAGTACTCTATTTGTCAATCGAGCGATGGCTGTTGTCACCTTGCCGATACGTTTGTAGAGTTTAGCGTCCAGGGAGAGTTTGCTGAGGAAGCTGTAGTCAGCAATGGTGATGTTTGACTACTACTTACATTTTGGCCGAGGATGTTCACTTGATGTACGTAGCAATAAACGATCATTAAATTAACGCTTATTTTATGAGTATGATTGCTTGTTTAAAGCGAAATAAATGTTATTGTTACACTAGTTTCCGTAACCGGCGTAGCCCGGGATTAAACTTAATGTTGCAAAAATGATACGTGTCTTAAATAGTGCAAAACAATGGAAAAATAATATATTAAAATAAGAAAAAGCGAATAAAAATGAATACAATCAAAGCTGGATAGTCAATCGATATTAATTGCAGTTACATGGTCATGCGATGCTTATATTTTCAGAATGTTCCTTGTCAAAATCATTCTACTTTTTTATACTTTCATTTGAACGCCTTATTAAGCCTAATAAGGTGGCAAATGAAACTTGTATAAACCTATAAAGCAAAAATATTTGTATAAATACGAATTTATACTAAACAAATTATATATGTATGATCTTAGGAACCTATTTACTAATAACTGAGCTCGCTTTTTTAAGCTACTAGCGGTGCCCGGCAAATACATTGCCTGGGAACAGGTAAGAACCCTAGATTCTCATTGCTTCCACTTCTGAGCCGGATATAGACAACTAGAAGCGAAAGTAGAAAGTGGGCCTTGGGTTTAATTCCGACAGCTTTGTAACACTCGCTTCTCGTATTTTGTCCTTCACCTTTGCATTCAATGCGCGATGTTTCTGACAAAGGTGGAAGAATTGCTGTTTTTAGGTCGGAATCTACGAATCTGACACTTATCGTTGGCTAGTTTTTGACCTTGAAGTTGTATTCTTTTAGCTCCTCACATCAAGTAATTGCATGCCTTCTCTGGAGCGATTTCTTAAATATATATATATATATATATATATGGTAAGTCAATGAAAATTGATTAGACCTAATCAATTTTCATTGACTTACCATATTTTTGCTCTATCCAGTATATCGAGCTTTCCTTATTTCACAATAGGTCCAACACTCTAAAAGTTTACCTTTTAGTTATAATTTTCATATATATATATATATATATATATATATATATATATATATATATATATATATATATATGAATTTAAAAAGGATGCGCAGAAATCTCTCAAAGGCCCTTTTGACTATCATCTCTTCAAGAGAAAATCGATAGTTTTTAATCAATAATATCGTCGAAAGAAAGAGCAATGGGGAATTGAATGTGCCAAAATTAACGATGTAGCGATTAAAAGAAGTGAAAAAAACGATTAAAAAGCACTACGTTAGGGGGGAAATAGAACGGAGGGTGTTCAAAGTTCCCCAAAGAGATTTAGCGATCTGACAAATTCCTTCTGTCGGCACAAGGAAGGTTTGCGAATAGCGATAGAGACAGATTCCAATATTTTCAAATGGTTCTTGGAATCTGCTCTATGCAAAACCTCAAAACGGTCTATTTTATAGCTACTGGCACAACTTGGGTTTCAAGCAAATGCTGATATATATATATAAATGTATATTTATATTATTACATATACATATATATATATATATATATATATATATATATATATATATATATATATATATATACTTTTTTACTCAATATCTTAGTAATGTATATGAGTACAACATTTAATGTTCTGTAAGAATAAAAATTGTGAATAATAATTAAGATTTAGACGTTCCCATCATTTCTTAACTACGGAAGAACACCATAGCAGAAATGCACTTTCGCTGAGACTAATTATTTTGTTTAGGGTTGGAATTTTATATAATAGTATTTATATGCAAACATTTCTGTACTATTTTATATGTAAATTTTCAAAGTATTAATTTAATAAGATCAGCGTTTAATTAAAAAAGTTTACGAATATCTATTGAAAAAACATCCAAAAAATCCAAAAGAAAATTTTAAAAATAAAAAGAAAATACAAAATATATCTATTGACAGAAAATACAAAAAAAATACAAAAAAAATCTTTAAAAAAACTAAACAAATAATACATTCTTTCCCCTATAGATAATTTTCGGTTTGATGATTTAAAGTAGTAAATAGTTATTGAAGTGATTTCAAGCGGGCGAAGACAGTAAATTTTAAATATAATTCTTTTCTTTACATAATTCCGTGTTGAAACACGTTCATTAAGTTCACAGATACGAATTGTATCAGCATGATTCTTAACTCGGCTAATCATCTGCGCCAATACCTGGTCTAGAATGGATACTTTAAATTGTCATGCTAAGTGCATGTCCTGCTGTGGTATGCACCAGGAGAATTTGGATGACGAAGTCAATCATTGGTTTCGGCCATTTTCAGCGAGATAAATGTTGGAAATTTAATAAGTATGAGAGAACCAGACTCCTTAGTTTAAATCTAGGGAGTTGGCTTGTGAACGCCGAGAGTGGCATGCGTATCATCTAAGACTAGTGTAAATAGACAGAGTAATTAAAAAGAATAGGAGGTAACTTTATTCATAACAACTTAAACGTTAAATCCCTGGTCTCACGACCGACACAAACAACAAGATACCTTTTATATATGGGTATATATATATATATATATATATATATATATATATATATATATATATATATATATAAATGTATATACATATATATATATATAAATATATAAATATACATTTATATATATATATATTAATATATATATATATACATTTATATATATATATTAATATATATATATATATTAATATAAATATATATTTATATATATATGAATATGTATATATATATGTATATATATATATATGAATATGTATATATATATATGTATATATATATATATATGAATATGTATATATATGTATATATATATATGAATATGTATATATATATATATGCATATATATATGAATATGTATATATGTATGTGTATATATATATATGTATATATATATGAATATGTATATATATATGTATGTATATATATATATATATGAATATGTATATATATATATATGTATATATATGTATATATATATATGTATATATATGTATATATATATATATGAATATGTATATATATATATATATATATATATATATGAATATGTATAAATGAAGGGGAATGGAAAGGAATTAGAGAAAGCAAAAGCCAAATCAAAATTCAATTCAAAAGTTCAAAGCAGGGTATATTCCGCAAAAAGGCAATTTATTCAAGTTAAATTTTCCTTAAGCCAGGCTTTTCAAAGATCAAAATCTTATCATCAGAGGAAGTCGCTGGGATAGATAAGTTGGCAATGGCCAAGATTTTAAATTTGAAAAAATGAAATAAAAGTTGTAGGGAAAGAAACGCAGGGCAAAACTGTGCCAGGGTGCAAGCAAATGTCCGATTGCCAAAAAGTCCAGTGTCGAAGAGTCCAGCGGAGAGAATAAGATGTAGATAGGTAGGTCGTTAGAGGCACGAGAAGTAATGAGAGAAGTTTCAAAGTTAAATTCCAAGAAGCCACAACTTCAGGTACGGCGAAAATAGAAAATCCAAAAAGGGTAAAAAGTCCAATAAGAGGTACATTCGATGATGCAGGCAGGCGTAAGAGGAGATTAAGGTGGAAAATATTCGCCATTAAAGATACTTCCCGGGCAGAGATGACAAAGGAAAGTGTTTTAAAGTGGGAAAAAGGGGCAGCGAAAATATTTAAAGCCTGCCCAGTTGAGAAAGCCGGCTATAAATGAAGAAAAGCAAAGACAGTGAAAACAAGAATATAATATGCGACCAGTAGGCAAGGGAGGAAACGGGTAAGGGGTGTGTGGGAGGAGAGAGGGACGGGTACGAGGAAAGAGAGGGGGGGAGAAAGGGAGCGATGCGGTGAAGGAATGCGGATAAAACTAAGAGTGTGAAAGAGAGGGGGGGAGAAAGGGAGCGATGCGGTGAAGGAATGCGGATAAAACTAAGAGTGTGAAACATAAAGTTGAAATTGGAAGTTAGCGCGAATTAGGATTCAACTAGAAAAGGGGAAGAAAGGAGTGGGGGTAAGTTAACGAATGTTAGGATAAGGGGTTAAAATATCAGAATATGTATAAGAACAGAGTTCGGGTTTAGATGTTTAATAAAATGACCTTAGATATAAACAATGAGGCAAAATATATATGAAGGGTAGGACTAGAAAAATTAGTTAAAAATTAAAAGAGTAAAGATAAAAAATAAAGATAAAAATAGTATAAAAAGTAGAAATAAGAAAATAAAAGAATAAAGAATGAAAAATAGATAATAAGATTAGTCTTAAGCTCGCAGGGAAAATTAAATAAGCAAATCAATAACTTCAGTTGTTAAGAACAAGGAGCATTTAGTAAATAAAAATATTTAGAAAGCAGGGAGAATTGCGTTTTCTTAGCATGGCCAATTTTGTCTGATCCCCCTCTCCAAGGACTACGAACTTGGGTGGAATCGTCGTCGTTGGATTTTCATACAGATTTTTCTAAATTTACCAATACATTTGAACCCCATACTATTTCGATTTCCGTTTTTGGTGACTTTCATTTTCATTGAAACATACCCGTTTGAACATTAAAACTTTTTAAAAAACTTTTTCAAATTTCGAATATTGACTGTCCTCATTTGTCAACTTATCAATCATTACCTCCTCTGATGATAAGATTTTAATCTTTGAAAATCATGCCTTAAGGAATGAAAGAGAAGAAGAAGAAATATTTTTTATTTACTAAATGCTCCTTGTTCTGAACAACTGAAGATATTGTTTTGCTTCCATTTGCAGGTATAATTATTTTTCATTGACTCATCATATTTTTGCATTATCCAGTATATTGAGCTTTCCTCACCTCGCAATACGTCCAATTCTCTAAAAGTTACCCTTTAGTTATAAATGTTCATATATATATATATATATATATATATATATATATATATATGAGATAAATAATTCGTTCAATTTTAATAAATTAAAATAAATGAAATCATGAAAAAACACAGAAAGCAAAATAAATAAAAATATCATGAAATATGTTTATTAAGTTGATTGTTGCGAAATAATTTCAGTAATGTTATGGTTTATTAAATTCATGGTTTGATTGTTTTAATGAGTAATTGTTCGAACGCAAAAAAATACTTACGTTTCAAAAAATCACGTTGATTGTGGCATTTGCAAGCGATCATGTGTTCGTTAATTAAAACGATGAAGCAAACGAGTTGCATAAACTATGAGAAACAAGCATTCTAGCGGTCGAATGTTTAAATTTCGATCTTACTATATTCTTTGACAGGCATCGATTATTATTTTTAGTTGGAAGCAGTATGTTATGTAGAAGAGAATGAGGATGTGTAAATGAAATAACTTCGGTATTTTAAAATCATCTCCAATTGCTAAAGTAAAGACCCGGTTTATTTGAGTTAAGTAGGAGAACATTAATATGAGCCAGTAAAAAAATGCTTGCTCCTTTTTGTGGGAGATGTGTTTGTGAAAGGCAGAGAGATCGGAATAAATGTAAGAATCTTCTTAAAGAGACGTAATGTACTATTGTTTTCGTTTAACACGCATTATGAATTGTTGTAGGTGGTTAGCTGAAATGTGTTGCATACGAAGTAGTCGGTTGCATGGGAAAAAACGTAATTTTACTATATATATATAAAAGGTAAAGGTCGCATAGCCTGGACGCGCACGAGTGTCGTTGCCGACATCGCACACTGCCCATGGCCGTAGCGGCGGTGATTTGTTAAGAATCACCGTGTCTAGGGCACAGCATATATATATATATATATATATATATATATATATATATATATATATATATATATGTATATATATATGTATATGTATATGTATATATATATATATATATATATATATATACAGATTAAATGTCAGTTCTACGACCGAAATATCGGTTGACTTTAGAGATGTGTGATTCTCTGAACCAGTTTTTTCGTATGATTATCAACTAATTCCATATACTTACCATTCCATGAATATGTAATCAAAAAACGAAAGTAAGATATTCAAACCGACAAAGACTTGATTGGATTAATATATATATATATATATATATATATATATATATATATATATATATATATATATATATATATATACATATATATACATATATATATATATACATATATATATACATATATACATATATATACATACATATATATATATATATACATATATACATATATATACATATATATATATATACATACATATATACATACATATATATATATATATATATATATACATATATATAACTTTTTCGTTTTTGGACTACACCTCACCACCTGGATCACTTTTCAATCAACCTCTTGAATATATTTCCTGAATATGTTTTAAAGTGTATGACTTAGATGAACTGTATAGCTTTAACAAAAAAGTATGATTTGGGCTTATATATTTGATGTTTTATATACTTTTATGTATATTTATATATTTGTTTTATTTATTTTCAAAGTTTAATTTTATTACCTGCAGTAATGGCATTGCTGTAATGGTCTTCTGAGGAGAACATTTTTTTTTGGAAAACTCATGAGTTAAGGACTTTAAGGTACTTTGCCTGAACATTGAATTCTAATAAAATTTGATTCGTATCTTATTTTACTATTTCACTTTATATGATGCTATTAATGCTCTATCCAGTATATTGAGCTTTAGTTTTATCCGGATGTTCACTAATTAAATATATTAGTTGCCTCTTATATCTTTGTTGGATTAACTTTATATATATATATATATATATATATATATATATATATATATATATATATATAGAGAGAGAGAGAGAGAGAGAGAGAGAGAGAGAGAGAGAGAGAGATGAAGAACAGACAGTGCAGAACAAGTTTAAGATAGGATGGGTAGAAAGAGTGTGCGAAAGAGAGAAAGAGGAGAGAGACTGAGAGAGAGGGTTATCGATGTAGATAGATAAGGAGAGAGATAGAAAGAGAAAATAAGAGAGGGGGAAAGATAGATAAATATAGAAAAATTAGAGAAAAAGAGGGGAGAGAGAACGAAAGAAAGCGAGGGAGAGATGGTGATTAAGAAACAAGAAGTTAGAGAGGGAAGGGAGGAGAGAGAAAAAGAATTAAAGAATTAAAGAAAGGAAGGGAGGAAAGACAAAGAGTGGGAAAGTGAGAGATAGAGACATAGAGTGACATAGAATCAGAGAGAGAATAGAAGAGAGAGAGAGTGAGAGAAAGAGAGGGGAGAGAAGAAGAAAGTGCGATAAAGAGAGAGCGAGAGGGAGATGGAGAGATTGACAGACAGACAGAGAGCCAGAGAGATTGGAGACAAGACAGAAAGAGTAAAAGAAAGAAAAAGAGAGGAAGGAGAAGAAGAGAGAGGAGAGATATTAGGTTGACAGAGAGAAGCAGAGAGTCAGAAATGGAGAGGGAGTGAGAAATTAACGGTTGGACGGAAAATAAGCGAGATCTCAAAATGTGTTTTCCATTTGAAAACAGATTTTCTTTAGATCGATCTGCTAATGTCACGTGACATCGGAGTGACTGACAGTGTAATTCCAATCTGAGACCGATCCATTTCAATACACTTGAAATGCGGAAACTTGCGCGGTGGGTGGACATGTGATTGGAGGGAGTTCCGAGGTCGAGGTAGGTGGTTACCGGGGTTTGGATTGAAGTTGAGAGGGAGGAGGCTGAGCGAAACAAAGGCTGCAGTGTACGAGAATCAAGATAAGGCCGGAGCGTATTTTGTGGCGAGAGTGACGGCGGAGGTCGGTTGGCTGGGAAACGGGGCGCGAGGGTGGTGGCGGTGGTGGGCAGAGATTGGCATCTAGAGAAATTCTAGAGATGTAACGCGATCACTGCCCACAGACATTCGGTCTTTTTTACATGGTTTTCAACTATCAAAATAAAACAGAAAGTGAGAAAAAGAGAGAGAATGAGTGGGAGATAGATAGAGAGAGAGAGAGAGAGAGAGAGAGAGAGAGAGCAGGGAAGAGCGTGTGAAGGGGTGGAAAGTTAAAACGAATGAGATCAACAGGCCATTTTTTTAGTAAAAGCCGGAACAGAGAATTCAGCAAATATCTAAGAATGCCTGAGGTTTCTGGTAATGCAAAATAAACAGCTATTGATAAATTCATGAAACTGATTTTTTTTGTTACTGAACTGATTTAGACATGAGTGTTCCTTTATATATATATATATATATATATATATATATATATGAAATTAAAAATGGAAAAGCGGAAGACCTTTTCGCTCAACGTTTCGCCCAAATTTCACGTGGGCTTTGTCAAGAGCGGACGAAGCCCACGTGAAATTTGGGCGAAACGTTGAGCGAAAAGGCCTTCCGCTTTTCCATTTTTAATTTCATACCGTCGGATTATTTTTATCCTTTCATATACTCATATATATATATATATATATATATATATGTAAAAGAATGAGAAAATGTTCCGACGTAATGGAAGATGAAATAAGGAAAACCAAAATATTAATTAAATATCCATCTACAGTTCACCTTTATTAGAAGGTTTCATCACGACGGTAATTGAAAGAAAAAGAAAGAAATACAGCAACAAGTATCAAAGTTCTTTATTTTTCTAGACTTTGGTACTTGTTGCTGTCTTTTTCTTTTTCTTCAATCTCCCGTCCTAATGAAACCTTTTAATATAGATGAAACGTAGATGGACGTTTAATTTATATTTTGGTTTTCCTTATTTAATTGTCCACACACACACATATATATATATATATATATATATATATATATATATATATATATATATATATATATATATACATATATATATATCATTTATTTGAAAACTATATGTTACATATTTCAGAATCGTATCGCGGTTTTATCTGGATGGGTTGACTTTTAATATTTTAAAAATGCTATACTCAGCGTCCTGAAATGAAGTCAAAACACATGAGAAATCGCGTCTATCGATAAAAAAAACCGATGCATTCCTGAAATGTCTCCTTGGAAAAATATACTGGTTGGGAAACAATAGAGTTTTAAAAATGTATTATTTAAAGATTTGTGTTTTAACAATGGTTTTTATTTTATTCTACTAAGTGTTTTATTTGAGTATTTATGTGTAGTTTTGTAGTTTTATTTAAATAGTTGTATTTGGAAGATAATTTATAGATCGTAGGAGATTTACGGTGTCTTAAAAAATGAAAAAAAAAAACAGAGGAGAGATGGCATTTGAATCCCTCGTTTAAAAACTTTTTTGATACTGAAGTCTCCTTTTGAAAGGGATACCGGGGTTAATTTTATGAATCAGATTTATTATTTATTTTACGTATAGTTTTATGTTTAAAAGGTTTTATTTTGTTTGGTGTTTTATTTACTTATTTGTAGTTTCGTATTTTGAAGATCGTCCCGAAAAAAAAACGAAAACAAAGGCGTCTGAATTAATCGTTTAAAAACGGTGCATTGTTTACGTTCCCCTTTTTAAAGTCTTACTGGGTCAGAGCTAAATATAATATATGGGACTTCATCGTAATTAAGTTTTGATTAAAATTGATAAAATTATTTATGATGGATGTTGTCTGTTTTACTGCTTCAAATGTGTGTTTATATTTAGGGGTAACGGAGTGGCCTAATTTATTGATTAGGTTCTGAGTTGGATTCCTTCAAACAATTTTTAATTCATTCATTATTTTTTGTTAGTTTATTATTTATAGTTTAGTATTTTCCAAAAAAAAATTTTTTTTATATATTTTGATAATATTTCTCATATGTATGAGGGGGATCTGTATTTAAGTGGATTAATTATGTACTCGACGGATGTTGACGGATGATATATTTTGTCAGTGAAAAGGTTCATCTAATAGATATCTAATGTGTTAGCGATCATTGTCATATGCTAATGTGTTTGGCATATGTATTAATAGATTCTGCTGGCTTCATCTGATACGGTTTATGAATCTATTATGGGGGGTTGTGTGAGACAGAGAGGGTGGGTCTTAAGCAGCTATAATTCCTTTAATTATGTACGGTTGTACAGTTATATTTCTAGGAACAGGCAAATATATATATATATATATATATATATATATATATATATATATATATATATATATATATATATAAGCTTTAGGCTCGTGATTCTAGGCTGAATCTACGAACTGTGTCCGAGCCCATGCCACCGCCTGCAACCGCTACTCCTGCACCGATAAAGGTAGAAACCCCTAAACGACGTCGTCTGTAGGTATAAAACACTTTAATATATATATATATATATATATATATATATATATATATATAGAAGTTGAGCCATGTTCGGGAATGTTTAAAATAGACTGACACATTGCTATGAGGCATATCCCGACTACGTTCGTTGAATTATCTAGTCACAATTTTTATTTGTGCCTCCCTTCGCAATAATATAACTTAAATTCCTTTCTTGACGTTGTTATGTCTCGTGGCCGTATAGTTATGACGCTTGCTTGCGGAGTCTAGGTTCGAACCTTGCGACTGTTTAAGATTATCATTCCCTTCACTGATGAGAGAAAAAGATTGAAACGCTTGTGTATGTATATAACATGATTTACTTAAAATTAATATTGTTATAACCACTTTTAATAAGGTTAAACTCTAGCGAGGAAGTTAAAAATAGACTGGCACGTCTTTATAAAGCATTTTCCGACAACGTTCGTTGAATACTCTAGTCAGTCTTTCTGTCGCATAAATAGAACTTAAATTCCTTTCATGACCTGGTATTGTCTCGTGGCCGTATGGTTATTACGCTTGCTTGCGAAGTCTAAGTTGATGCTGTAGCATGGATGTTAACATTCCGTCTGAGATTATCATTTCCTACACTGATGAGAGCAAACGCTTGAAACGCTGGCGTATGTAGGTAAAAATAATTTAATCTCATTTACTTAAATTAATGTATATATATATATATATATATATATATATATATATATATATATATATATATATATAGGGCCGGCGGGACAGTTATAAAAGTTCTCCTAAAAAGGGGAGGGTGGTTAAACACATTTATATCAACTTAATTATTGATGACTGTAAAGTGGGGGGGGAGTTAAAAAGTGAGCCCCCCCCCCCGGTGCCGCCATCCATGATATATATATGTACTGCTGTTTGCTGCAAAGATGGAGGTATCTCTCTTACGGGCTAGAAGACTTCTCAAAGCTGCCAGTATCCTATATTTTTACAAAGACACCATTCTGACAATGTTCAACAACCACTAGTCCCAAAAGAGTGTCCAAAAAAGAGGCTCTAACAAAATAGGTGTTATACTGTGTTCCAAGCTCCAGCTAGAAATTATCACACATGTACTCGTCAGTGATTGCTCACCGACAACAACCGGTGGTGTTCCCAGGAGTCTGAGTGGTAACAGCCCTCCTCAGATTGCCATTACTATCGACTATTTTCCATAACGTCCGCAAATGATGTTGTGGTATCGCGACAGCCGCTTACTATTTATTTCTCGCTGGTAAGAACCATTGGTCTTCTCTTGGATTTGGGTGGCATTAACCCTCCTCAAGGTCCCAGCACTCTGCCAACTCTTCCAGTGGACGGCTGGTTTTTACTGTCACTCCACGGTCTTATTATTATTATTATTATTATTATTATTTACTCACTAGGAGTTCTCACACAGGTCATCAGTGATTTCTCACCGACAACCGGTGGTATTCCCTGGAGTCTGAGTGACAACAAGTCTCCCCAGATTTCCAGTATTGTCCACCTCTTTTCGATAGCCACCGCAAATAAATTTGCAGTATCACAACAGCCGTTTACCATTGATTTCTCGCCGGCAAGGACCATTGGTGTTTTCTGGGGTTTGGGTGACAGTAAGCCTCCCCGAGGTCCCACAGTTTCTGCACTTCCTTGACCCTATGCAAATAGTTTGTGTGGTGTCAGCCTAGACTGGTACCATTTTTTTTTTAATATATATATATATATATATATATATATATATATACAATAATATTTTAATGAATAAATATTAATTATTTAAATACCTATATATATATATATATATATACTTTTAAAAAATTTTTTTTTTTAATTTTATTTTTTGATTTTATTAGATTTTATTTGTTTATTTATTTTTCTTTTTTAAATATTTTTTCTTTTTATTTTTTTTGGGGGGGGAGCTGATTATTTTTTATTTTTTAATTTTTTGAGGGGTGCTGATTATTTTTTTTTTTTTTATTTATTTTTTTTGATGGTGTTTCTTGCTATTTCTGTTCATTGGTCCATTTTTGTGTTGTGTCAGTTGAGGCCGCTGTAATTTATTGGGGAGAGAGGGGGGGGCTTATTAAGTGATGTTTCTTGCATTTTCTGTTTCTTTGTTTGTGGTTTGTTCTTTCGTTAGTTTTGTTTTCTTCCTGTGTTAGGTTCCGTATGATCCTTCGCAGCTTATGCGGGTTAGTTTCCGCATTCAATAATATTTCTTCGTCTTCTTCTTCTTCTTCTTCTTCTTCTTATTCTTCTTCTTATTATTATTATTATTATTATTATTATTATTATTGTTGTTGTTATTGTTGTTATTGCTATTATTATTATTATTATTGTTGTTATTGTTATTGTCATTATTATTATTATTGTTGTTGTTGTTGTTGTTGTTGTTGTTGCTGCTGCTGCTGTTTCTGCTTCTATTATTATTAATAATAATAATAATAATAATAATAATAATAATAATAATAATAATAATAATACATTAAAACAATAAAGGGAAATAGACAAGGTAGGGAAAATGTGGGAGTACGAGAGAGAAAAAGAAAAAAGGGGGCTAGAGAGAGAACGATAGAGAGAGTGATAGAGAGAGTGATAGAGAGAGTGATAGAGAGAGTGATAGAGAGAGTGATAGATAGAGGTCAAGCGAGAAGTTTAAAAAGAAATATCACTCACACTTGTTAACCTTTTCTATTTTATTGTTTATTGCCCCGCCTACGCAGGGTAGCCTAGTATATGTGTATGCGTGTGTGTGAATGTATGTTTGCGTATTTGTGTATAACGTTTATTTTCATTTCATATCCTATATAGCCTTATCTGCATAAATTAGTCCACGTCTCTTCAATCCCAAAGAATTATTCATCGATGATGTGTCTCCTGCTAAACGTTCACTTTGTAGTCGGTCTCGTCTTATTAATCCCATTTTATGCATGAACAGCACCTCATCAATATTTAAACTTAACATACAATAGTTCACCTCACATAAATCATAGCTTTCTATATTTCTTCTCGTCCTTGTCTTTTATTTAAATGTCTACGTCTATTAATCCTAAGTTTACTGATCTATTTCTGTTCATAAACTTTGTCTATTGATCTATATAATAATAAGCTATGGCAATTTCATTTTCGTACGTACGTTATAATCTTCCATCATTTGTTTAAAGATTGGATCGCCCGATAGCCCGATCACACGATCGCCTGGGATTCGATGAAAAAGAAGTATTTTTTAAATATCATCTGATGACGCGGTTGTGGCGAACTTGAAACTCGAACTAAAACTCACTTTCTTAGCCTTCGTATTAGAATAAGAGCGTAGTATTTGTTCAGTTCAAACATCGTACTATAATATCGTGGGGTCTGAATTTGCGCTGGAGGTCCATAGAAACGAAATATAATAAAACTTTATACAGTGGTTTTGGAAAAAGATACCTATAACCAGATATATTTTGATCATACATCAACCAAGTTACTTAATCAAGCCTATTTCACTTCTTACAAGGGTGGGGTATGTGATCGCGTCGGACGTCCAACATAGATGTATATTTTTAAGCACATAAAATATTCAACTGATGGAGAATACAACTGTAGAATTTCCACAGGTCCCGCTAGTCTAAAATTATTAATAGTAAATTTGTCAATGTATATTTCTTAACTATATATGATAATTGTTACTTCTTCTAAAGATAACATCAGTTGTAGGTCAATGTGCATCCGTCTAGACAATCACCCTAACCCCAGCATGGTGTGTGCCGTGGTTTTCTTCTACTTCGTTATCTATTCTGGCCGCATCGTCTTGGCGATCGCCGAGGGCGCGAACACTGGTTTACCATTTGAGAAAAACAAAACAACGCAACTCACAAGAAAAACACAAACTCAGATACATTGTGTATAAGCCAGTTGAAACTCTGAGTGTGTGTGATACCGTCGTGGACTGTCAACGCTGTCAACTCTCTTAAACTCAAAACTGTCGTAAACTGGCAACTCCGTACAGTAACGGAAACTCGTCATAAAACTCAAACGTAGGAATACCTAGAAATCCTATATCCGGCCTTTTGTCTCGTTGGCCACCCCCTGTGTGTCTATGCACTCTAACTTCAATTGCCTTTCTGTGTTTTGATAAGTTATTTCCTATCATTGTCCAGAGGCTCAGCTCTGGGCGGAGGATAAACAATGTATTGTGCGATTTAGTAAATCATTTAATCGGCTATGGAGATATCATACAATACAAGAAATACGTATTGTATATTGTAGAAGGAGTGGCTTTTAATCGTTTGATGACGCACTTAGAAAATGTTTTTATTTGGGATTAAGTTGTGATTTTTGGCAAGCGCATCTTCGATAAAAAAAAACGAAAATGGTAATCACGTTACGAGTGATGTGCTCGACTAAGTGAAGGAAGATTGCAATGAAAAATCGATTGGGAAGCGAGCCGAACACAACGTATAAAACTGAGCCCTAAAATTACTAGTTAAACTTGTTGATTAATTAAAAATAACAGCAACTAGAGGAGGTTCCTGGCAACATTGTTGACAGGTTATCAACGAGGTAGTCATCATCGTCATCGTCTAAAGAAAAATCCCGCCGAAAAAGTAGAATCCGGAACCCCAGACATTTGACGACCACGGCGAAATGTATAACTATTATCAAATTATTCAAAACGCAGCTTATCACATAAACATATTCTTGTTGGTAGACGACATACGGCAGCAATACATTTAATTTCCTCTATTATGTTGGTGTAGTCATCTTATTTGTAATAATAGCTCCCGTAAGCGTTATTAAAAGAATAGTGCAAAATCAATTGTATGTTTACAGTCCCTTTGGAGTTTACTTTACTTGATAGTATCCTTGTATAAACATATAGTACCCCTAACTACTTCCTCATTCTGTTATCCACCAACAATACTGCTCTCTCTGTCAGTTTAATGAATAAAAAGTTCTCCTCCGCTCATCCGCTATTTCATACTAGCGACTTCCTGTCTGTGACGTAAT
Source organism: Sepiola atlantica (assembly GCA_963556195.1). Classification (NCBI taxonomy): domain Eukaryota; kingdom Metazoa; phylum Mollusca; class Cephalopoda; order Sepiida; family Sepiolidae; genus Sepiola; species Sepiola atlantica. Next base: position 33,880,194 of record OY744528.1, read on the forward strand.
TTCTAGCACACGTATCTCTCATTCTACTTGTTATGGAAAGTGTACTCTACTTAATTTTTAAATTACCATTCTAACCTTGATTTCACACGCCTATATGTAAATATAACTCCATATAAATAACATAAGTAATACAGCAATACAAAATACATATCCTGGATTTAATTTATTTACTAACCAAAAAAACGAAACAATATCGGGAAGGTATAAAATATCAACTTCAGCATGGCCGCTACATCCGAAATCGGAAACTGCGAATGGCTTCCCATCAAAAAAAAATCCCAATGCCGGAATTTTGGGGTAGGCAGATAATTTGTTTTTAACACCTTTTTTCATTATTGACAAAAAAATAAATTGAACCGTTTTTTATAATTGGAATATATTTTATTATTTTTAATTTTGACTATATTAATTTACCAATAATAAAAAAAAATGTTTATAATTGAAATGCATTTTTCATGTAGAAAAATATGTTTTAATAATTATACTATGAAATATTATCCAAATATATTACAAAGTATCACACATTTATCACCAATAATAAATGTTTTATAAAATATGATATAAAATCTCTACCTAAAGCTATGCGGTCTAAAATAATTAATGGACCAACACCGGTGTGCAACTTTCTACTCCAAAAACGACAGCATTTATGAAGTTGACACTTTCTATTTTAATATAATGTCAATGGACGCAAAATATATAGTAGGCGACAAGAACATCAAATAGATTTAGTTTTTTCCTTTTCCTTGACACTGTCACACACCGAGAAGATAACTCAGAACGCCGTATGCGATATTTTACAAAGTAATGCTTCCTGGCGAGTGTTCCCCTATCGTTGCTACGTTTTTCACTCAACCCTAATTGCATTATTTATGTTAGTAAATACTTGTCCATTCACTCGATATTTATTTCTGATACTTCACAGTTGGGTGTCTCACTTCGTAAACAGTCATTGTTGATCTCAGTTTATTCATAAAATTATGTCTGTTTTTTTCCTCCGGTCTTTATAAACTACTTCGATTGATCCAGATGCCCCAACGCCAATACACTTATTTATCTCTAATAAATCTCATTCTTCTTTTTTTCTCTCTCTCTCTCTCATATATATATATATATATATATATATATATATATATATATATATATATATATATATATATATATATATATATATATATATATATATATATATACATGAACCCGATTTCAACTTCCTTCGGATTTATACCCCCTGGATATTTGTAACAAGTTAATTATATATATATATATATATATATATATATATATATATATATATATATATATATATATATATATATATATATCGTCGGCCACCACAAATTAGCTTGGAAGTTAGGAGGAATTAAACTTTGTAAATGCCAAGTCGGCGGGTATTTACAGCATGCAGCGAAGAGGGATCAACAAAAACAACAAACTGTGTTGGATCTCGACATGAAGCTAGTAGTACTGCTTGTTATTAAATTCACTCAGAGTGCCCAGCTTTAGTAAAGTGGGCTATATAATAACATTTATGAATAAATATAAATTATTTATTACGCATACAGTAACCACAGCTACTACTTTCCTTCACATTTTCATGATGTCAACTCCAAATTTCGATAAACTAGCATGACATTTTTCTTCAAGGTCTGAAATCTAGATACGAATAAAAGACCTAACCTACTCATGTTTATCAATATCTTCATGGCATTTAATGTTGCTTGACCGCTTGTTAGGTTTAACAGCATGTCAACCGTCGTTGTTCTGGCCACGACGGTAGAAAAGCTCCTAAAAGCAATGTATATCGAGCTTTAAAGAATATCCTGGTAAAATACCTTCTGGTCGACGTTCAAAGCGCTAATCTAATCAGATCTGCAACGGTCAATATTGGCAAATCACCGAACAAAACAGAAGGATTGCGTATCCAGATTGTGTGCTATAATAATCTGAAGATTATGCAACACTGCAAAGTTAGTCAGATTTCTAATTAAGTTACTTTTTGTTAAATTATCAGCAAGATAATGTCCGTATTTGCTAGGATACATTATACTTTAATATAATCGATGCATGTAAGTAAATTGTAATGAATGTAGTAGACGTTCGAGTTCAGTATGTTTTAAGAAGTTTTATTTTACTACGTTCTACACAAGAGTCAGGCCGCTGTTAGAATATGGCTTCTTATATGAGAATTCACAAAGGGAAGTACTTCATCTTCTGAGGATTATGTAATTAATTCAAGTAACGGTTGTTTATATAATTTTATGCCGAAACAGTAGACGATTCGTTATGAGATCAATCGATTTGTTGGATTATATGTTGTAAATAGTCTATAAAGGATAGTTTATATTAAGCCCAAATATCTAGTTATAAAAAGTACTACCAATCCAGGTCAGTGTGACATGGGAGAGAGAGAGAGAAAGAGAGAGACAGACATACAGAGAGAGAGAGAGAGAGAGAGAGAAAGAGAGAGAGTATATCAGTGTGACATGTTCAGGTTTCGCAGTCAGCACAACATTTCTGAGATTCGTTGACCGTGTTATCTTGTAGATGTCTAGGTAGAAACATTAGGTCAAGTAGGTTACCATTACTTTCCAGACTAATATATCCACACCTGTTATTCCAAAATGGTCACCAATCTGGTACTGGCCGGGCTCAACGTCGCTTAACTTCGAAGATCTAATGAGAACTGGTGTGTCCACGTGATTATGCAGTATATTTGTAAATATGAGAAAAGTGGCAAATAATAGGTGGTTTTACACTGCAAAAAGCACTCAAATAAAGGTCTCACACCTGGCGGAAGTGTTATCGCATATCTAGAATTGTTGGGGAATAGCTAGATTCGTTGGTAAGCTGGGAAATAGGGTAAGAAGAAAACGGTTGAAAGGGCTAGGAACGATGTGTGTTGGGTTTATAGGGTGGTGTAGATGTGAACACCTTGCCTAACTGTGTCAAAAGCAGTTTAGTGCCGTGGCCGGGACAAATTATGTTTAGCCCATAGATGGAATACTGATAAGAACTGCTAATCTGTTCCATAGTTAATCTTGAATTAATTATGACTGAACTCCCGCAAAGCTCGAAAATAGGGGCCTCGCCACTGGACGTACTTTAAGAACCGTACATTGTTAAGATTGTATCGTTGTTTATCGGATGTTCAGCTTTTGTAACATGAAAAAAGGATTTGGGTCTTAAAATATATCAAACAAAACAGATAAACTCCATCTACAATCGGTGTGGAACTGGACGCCGAACTTTTTTACTTATAGGGTCACCGCTTATCAAAGCCCGGGGTGAGGGAAATTCGAAGATATAGCTTAAAGAGATTGTCAGTTAGACGATGATCACCACCACGAGAAGAGCGGAACCTACTGACGGATGGGCAAAATATTATTTAAGAAAAGTTGATATTCTAAGACGACGGATCAACACGACCAGTTTGTAGTCGGTTGAGAAGAAGATTGGCAGATGAGATTTCTAGGGAAGAAACTTTGTTCTTCATGGAAGTTTAGTTTGGTTTTAACTACAAAGATAAGGAAAGAAAGTTATTCGCAGTAGTTATAGCTAGACGAGTTTTTGCAGTGATGATCAGGGATTAGGGTGCATTTGACCACCTACCATTAATATACGGATACAATAGAGAGAAGATAGCCATATCTATTCTGTGTGAAAGCAGCTCAAGAGACAAAAAGAGATCATCTCCTCTACTAGATTGCAGAGTCGATTTTGTATTTTGTCAAGACAGCAAAGAGTGCTCTGAGGGACACCTCCTCAGATATGTCAAGAGTACTCCATCTGAGCACTATCTGGCTTTTATACAGTTAGAGGATTGCGTCCGAATATAATATGATCAGTTGTATTCCGATTTACAACAAACTTGAATTGACTATTAATAAAATATATACGATCTATGCCAAAATCTATTGTTAATATGTCTGACTGATATCGACCCGTTAGTAGTCAAATTAGTAAATGTTACGATTTGGCCAGGTTGATGCCTCGAGTATTTGCCCAGCATTTTAATAGTTTGCTTTTTATTGGCCGCCGTTCAAAATAAAGCGATTAAGTAACGACAAAAGGTGTTCAGCTTTTACTTGAGTTTCTGACTAAGATCAAATTGTAATATATGGTTTCTTCTTTGAGTAGGGGTAATCATTCACAACTGGCACCATTTTTATTTTTGGCGCCGTCCAAGGTACAATTGTTTTGGGGGTATCTAGATATCACATTAAAATGAGTCGGTGGCATATTGAGCCATAGTAGACAGGTGATAAATATGTATATCTTAGAATATGGTGTACAGGCTTTGGCTCCATATATAATATTTGTATATCTAGCATATGGCGCGAGTTGAACGATTGGCTACTCGAATGATGTAGGGACAATATGATCTTCCTTGCGAAAGCCTACTGAAGAATCCTAACATATTTCGTTGAACACCGACGATTACGCGATGGTTTTATTTTGGCGTCATTACGACTTCCTTCAGTTACTATTATCCACTCGTACGAAGAAAAAGGTCTACACGTGTATTACTAGAAACTGCTTCACTGCCGATTCCCATTGAACCGGAATCTTGTCATGGACTCCTATGAATGCGCCAAAGACGCAGCAATTCAAGGCGAAATTAGACAGGTACTGAGCTACTGTCTCTTTTTCTGTGTAGATTAGTACCACCCTTATGCTACATGGCAACTAAAACAGTATTCCTTTATTCATTGCTAGATTTGTAATTTAATTGAATGCAACAACGGAATAGTGCACCAGAAATTACACCTGGTATGAATAAAGACAGACACACACCTGGCCAGAAGAAACAAATGCAATTGATTAACATCAAAAAAACTTTTCGGGAAATAAAATATCTTGGGATTTGATATAAAAAAACTCTTGAAAGGGTAACTGCCAAGATCATCTGATGATGTGAATAAAAAAGTTTAGAATAAGGCGTTTACACGTGAATGCATGAGCGTTTCAAATCATTATATAAACGAGCCCAAATTAAGAGCGAGAGAGTTATCTGGCGATCTAGTCTGAGGAATCAACCTTCATTAAATCCCATACGCCCTACGCCGTGTTCACTAATCCACTCGTTGACCACCGCCGCCACTAAAGATATATCATTATATTTTTATGCATACTTGTTAGCTCTCATTATTTTAAGCACAGAAAGAAATACAATAACGAGGAACGAATACCTCATAATATAACAGTGTTGTGGGGTGTAGTCCTTTGATCCTTACGGTAGGCAAACAGAAGGAAAACACATAAGACAATTATTTCAGAATTTAAGACGAGGGATCAGTTTCGTATATAGTTTAAATATAAATTGATAACTCACTTCCACGCTATTCCATCTTTTAGAGCATTTAACCAATTGTTTACCACTAACCATCAGTTCGAATTGTAAGGTCATAAAACTACACGCACTTGCCTAACATAGAAATGTCGTTTAGGGGGGATAGAGAGATGCGGAGTGTTAAAAAACAATAATACCCAAATATGAATCTATCTCTGTTGTAAGTTTTACATATAAGTCGAAGGAAACTACTAACTTATGTTTTCATTTGTCAATGAGATTAGTAAAAAGCTGGTTTATTATAAACAAAAACATTAATCAATAATTTAAAATACAAACTATTAATATTTTTATCATAGTTTACGAAAAAAAGCATTTAATTAGCTAATTAAAAAAAGTTATTTATTTATTTTTCGCAGGAAATGTAAAGTGTTCAAAAATTAAATGCGTAAAATAAAAAGCTCAACATTTTTAATCGAAGAGTGGGGAACGTTTAGTCATAAATAATATTTGTTGCTTACCCATGGAATTCCAGGTCAGGAATAGGGTGAGAGTAAGTTTAAAATGCTGTTTTTTCTAGAAAAAATATACGCTTTAAAATAAGGTATATAAAAATAATTAGTTAAGTTTTAAAAATAAGTTTTGGTCTAAAACTTGTTTTGTTTGTCGAGTGTTGTGGAAGGAGGCGGGTGAGAAAAGTTAATAATTTGTAAGAGAAATGTTCCACCTTGTAGAGGAGGGTGAGGTGATTGTATGTGAACCTATATAATGTTATGTGTGTGTGCCCTTATTTAAAAGTTGAAACATGGGCAGAGGAAAGGTAGTGAGAGCGACACCAAATTTTTAAAAAATTGTTTTCAAAAGAGCCCACTTGCAGGAGAGAGAGAGAGAGGAAGAGAAAGAGAGAAGCCTCCTCCTCTCTCTATGAACTCTAATGACTCGTCAGTATATTTTTCTAGCTAGCTGAGATATACTAGTTTCGCTTAAATTATCTCCCTTTATAATTAATGAGCCTGTTTTAAGTAAGGTTGTCGTAATGTATCCTTTTTTATGGAATCGTTTGGAGTAATTACTGTTTATATCGACGACATGATAGTAGATATACAGGAAAATATGACAATATAATTACAAATGAATAACACCAAACATTAAGTTATTATGAACTGTTTAAAAATAGTAATGTAAATTAGGCATTCATAGCCGTCTCCTTTAATCGATCGTATGCTGTATTATTGAATTAAATGACAATAAGCTGTTTTTATGGTAATATAGAAGTAATAAATGAAACGAAACTGTTGCATTTATATATATATATATATATATATGTGTGTGTGTGTGTGTGTGTGTGTGCTTTTAGAACATTATTTGCGGAAAACTGTCTAGAGCTCTTTCGACTATCATCTCGTCAGGAAAAGACCGATAGTATAATCAATCAAATATATCAACAAAATTTGAACCCACTCCCCGTTTTTTTAATTGTATCTTTATACCACGCTGTACCGTTTTAAACCACTATTAAATTAAATTCATTTTAATCGTGCTTTAGTATTCGTTGCCACTTCATTCCCCCCTTGCTCTTCATTTTCGTTGATATATTTGATTGAGTATACTGTCGATTTCTCCTGACGAGATAGTCGAAAACGCAAATCATGTTCAAAAGCATATATTAATTGTGTACCTCTAAATATATATATATATATATATATATATATATATATATATATATATATATATATATATATATATGTATCCACGTACTGCTTTGTGGATATGTCACAATAGATTAATGTGTCTAGATTTAGTAACTGTTTTCAACTGTGTTTCATCTTTGTAAGAGGACATTAAAGTGGTGCAAAATCATTATGTTCGGGGAATTACCTTTATCCGTCGTTGGACGGATATTCTTCTAGTACGTATATATCGCGGTAATATGTATCTGCGTTTTAATTTACGCGAAGACAGAATCAGTTTATTTTCATTTGCTTTTATATAAACATCGTTTACACAAGCGGCTGTATTATACGTCACCTAATTGCATTAGCTTATTTGTTTCGTAGCTAACTTGATTTCGCAATTAGAAATATTTATTACCGTCGCCGTATCTAGGCGTCCAATTACAATTAAAATAGTAAACCTTGTCTGCTTGCTTTGTCAATATAATATTGTCTTTGTATTGTCCTGTTTTATTAAACAGCACCAACTTTGTGAACCATTTAACGTCAATCTTTTTTAATTCGAGTAAAAACGCATTATCAATAAATCGATAAATAGACTCTGCCGTCGGCCATCAGTGATGAATTTTGTTTCACAACAGATTGCAGGTTTTAAATTATCAGACTAGCTCAACTCATGCATTCATGGTACTTTTCTGGTATAAGTATAAAAAAGGTTTGCAGTTGTGACGTAGTCGAAGCGTAAGAAGTTCCTACTACGAACGGAGTAAGCAGAATAAAGTTGCGACTTTTACGGAAATATACAAATCAAAAAAAGTATGTTACTTGAGAGTAGAGTATTTCTTCAATCAATTAGAAAAAACTATGTTCCTAATTTTAAGTTTTTATTTTTAATACACCTATTACTTTTGCGAATTTTCATTTAACATTTTTTGGATACCTTTACATTCACTTGTATATTTAGATCACCACAATTAAGGATGGTCGTCAGTATTGTCGTAATAGGCTACTAATAATTAAGGTTTAAGTTTTAGGGGTCATCCTAATTTTGGAGCTGTTTGTTTTAAATTTCTGCATCGCGGTACAGTCGTTGAAACAGGAAGCAGGGAGGGAGTTCTAGAGACCGGCAGCACGAGGAAAGAAGCTATTAGAGTAAAAGGCTCTCTAGCATCTGGGAACCTCCACAGTGAATTGATAGGATTTAGCTGATTGTCGGGTTGGTCGAATGTATTGACGTCGAGGGGGCATTAGAGCAGCAAGTTCATCGGAGCATCATCCATTGAAGTACTTGTAAAAAAGGCACCAGAATGCAACATTGCGGCGATGGGACAGGGGCGGGAGCTTGGTGGATAATGAGGCACCTATTAATGTGGCGATTCCTTTTTTTTACCTTGTCGAAGAGGTAGAGACTAGTGGATGGTGCACCATCCCTGTTAAGTCTATACCGTTAACTAACTGTCAAGACACAAGCAACCCCCACCTGTAAAAGTCTCTTATTTTTATATTCAAAACAACAACAATTACAACAAAGGCGCCCTCTGGGCCAATCAAAAACCTCATCCAATGGCTGTAACTTGATATATCACATCCCTCCATTCTTAGATCAATAAACATAGTCTCTTAACTTAAATGGATATTTGCTTATATACTCAGATCTCCGAGGAATAGGCGATTCCTTCTGTCCGAAGTCTATAGGTTCCACCTCAGCTTCATCATGTCTTACCAATTCGGGTACTCCTTCTTCCTCGGTAGACTCTCTTGAACTGATTGTCACTATGTCCTCTGCGGCATCATTTATATAAATCACATCCTCCTCTGGGACCAGGATTGTCCTTTTAATGATCTGGTCTGAATGTCTCCGTGTAACTTTTCTCTCGGTCTCTACCTCAAAATTGACATTACCCAACTGCCTCGTAATGATGCCCTCTAACAACCGTTGACCAGGGCCAAAATTCCTCACATGGACTGGATCATTCACCCCATGATTTCGGCACGGTGTCATGATCTTAGTATCCTTCTCCATTTTGTAGTTGTACACCCTGCACTTAAACTTATTTGGCTGTAACAGATGAAAGGCTGTTCTTAATTGTCGCTTGAACAGCAATTCAGCTGGAGGAACCCCAGTTGGTGTGTGCGGAGCTGTCCTGTAGTTAAAAAGGAATCTGTTGACTTTTGTTTCAAGAGATGTTTTTTGTCTTTGTCCATCCTCTTCATTGTTTCCTTGAATGTACGCACACTGCGTTCAGCCTGGCCGATGGTAAGGAGCCGTGAATATGTGTTTTACCCCATTTGCCTCTAAAAACCTCCTGAATTCATCACTGGAGAAACAAGGGGCATTGTCAGTCACAACCAGCAGAGGCAAACCATGAGTCGCAAAGATTCCCCTTAACTTCACAATGGTAGCTGCAGCAGTGGATGTCTTCACTCTGCAAACCTCCATCCATTTGGACAGGGCATCAACCACTATTAAGAACATGTGTCCCAAAACTAGACCAGCAGAGTCGATGTGAATCCTTTCCCAGGGCTGACTTGGATATTCCCAACAATGAATCGGAGTTCTGTTGGGCCGTTTCTGATTTGGCACACAACTTTCACACCCCTTGGCGGTCCAGTCCACTCAATATCTCCATCCAGTTTTAGCCACCATGCATAGCTTCTAGCTAATGCTTTCATCCTCACAATGCCTACATGAGTCTGGTGTAATTGCTGCAGAATCTTTCCTCTCAACTTATGAGGAATGATAAGCCTGCTTCCCTACAGTAACACGCCATCTGCACAGGTCAGTTCCTCCCATTTATTGAAATAGGGCTTTAACTGTTCACTCCAACTGACCCCATTCCAGCCATTCATGGTGAATGTGTATACCTGACTCAAGATCGGATCTGTCCTAGTCTCTGCTCTCACAGCTTCAACCTTTACTGGAGCTTTCACAATGTCCATCATAAATATTTCATTAGTGGATTTAGATATATCTTTTTCCTGGGCCTCCAATGGAAGACGACTCAAACAGTCCGCATTACTATTGAGGGCTCCAGTTCGATATTCTAGTTTGTAATTATAGGCAGCTAAGAATAGAGCCCAGCGCTGAACCCGGGCAGATGCCATAGCAGGAATTGGCTTGTTCTCTGCAAATACACCCAGTAACGGTGTGTGATCGGTGAACCTGGTGAAGGGGTTTCCAAACAGATATTGATGTAACCTCTTCACTGCAAAAGCCAGGGCTAGCCCTTCATTTTCCATGTGTGCATACTTCCGTTAAGCATCTGAGAGCGTTCAGGAGATGTAACATACTGGCTTTTCACTGCCATCTTCCATCCTATGAGCCAACACAGCTCCCAAACCATAAGGAGAAGCATCCACTTGTACAAATGTGGGCTTGGACGGGTCAAAATGAGTCAGAAGGGATGCTGTACACAGCATTTTCTTTGTCTCTTCAAAAGTTTTTTGTTGGCAGGTTTCCCACTTCCAAACTGTGCCTTTCCTCATTAGACTGTGCAGTGGCTCAAGTCGTGTGGATAAATTTGGTGAATGGCTGCGATAATAATTTACTGCCCCAAGATAGGCTTTCAACTCTGTAACATTCCTGGGTGTGGGGGCTCTTGCCATCGCATCCATTTTCTCTGTTAGATGAGCTGTACCATATTTGCTAACCTTGAACCCTAGATAGGTTATTGATCCCTTAAATAATATACAGACTAGCGTATTTTCTTGAAAGCAAACTAACATAGTGACTGTTAAAAGTAAATTGACTTAAAAGAAAAGTAATTTTCCACTTAACGACTTCGGACTACTTTTTTGTTTGTTTTTCCGTATAGTTTTAATGGTTGAAAATCTTCCGAGACATATATATATATATATATATATATATATATATATATATATATATATATCTATATATATATATATATATATATATATTATAGGTACATTTCTAGTGACCAAATGAACAATTAATTAATAACCATAATTTTCATCTGATCTCTCAATACTTCAATATTCATATATCGTCGAATGACCAAAAACTAAAGTGTTCCTATATTCTTTCAATCATTTTACTTTCAAATATAAGCAATTACCTGTAATTCGTGTTCGTCTCACAAACATTTTTGTAATATGCTTATTTTATAATCTTTAATGTATTTATTTTCATTTTTTCCAAATGTTATGCTTTTACAACAGTCTTAGGCGCGTTTCACAGCAGAATAAAATGAAATTAAATTATTATCATCTTCACTTTTTTACTCATCAGTTAAATTGTTTATTCAGTAGCAAGAGGAAAACAACCACGAGTCCAATATATGGGGACGAGGACAGAAAATTCTTAATAAGTTCATGACAAAAAATAACGGCAGGTAAAAATACATGAAAGAATACATGAAAAAAACTTACATGAGAAATGGTAAGAGAAAATTACCCCTCTCCCTCTAAAGGAAAAAAACCTTGTTTCCTAAACATGAAACGTCTAGCCATCTTTTGGAGTTAAATTAAACAGATCTAGCATCAACTCATCCTACTGCAAAGGAAAACACCGTGATTGGAGAAACATATATATATATATATATATATATATGTGTGTGTGTGTGCGTGTGTGTAACATGCGATAAACTGATAACAGAATTGCATACAGGTGAAAAACAAGAAACGAGAGAGTTGACCGGTTTTGTTCGTATCAACAAACGTCTTCAGAAAAAGTGAAGATTTAAAAAGTTGTATTTCGATAGCAACACAAGCATAGGAAAAGGAGCAAAACGAACTGTGATATGTGATTGGTGCATACAAGAAAATTTAAGTATGCGAGATATTTTGATAAGTTGGTAATATTTTTTTCTTCTTTCTTTTCTTCGCATCTACGAGCTAGTGTTTGGATTCGTATGGCCATGTGAAAGGGAAAGACAAGTAAAGACGCCAAAAGAGAAGCGTTCGAGATGGAAAGGGGGGAGTGGGAGAAGTTTATTTTAGCCAGAATAAGCACTATAGTTAGAAGGTATATATATATATATATATATATATATATATATATATATATATATATACAGGCATATAACTATATACGTAAATATCCATGAATATACATACACACACCCCAGCCACATTTTTCTATCAGAGCAAGTTAGAAATTATGATTATGTGAACCTTACAATATTTATTTAATAGTATTCAATAGAAGATAAAGTTGAACATGTACATACATACACACAAACACACATGTATGCAAGCGTGAAACTTATTATACAAAGATACCATGACAAGTAAATGCAACTAGTTACCCGACTAATGAATATTTGGTATCATCAGGATAAAATACAACGTTAAACCAAACCTTTATGGTCTATTTAATTAGATCAACAGCTAGCCAAGACGCGAGTACACCCACAGTAGCACGACACACTTGCATAATATTTAAAAATGCATTAACATAATTATATACACACATACACACATATATATATATATATATATATATATATATATATATATATATATATATGTAACTTTAACATGCAAACATAAACTAACACGTATATGCATAGGAAAGATGCAGAATTACCTTTATTTTAATCATGATCACAGTGGCGTAATATATTGCATTGTTTCAATGTTTTCTTAAGGTATAAAATCCGAGTCTGAGTTTATGTTTATAGTGATTAGAGAAGAATTGTCGCGCTTTCCGTGCACTTGCGACGTGAGAGAGAGTGTTCGGTTTTGAGGAGAGTTCAGTTTGTAAGGTAACAATTGTGGGTAAAAATGTTTCTGTGTATAATTAGAGCGTTAGTGGAATTGTCGTGTTTGACGTCCCGTTTGTGTTCGTATATGAGAGATTTTGTTTCTGGCTATTTCACCAATGTCAAACATTGGACATGCGGCACATTTTATTTTGTACAATTACATTGATCACTATATGAGATACATAGATATTCGAGTGTTCTATTATAGTTTTCCTGTATTTCTCATTAAAATTAACAGAAATCTTCTGTCTGGTTATACCTTTTTTATTAAAAAATTTTTCAAATTATTTACTTCGTGTTAAACTCAAAGAAATTCATAAAAGATTCGTATGTGTTACTAACTTTATCGATTCCTTTTTAAATTATCTTCAGGTGGTGATGGCAAAATGGGCTAAAAAGTAGGTTAAAAGAGATATTTTTTAATTATATATCGGAGAGACCCGCACGAAGACGTTGATGATTAAATTGTTTTTTATTCATTTATTTATGTATTTATTTATTCTTTTAATTAAAGGCTGATTTATTATTCGGTGAAGTAGAATAACATGTTCATATATATATAATCTAAAGAAGCTTTGAGTCATTTTAAATGAAATAAAAAGTAAAATGCAGTTTAAATCCCCAGAGAAACTAACTAAATCCAAGATATTGCAGACTTAACATTAGTTGGAAAATTAATAAATACAAAAATAAGTAAATAAAAAAAAATTAAAAGGGGGGGGGGTAAGTATATTTATACAACGTTAGGTGCCATACTCCACCATGCATATATTAACACCGGAAAACCGACGAATCGCTCGCCGTGTCGAGAAATTAACCAGAAGGATAGCGAGGAAAGAAAACACCGTATTATAAATAACTTGCTGCCGAAATATATATATATATATATATATATATATATATATATATATATATATATATATGAATAAATATTTATTAAATATCTAACGCAATCTTCACTGTAGGAACTAATTCTCAACGGTCGGTGGGCGCGAACACCGATCACAAATCGCCACTGATTCGTAGTCGAGAGTCTTATCCCATCGGCCATAGCCAATTAGTTAGTAAATAGAGAGGAATTTAAATGTAAATAGCGAGTCGGCGGCTAGATTTACCCAAGCAGTTTCGAGTGATCTACGAACGGCGTTCGGATCGTGCATGTAGCTATTTGCACTGCTTGTTATAAAAGTCACTCAAGAGGGCCCGGCCTTTGTTGGAGGGGGCTGATAAATAATAATATTTATAAATAAATATTTATTAAATATTTTAATATATACAGACATCGATGTTTCATGCTAACGCAATCTTCAGTGTAGGAACTAATTCTCAACGGTCGGTGGGCGCGAACACCGATCACAAATCGCTACTGATTCGTAGTCGAGAGTCTTATCCCATCGGCCATAGCCAATTAGTTAGTAAATAGAGAAGAAATTTAAATGTAAATAGCGAGTCGGCAGCTATATATATATATATATATATATAATATATATATATATATATATATATATATATATATATATATATATATATATATATATATATATATATAATATGAAATAACACCACTAGTTTTCCTTAGTGCTAAATACGTGTGATAGCTTTATAAATATTTATTATGTAAACATTTGCGTGACTTACGCCTCTGCGTTTGCGTTTCAGTGGTATCACCGTTTCGGAGCTTAAAATCAATAGTTTCAGCTACGAAGGAGTGGGATAAACCAAACGCGATTGCAGTAGCGCAAAAGCAGATAAATGTTTACATAATATATACAAAGTAAGTTTTTGGCGCATAGCATTAAATCCTATATAGCAACTGCGTTTACAAAATAATGCTTAATAACAAGTACAGCTATATTTCATTATGTTTTATTTATACATACATTCGGGCTAGACATGGACAGACATGTTTAAATGTAAGCCTTTTTAACAGTAGACGCCTCATCAGTGATGATTTCGTCTTTTCACTCTTATCATTGTTAGATTGTCCTGATGAAGTTTCGCTCTTGAACGAGGCTTTAGCTGAAACATGTCTGCCCAGAATTTCGTCAAGTTTATTATTAACGTAATGAACAGAATATATTCGACGCCATTTCTAACGGCCTAGAGCTCCGAAATAGGTCAAATGCTAGTTGTGAAAAGTTATGTATCTCTTATTACCCTGACACCTAACAGCTTTCATGGTAAATATTTATTTTTATATGATTTTGATGATAAAACTCGTTTCAGTCTGAGATATATGAAAAATACTCGTATTTATCAATAACGATGCATCAGGCTTTTCTTCCCTTTAGATTCAATAATGATTATGGTTAAAAAATTGGCATTAATTATAGAATTAAGGAGAGTTATTCCTATACCCAATTATCATACTTACTCATGTTAATTATTTACTATATGAACTCCCATTAATAATTAAAATGACGCTATCTTGAACGACATAAAGCTTCAGAATGGATAAGATGCTTTCTATGTGGAATTCTATATCTCCTGTTCCCTGGATACATGGACGTAGACTTTCGATGTAAAACGTCCTTTTCAAAGAAGACTTCCCCTTTTTTGTCATTCTTCTTGTATTAACCAATGAAGGGTCGCCTTTCCGTGGATAAAGCAAAATGTATCCACAGGAGAACTACTTAGTGTGGGTTAATACCAGCAGAATAACGAAAAAAGGAAAACTGCTCGTCGGATGGAACATGGTCTCGCGAGCCTGCTTCCCTGCCGACTAGAATATGATCGTCTTCAAGTTCAATGTAAACAATTCTTGTGTAACCGTCCCCGTTAATAATCAATTTCTGCCCTGCTACAACCATACTGCCGGTTAACTCACCATTCATCAGTCAAACCTTTTAACTCTCATCCTCGAGTGCCCTTACGACCTTCATAAGCGGTTAATTTTTATGGAAAAAACTGTTTTGTAAACATTGAGTTTCAAAAGTATTTTTATTTAATATAACGTACTCACAGGAGGGTCCATATGATAGTTGACACCCCAATAATACAAATGGGGACTGAATCAGTTTTGCCGACATCAGTTTTAAATATTTTGATAACTTACAAACAGGGAGAAGCTGTGATAGTTAACACCATTCATAATACAAACGGTTAATGCAGACCTATTTTCTCAACATCGCTTTTCGAAGGTTACTTTTTTAAAATCACGTTCTCGCGGGTCAGACCACGTGATTGTTTACATAATCCCTAATAAAAATGCTGAGAAAGATCGAACACGGCACACCGTTTCATTATTCCGCGTAAATATCACTCTACCGACATATTCCATCTTTTAAAGTGATATAATCGAAAATTGAAAAAAAAAAAAAACCCTTTGCCGATGTTTATAATAGAAAAACGCGTGGGATGTAAAATAATACAAGAATTAACAACCTGAGTATTACGACGAAAAATAAAATAAAGGAAAATAAAATAAAACTTATAGATAAAAACTGATTGATAGAATAAAGCAATAACGCCAAGGTTGTGTCGGTAAGACATTCACAAAACGAAACCTTATGAAACATTGCGTAATAAAACAAAAAACGCACTTTTTGATAAAGTAATATATTCCTTATTATTTCTTATCAAACGACATGCCAAGAAAGATAATTGTATCAGATTGTCTCCCTTTGCTCCTGCTTAAACTGTGCTGTCAACCAAACGACGTGGGAAGCGGCTTGAATCATAAGATCAAAAGGATGGATTCTGTCATTCTTTCGGGAATTTGAATCGGTCTCACAAGCCGGAAATTAGCCACAACCTGTCCCTGAGACCAATGTCAGATTGAAAATATACTAAGAAGCAAAGAAATACAATTTGATCAGCATGTGACATTTTGACGGATTTCTTAAATTATGGACGAATCCGTTCGAAGACGGATCGCCACGCAAATGGAAAAAAACAACAGATATAACCCAAAAATGCTCATATTTGGGTAATTTTGTATTTTTTTTGACGGGAAGGTGTTTTTTTATTAAGAAAGCGGTTGTATTTCAAATTATGGCTTTGTTTTATTTTAACCTTGAAGCTATATTGAATTTACTGACGTATATATATGGGGTGTCTATATACATACTGTAAATATGTAGAGCCATTCTGTGTTTTCTATTTGTTTAGAATATCATTTGTCGAGTGTGTAGACATAATGTATGTAAGATAATCATGTAAAATTAATATATATATATATATATATATATATATATATATATATATATATATATATATATATATATATATATATATATTACTAGCAGGACTCGTGTCCCGGCGTTGCCCGGGGAAATATAACAGCCTGATTTTAATTTTTAAGTTAAATGAATAGATTCAGAAAATAAATCATTTCACTGGTAGTAATTTAGGTAATTAAAATTGGATTTAACACGGAGCTGTGCCCTAGCGTTCTTGTGTTTGTTCCAACAGATGTCTCCTTTATAGTGGTAAAAGTTATTCGTACAAAGCTCTTGAACATCCTACATAAAACTGCCCATGGCTAAAGCAAGGTGAAGTCAAGTTTAGACCCACCACTGCCAATGATTGTCCTTGTGACTTGTTAATTGTCATGGCAAAACACAATTTAACTGGGAACTGAAGCCTTTTAAATTTTATTGCAGAATCCGACGGAATAATGGGTATTCCGGGAAGGAATGTCAGTTTACCCCTTGCAGCACCAGTTAGTATTACAGCTTCTATCACATGTGGTTGCATGCGTTTAACACAGTCTCGTTCCATTACATAGCCTTGGAGCATCAAGATTCCGGAGTAACATAATTTGGCATCCAGCTTTCAGCTGTGTGTTGGCATACCAGGCAATTCTAATAGATTTTAAAATTCTGTAGGGTATTGTACAGCCTGGACGCGATCGAGAATAGAATCCACAGAAGTGAAAGTTTGTTCATCACCTGGGATTTCATCAAGCAGTTGTTGATTGACGACATGCACCATGTCATTTTTAGGAGCTAAGATTACCCTCTCAGTTAGCCATTCAGGTGAGTGATGAAACAATTGAGCCAATACCTGGAGTAATAACAATCTTGCCATTTTTGGTTGTTGCAAGCTTGCCCTCACCTATTTTTAGGAGGAGGGAGGTAAACTCACCAGCCATTGGGTCACTATTGAGATGTACACGTATGTTTGTAAATAACGTTACAGTTTTAATGTACTTCCACAAATATGACAATTTAATGCAAGCATTAAGCTCATCAGGGGGACTTCCACGTGAAACAATAGGAAGCGTTTGTCGGAAATCACCTGATAATAATAGTGTTATGCCACCCATAACAGCATCACGTCTCTTGAGATCACGCAATGGTTTATCTAGAGCCTCGAACGCTTGTTAATGTGCCATTGTACATTCATCCCATACGATCAAGGAACAATTCTGTAAGACTTTGGCTGAATCTGACCCTCTTTCTATTTGACAAATTGGATCAGCATCTTTTGTTAGATAATGGCAACTTAAATGTGGAGTGAGCTGTCCTACCACCAGGAGTACCTCCGGGTGCATCAAGGAATATAAGGCCACCTTGCTGATCTTCTTCAGTATTAACTACAGTACGAAACATATGAATTTGCTCATTATTTAGTTGTGCGATACCATCTCGAACAATTGATGCTTGCTCATGAGGTTGATAACTAATTTCACGCGTCCATGCAGTAATGACCGGGTGTGTATTAGATCGATTAGGTGAGGTAAGACCCAATTTTGTCAGTGGTTTACCATTGATCTTATAAGTCATATCTTCGATATGAACTAAAGCCATATTGAAGATGTCGTCTAAAAATGTTATATCAACTTCAGGTTGTTGATTGTGTTTCCTAAGAAGGAAATCTTCACTAAAAGCTTATTTGTGTGCATCCCAAAGTCGTTTTGGATGAGACACTGCACATGATGTCAACATGATGGCAAACAAATGTCTCAACTTGTCTGCAGATTCAGATATAGATGCTTCCTGTAATGTAGCATCCAAGTGGCTATCATTCTCAAGTAGTCCATGTGCACTACATGCATCCCTGAATGTAGTCATAACTTGACCATTGATCGTTTTTAGGTCATTAAAGCTCTGTGAACATTGTGTAGAAGCAGTCTCAAACAGAAGCAGTCAAATTGATTTGGATGCACGGTGTATACCTTGCCCCCAAACTTCTGTTCTTTTAACGCACGGATAGCCTGGAACTGGCTTACCCTGTAACCGTCGCTTGAAGACCTTAGTTTTAGTGTCCCAGGTATAATAAAGTGGAACTTCTCAGTACAAAAGTGTACGTGCAAAAAAATCTGTTTGACACAATTTGGAGAAAGTTGTTAGAGTGGTTGAAGGTAGATTTGCAACTCTATCTGCTGCAGTACTTTCAGTAAAGTATATACGCTGTCCATGTTCTAGATGAACTGATAGGTGAATAACTGGGGGATGATGTATATGTATGTGAAAGTTAAGTATTCTCCAAATGGCTTCATTGGTTGATATGTAACGTCCCGTATCGTCTCTCTTAACTTCATCATGAGCATTACTTTCAATTGTGAAGATAGCTTGATCACTACCCTTATTTTCATATTTACAAATGTATTTTAGTGATTTCATGCTGTTGCAATATTCAACATTGATATGTGCATCAAAAATGTCACAAAGCAGTTTATTATGTGGTACAATCCATCGGTTATCTACAGGAACTGTTATGTTGCCATGTAGGGTAACTGTCGTCTCAAAACCTCCAGCTAAAGAGGATAGTCCTCGATATTGTGGGTAGCCATTTGTATCCGATTGAGTTTCACTCAAGAAGTGTCTTGGATATCTCTTACTGCAGTGTCCATCTTTGAGACAGAGTGAACATCTGTTTATGTTTCCACATGGTCCATGAATCATATGGTGCCTAATGAAATCATGTAAAATCGGATCTGCCACTGGATCTTGAATTCTCGCACTGATAACTGAATCTATGTCAGAGGATTTCAATTTTTATCCTCTTTTCTGCCACTCAACAGTGTACATGTATGCTATGACATATAAGGGCAGCAGTTTTTGTCGCCGCCACTTACTGCCACTTACTGCCACCAAGCACAATCAAGGATTTGGTTTACCCGACTCAAATTAAACAGTAGCAAGCAATTAAAAGTAAAGAGGATTGTCTGCATGTAATGTTATAACAAAAATGTTTTTTTTACTTATCGTTATGCCCCCCCCCCTTACACATGGTGGACCGTACATTTGCTCGCCAGAAGGTGAATCGTAACATAAAACGGGCAGCACTTTTCCCGGTCGCCATCGGCATTTGGCTCACGTGACTCAATCGCAGTCATGAAAATAAAATTAGAGAATAGTCTTCATTATTAAAAATAAGCATATAATCGTAATTTTAATGCCCCCCATCCGAATACAATTTGTAATGCTCTGCAGCCTACAATAATTATATTTGTGTGTTTCAGTGGTGCTCATTTTCCATGTTTCTTTTCAGCCAAAGAAAATGGAATTTATATGCAAAGGTAATTGGGGTGGTATTTTAATGGGGCTATGTAGGCCTCTTTAATTTTCCAAGGGCCCTTATCACAGACAGAGCCGGTGTTTATAAAAAAATAAAAATAAAAATTCTGGTGAAATCAAAGTAAATTGCTTTCAGTATATATCGAACAGGCTTCGTTTAACTATATTAATTTTCATATTAATATTATATTCCCCATCGGTGGGTTAGTGTTTACGACGTTACAGTTTTTGGCGTTCGATCCCATTCTACTAAAACGAATTTTTTTTTTAATGTTAAACATTTGTCAACACGGTAGCACGGGTGATTTTTAATTCTATCAGAATAGCCAAAAGTGATCGTATAAAACGAAAATTTCTAATGTTAAATGAAAAATGCAGTCTGGCATTTCAGGTTGACTCGGTGGAATGAAGTTGTTTTAACTTTATGTAAATAAGGAAAACGTAAATGTTTTTATTAATTGTTAGAGTTGAATTTTTTTTTTTAATTATTATAATATGAAATATCAGAATTATTCTAATTTTTTTTACAATTAAGGTGAATAACTCGGCACTGGTTGTGTTCGTATCGTAGCATGAATTCGATTGTGAAGGTGGTCGGATTAATGTAATCCGTTATTCGATTACTGTGAATTGTTACGAAAGAAGAATAACGGAATGATATTCGTCTAATCTGTAA
>OY744528.1:33906027-33911027 GCA_963556195.1 Sepiola atlantica
TAATTAAATGATAAGCTTTAAATAGTCTCGAAAAAAATCAAAATTCATGGAATTTTGCTAAATTGATATCTAATTGATATAGATCAAATTTAATGCAAATAAAGTTGAATTTTTACATAAGAGGTGATGCCCATAATATTCCCCTAAACACATAGAATATATATTAATTGATGACTAATAATTATTGTTAGAAATTAACACAAATCGGAGGTATCTTAATTTTCACGAAGGCATTACAGGACTTTCACCCTTTGCATAAAACTATATTGAACAAAGATAGTCTATATAATAAAGCCTTACGCCCAAAAAGGTTGGTCCAAAATCAATAATTATAGATTTTTTAGTTTTAAATTTATATTGTACCATTTAATATAAATATATATATCAATATATATATATATATATATATATATATATATATATATATATATATATATATATATATATAATTATTGTTTCATGCATCAACATAAAAGGTTATAAGGAGATATAGTATTTAATGTATCTGTAGTGGAAAATAAAAAACATAAGACTTACCCGTAATACCAGACCAGGCCATGTGGAACAACAGAGTTAAAGCAAATGGATGGTTTTATAGAAAGGAAGTACCAAATGATCATGTGACCTATTTTGCATTGCATGATGAGAGTCCCCATAAAAAGGACAGGAAATGAGAAAGCGCACTTCTTCTTTGGTTCATCCCGGATTGAGACCAGTGAAGGTGGAGGTCGGATTGGGTGCCCTCAGAAGAGAGACATTTTTGTGTTTTCGGACGACAAGCTATTTCGGCGGCCTACCTACATAACAGGATGGGTGACAGAATCAAATTAAGCAGTGACGTATTGAAGGCGTACGCTGGTGATGGAGACGTAGTGCGATGGCTGTCTAAATTGAAAATGGTCGCAAGATTGCAGAAAATTGAGGATGTGGCAACCTTGATTCCATTATATTTGGAAGGAAATGCACTTTCGGTCTACCTGGAAATGAATGACGCTGAACAAGACGACGCAGATTTGATAGAGGCAAGACTAAAGACCGCTTTCGCAGAAAGCGTTTTCGACGCCTATAGCAAAATGCACAGGATCACATGGACAGCGGAGCCAGTAGATGTCTTTGCGACGGAGATCCGGGGGCTAGCGGGACTGGCGGGTTATGCAGGGATAAGCCTTGAAAAACGGTGAAAATGACATTTGTGACTGGTCTTCCTGATAGTGTGTCCACACAGCTGCGAAGACTGACAATGATCGAGAGCATGAACATGGATGAAGTGCTGACTCATGCCAGAGTGCTGACAAAGAAGAGTCACCAGTTGGAGGCAACCGCGAGTGTAAGGCTGATGGAAGGGAAGTCCGCAGTTAAGGAGAATCTCTCGTTAGAGCAGTCACCTGAAAAAGCCCCAGTGAAATGTTTTCGATGCCAGGGGCCTCATTTTGTACGGGACTGCCGAGAACCTAAGCCTGGCATAACCTGCTTCCGTTGCGGACAAACTGGGTATATCAGCCGAACCTGCACGGTACAGGGAAACGATTAGAGGGGTGCCATAGCGCCAGTGGCTACACCCCCCTATCAAGTGACGGCGAATAGGACTGCATTACCACAGGTGGAGGTCACCGCAAACGGGAAGAGAGCCAAAGCCCTGGTTGATACCGGCTGCACTACCACGTTGGTGACAACGGATGTTGCTAAATCTTGGCATGGAACGACCAGTGTTAGGGCGGTTGATGGCCGTGAGGTGATGTGCCGAGAAATGTGCACTGTGAGAATAATAGTGAGAGAGACCGAACTTGAGGTGAGGGCAATTGTAATGGAGCGGCTTGTTAAAGGTGTTGATGTTGTGTTGGGCCTGGAGGTCATCGATCGACTAGGGGGGTGCTATGTTTAGCATGGGCATGATCACATTTGGATGCGAGCGCCCAGTCGGATTGGCAGGAATGGAGAGTGTTAAACCCAAGAAGGCGGAACAGTGTCAAATCAAAGACAAAGACTTTCAGGCCAGTTTTGATGGAGATAAGTCGACGGTGGAATGGCGTTAGCATCAGAGCCGCCAATACTAAAAAAATCAAGTTGGGGGCTACGAAAGTACTCTGAATGGTGACACAAGGGCTGAATTTGAAAAAGAGATAGCGGGGTGAATTGAGGAAGGTATTCTTGTACCATGGTCCGGGGAAGCAGACGGAGTCCTACAACTCATGGCGGTAGTCCAGCCCACCAAAGGGAAGGTTAGGCCAGTATTGGACTACAGAGAGCTAAACCAGCATATTGCTTGCCACACAGGGGGCGGTAACGACGTTTGCGAGGAAGTAATGCGAGAGTGGATGAAGATGGAGCGGGAAGGCAAGATTGTGGACCTAAAATCAGCCTACCTCCAGATACACATAGTCGAGAGGCTATGGCGGTACCAGCTGATTAAGTTCAAGGGTAAAATAAAAACATAAGACTTACCCGTAATACCAGACCGGGCCATGTGGAACAACAGAGTTAAAGCAAATGCATGGTTTTATAGAAAGGAAGTACCAAATGATCATGTGACCTATTTTGCATTGCATGATGGGAGTCCCCATAAAGAGGACAGGAAATGAGAAAGCGAACTTCTTCTTTTGGTTCATCCCGGATTGAGACCAGTGAAGGTGGAGGTCGGATTGGGTGCCCTCAGAAGAAGGACATTTTGGTGTTTTCGGACGACAGTATCGATTGTCAATATTTGCTTGAACAGTGCTCAATACGTGATTAGAGCTATGCAGTATATTATGTAAATATATTTTTGGCAATTAAGCTACACAGAGGCTTCCACGATTAATCCCCGTAGGGAATCGTCAGGATAGTAATTGAATTTTAGCACGACGATTCCCTACGTGGTGAACCCCTTAGAACTGATTATTACTTAGCACTTATATCCGTTCCAACACAGGTCTGTTCGATATATCGTATATATTCCCTGAGTTTTACATGAAGAAGGCCGGATAGAAGATCGGTCGAAAACGATATTAGTAGAACATCTAAGATGAGACCAGTAGTCCGAATAATCCAAATTATACAAATTATCAATCCTCATCTAAAAAAAATGCCTAAATAATAGATAGATTTCCTAAACCATAATGTCGATCCATGGAAATCTTTCTAAATAGTTAGTAAATATTTCATTTCCATACAAAAAGGACAGACATCGACATCTATGTATAAATATGTATTATAATTTAGTGTAAGTCACGATACTTATTTTAACAACGCACGCACAACTTGAATTCCATTATTTAAAATGCAAATAGCAAAGAATATTATATTCTTCTCCAATTTTAGAATGCAACACATAAAATTATACATTTTAGCAAGCCAGAAGCAAAAGTAGGTTTCTTGTCTCTTGGCTTCCATTAAGTTATGATCGATGTACATAAATATAAAATTACTCATGTTTGTGTTAATAAATATGTATATATATATATATATATATGTATAGAAAAAAGGGTAGTGCAGTATTAGTGAAGTTCAAACGATAGAAAAGTATATATATATATATTTTTTTTTAACATAGTTCACCCGAAACAAGGCAGGCCGCCACTGTAGACGTAAGGGGCTACTGAGAAAAAAGAAAAGGGGAGAAGGTTGGGGGGTCAACCTAAATTGGGATCTGCGCAGCGAGATGTCTGTTTACATTAGTTTTAAATTTCTGCATGACTGTACTGTCGGGGAAACAGGGGGCAGGGAAGGAAATTCCAGAGGCCAGCAGCACGAGAAAAGAAGCTATTTGAATAGAAGGCTCTCTGACATCTGGGGACCGGTACAGTGAATGAATGAGATTAAGTTGATTGTCGAGTTAGTCTAGTGAATTTACGTCGAGGGGGCACCAGAGTAGCCAATTCATCTGTGCATAATCCATTAAAGTATTTGTAAACCAAGCGCAAGGATGCTACATTGCGGCGATGTAAAGGAGTAAGACTACTAACATTTGTAAAAAAATGTCAACATTTATTTATTATTTTGTTGTTTTATCATTTATCATTCACATTTAAAACCCCAACACAAACATTCACAATAAAAAAGAACTTAACTGCACCTCAAGAACGTTGTCTATGTGCTAGAATGTAATGTAACGAATGTTACATAGACGCCACCTTAACATTTAATAATAGAGTATCTTTACATAAAAGCAACATTAAAATCAAGGAAAACCGTAAATTATTCGTCTCACAACATGTGTACTAATGCAGCGGAGGAATATTTAAAATAATGCCAATTTCCAAAGCAAAGATTACACATACTTACTAACACAAGGAAACAATTTATATTTAAATTCAATCAAGCATTGAACAGATCGCAACTCAAACTACACACCATACGGATCGCACTTCTATCAACCTTCTCTACCTCTATCTATTTATCTATCTATACGCCCGTGTGTTTATGCACATATATGTGTGTGTGTGCGTGTGTGTGTGTATTGGGTGTGTGTGTGTGTATGTCACCCACCTATGTACAAGATTCAGAACTAACCGCACGCACCCCCACACACGCGCGCGCACGTTCGCACACACAACCACACACACGGGAACAACAGACATTGGGCGACAGGGCAATAAAAAATAATCAATTTCAAAAGAACATCCAAGCACTTCACAAAATGGAGATTACCGATAAAATAAAGGTCAAAATCACACGTACTTAATACACACACAACTTTGACCAAAAGAAGCATTAAAAAAAAAATTTTTAAATAAAAATTTCAAAACAAATACACACACACACCCGCAAACTCACACATGCGCCAAAAACGCCAAACAATAACACATTTCCTCAAATGAAACAACGCACTTTCAAATCGAAAGACATGTCTTCAAATGGATATACATATCTGATGAGAGCGGACCACCGCTTGAAACGCGTTATATGAAATTATAAAATTATAAAATAATAAATAAATGTTTAAAAAAACTTTTTACAAATGTTGGTAGTCTTACTCCTTTACACACACACATTATATATATATATATATATATATATATATA
>OY744528.1:33916027-33981027 GCA_963556195.1 Sepiola atlantica
CATAACATCACCAGGACTACACTTATCCTAACGTCTTAAGAACTTGACGTCTCTTTCTGCTCATGTCGTGATTCGACCCCTCATGGTTAATACCATCAAAATGAGGAGGAAAAAAAAGGAAAAAAACTATAAGACAGTCTCGCCTGACAAGGTTGGTATAAAAATTTAAAATTTAAAATTTAAAATTTAAAAATTAAAATTTAAAAATTTAAAATTGCACGATTGTTGATTTTCAAAATATGTCACTTTCATAAATTCGCATCCGTGCCTCAAATATGTTAATCTCCTTACTTAAATATATATATATAAATATATATATATATATATATATATATATATATATATATATATATATATATATATATATATATGCATACATTATAAATAAATGCATGTATATACATATATATGAATATACATGTATATAAATATGTATATATATACATATATATATATATATTTATATAGTATGTATATAATATCTATATACATATACATGAATACATATATACACACAATATATATATATATATATATATATATATATATATATTTATATATATATATTTGTGTTGTATGTGTTTTAGGGAAATATTTAGCGAATACGAATTAGTCCATCCCTGGCTATAAGTTTATGGAAATTCGACAAATTGAAAGTTTGCCAGGCTAAACGATGATGACATTTGGAAAGATTTACTGAATATTAACACCGAATCATCAAAACATTTTCTTTGAAGAAAACAATAAAGAAAATACAAATATCTCGAAAGTTTCCAGAAATTTATTCCCAAAATATTTAAACGCCGTTAGCATTTTTATTTACAGCAAAACATCGTTTCATTTGAAGCGTAGTGTTGATCTGTTTCCGATATTTTTTTAAAATCCAAATTATAATTTAACACAAGAAACACATGAATATATTTTCATGTTGCCTTATATTTGTGACATTTAGCATAATCTATGAAATAATATGGTGCTAAATATCAATCGTGTAAAATCACTAGTCAATAAAACGGTTAGCTGAAAAGAATCAGGAAAGTTAAGTTCAATCGAAGTAAAGTTGGTTACCTAGACGTTTGGATCACAAGACTGTTGGAATTTAAAAAAAAACATATATGATATCATGGGGCTAAAAAAGAGGATTTTGTGAGAGACAAACAACTAGGTCATTGGAAGTACGCTACGTGTGAACATGAGAAATTGAAATGTGCTGATAATATATGATTAAACATTGCGTGGGGATTTGGAACAAAGATTAAGTCGATTACACCCTCTCGATGTTCCACTAGTGAAGGATTTACCTTTTCTTTTTGAAAGTATTAATAAGAATATTTTATTTCAGGAGAACTAGTTTAACAGGTTTTATATGCTATTAAACAAAACAACCACCCTACGGATGTGATCAGGATGTAATAATTTCTTACAAGTTTTCATCATTATTTCGCGTAAAGTTTATAGCGATGCTACCATGTAATGAAGGTCTATATTTTGAGAAGCCAACGTTAATAAAATATATGTTATTTCGTTGGAAGGTTTTAATGGTGTCAATAATCGTAAATTCTATTTTAAAATAGGTTACTTTGTATTACGAATGATTGCCATGAAGATGTCTTTTTTATGAGCCAGGCCTGCGGATGTTCTGGAGGATTCGTTTCTCAAGTAGCCGATCAGTATACAAAATAAGATCTTAATACACATGGGGGCATACGTTAAACTAGTTCTCATGAAATCAAATATCCTTATTTATACTTTTCAAAAAGAAAAAGTAAAGCCTTCACCAGTGGAACACAGAGACGGTTTAATCGACTTGATCTTTGTTCCAAGTAACTACGCAATATTGTGAAGGTAGGACAAAGAGAGTTAAATAATCACTGTTAAATCATATATCATCAGCGCATCTCAATTTCTGATGTTCACACGTAGCGTACTTCCAATGACCTAGTTGTTTACTTCGATTGAACTTAACTTTCCTGATTGTTTTCAGCTAACCGTTTTATATATTAGTGGTTTACACGCTCAATATTTAGCACCGTATTATTTTATAGATTATGCTAAATGTAACAAATATAAGGCAACATGAAAACATAGTCATGCGTTTGTTGTGTTAAATTATTATTTGGATTTTAAAAAATATCGAAAACAGTTCGACATTACGTTTCAAATGAAACGATGTTAGCTTTAAATAAAAATCCTAACGGCGTTTAAATACCTTGAGAATAAATTCCTGGAAAATGTCGAGATATTTGTAATTTCTTATTACGTTTCACGCAATTTTTAAATGGATGTATTAAGTATTATCTAGCGTGGGTAATGTAAAAAAACATCCAACTTTACCCATTATAAAATGAATTGTTACAAATTCAAATTGTACCATCCCGTTGAAAATACGAGTATTTAAAGGCTTCTCATTGTACCCTTTTACATTAAAGCAACTAGCAAATATATGCTCCTTCCGGTCGCATATTTTTGCTAGTTGTTTTAAGTTACATATTACATACATTACATTTTGAACTAAGTAAAGGGTAACCATAGGGAACGTGATTAAAAAACAACATATTAAATTCTCTTCGATAAATAGAAGAAAGTTGTTAACTGGAAGTTATTTTACTGTTTCAGAAGAAGGTGTACCTAAAGTAAAATCAACAATCAAAAAAATGTAATACAGTGAACGCGATTCTAAAATCCGTTATTTAATTGCTCACATGTTTGTTTGTTTTTGTACAAAAAATAGAAAATCGCCCAATCCTTTATTTTAATAAATAAAACACGGAATAATTAAAACATAGTTTTTTACATAATTTTTAAATGTATTATTTTTTTTAATTAAACAATTTTCAATGGCTACGAGCCCGTAACACAACTGTTCGTACTAATACTGTTACATTTACATTATCAAAAACACAACTATTCGTACTATTATTACTACATCAACAAAAACTACTACCACGATAATCGACTATTCGTACTGCTATAATAACAACAACTACTACCAGCAGCGTGTTGACTATTTGTACTGATATTACTACTACCACCATCGCCACGACTACTACTACTTGATTCAATAAATTTGTGTTTTAAAGCATAATTTATGATAAGATTTTTAAAAATCTAATTCAATTACGTAACTCAATTATATAGACTAAAACAACAATGTCTTTAATTAATTCTACTCTCAACAACACGACTATTCGTACTATTATTACTACATCAACAACAACTACTACCACGATAATCGACTATTCGTACTGCTATGATAACATCAACAACAACTACTGCCAGCAACGTGTTGACTATTAGTACTGATATTACTACTACCATCATCGCCACGTCTACAACTACTACTACTACTACTACTACTACTACTACTAATTGATTCAATAAATGTGTGCTTTAAAACATAATTTCTAATATTTTTTTTTTTAAATCAAAACGTTTTAATAACAAATCAAAGTAAATATATAGTTTTTAGCGACTCGTACCATAAATAAAAGAGAATGTGTTGTTTATATGTAATTTATCAAATAACGTATGTCCATCACTCTCTCTCTTTCTCTCTTCTATTTCACTCTCTATCTCTCCTTTTCTCTCTCTCTTTCTTCTATTTCTCTCTCTCTCTCTTTCTCTGTCTCTCTTTCTTGAAATATAACTTTCTGCGCGTTCGAATAATCAGAGGGCGGCTAAACAAATGTTGGAATGGCCCCCGGCTGTTCCATCATATTCCATTACAATCTAATTGAATTACGTAACTCAATTATATAAATTACAAAGCTGCAATGTCTTTAATTAATTCCAGTTATAATTTTTATAAATATTTTAAATATGTATACCTATTTTAAATACATCTGGAAGTCTTAAAATAACAATCATGAGTGTATATTTGCGAACATTAATTTATTAGAAGCTTTGAAACAAATTAATTATGTAGATTTGAAAGATGTGTGATGCTTGGGGAACCTTTGAAATATATATATATATATATATATATATATATATATATATATATATATAAGCTGATAATTAGGTATAAAAGAGGACGATCAAAACTGATAATATAGTTTCGGCTACATACAGACAGATATGTAATATCCGTTATTAATAGATTTGAATCCAGACTAAATTTTAAGAATTTGCAAATAAATAACTTTCAAATGTCACATTCGTCTTTTTTATTTAAAGAATTTTCAGCTGATAATTATGTTTACGGTTAGAAGAAGGAGACTGTTTTACAGAAGACTTAAGTCATTACAATAAATAAATTTAAATGTCAAAAGTTCGTTTCATTCATTTCAAACATATTTAGCTGGCAATCAGTTTAAGAATAGGAAGAGACGTAGTATTTATTGTGTTAACAAATAAATATAGTAACTTTCGATAAAAAATAAATAAGAGACTGTTAATTTTAATTTTAAAAGAATATTTATATAATAATGAAAATTAATATTCAAGTTCAACGTAATATAACTTCCGGCGAGGTTTCCTGCTTCCAAATTATTAATTTATTTTAAAAATTGTTAGATGAAAGTACAGAATAGTTAACAGATCCCCTATGTTAAAAATGGCTTTCTAAATAATAACGGTATTATTTCAGCACAGTCCGTAAATTGCAGAAGATTATTTAGAAATCCATTCTTAAGATAGGGAGGGGGCTTTGTTAACTATTCTGTACTTTCACCTAACAATTGAATGAATAAATTAATAAATAAAAATCAATACAAACTTCTGAAACCAGAAGTGTAAGGGAAGTTCTTAATATCAGGAACTAAATCTGATCGAACACCGTTTTCTGCCGAGTTTGTGTCGGGTACTCAACTGGTCTTTTGGCTAAGATCAAAGTGTAGTATCTGTTCCGATGGATACTGCACCCCATAGACTGGTATTGTCTTGGCATTCGGGGCTTGATTCACGCCGGTCTATAGGTCTGTCCTGTTCAGTTCTAGGAAATCCACCCTCCCAGGCTTCGCCTCCCCTCTTTGGGGAGGAGTAAGTGTATTGCTTACTGCCTGAGGCGCCCATACCGGGGAATGCCGACGAGGCTGCACGGCCAATTTTTAATGGCCAGAGTGCTCACCTCTCGGGCGCTGGCTTTTCAAACCCCACTTTCCCGACCCGACCTTGGGTCACATTTTACTTGTGGGAGTAAGATAAAACTGGGCTTGTGCCCAACTCCTGGAGAGGAGTAAATAAATACTCCACTGGTGTGCTGATGTCTGTTTCATTTATCGTCTTTTGTTTTCTTCAGCATTCTGTTGTCAGATCACCAGCTTGGTCAGAAAAAATCATGCTAGCGTTACGTCGTCTAGAGCAGTTATGCCGGCTTCGCCGTTAGGCGTCGGTGTTTTAGACATGACTCGATGATGTGATCGACTGTCTGTTCAGGGTGACCATAGTCGCAGACAGCCGATTCGCTGAGTCTCTATCCGTTTATGGTCGCGGTGAAACAGCCCACACCGATCCTGAGGCGGTTGAGCATTGCCCACTGCCGGCGATGGGGGTTTATGCCTAGTAGTTCATTCAGCTCCTCTACGAATCTGTACAGCCTTGATTGATCTGCTGCCTGCTATTTTTCCGTCCATCGACCTTCGAGCCAGATTCGTTTTGTGACGTCACCTGGTGTTGAAAGGAAGAGCTAGTGGGCATGCTCCGCGAATGGGCGTCGTCACTTCAGGCGAGCTCGTGCAGAGGTCTCTATGACGAGTTGTGGAGAAGGTGGTCCTCATCGATGGTGGCTTTTCGTGACAGTTCAAGGATAGCTGATTCACTGTGCAGATGGTAGTGCGATGCCGGCGGGTATCGGTTGGTGGTTGATCAGCGTGACCCACAGGCAACCAGAGACTGTGCGTAAGGAAGTGTTGAACGGTATGTCCAGATTTTTGGTGTGGAATCTCCTGCACCAGACTGGGGAGCAGTACTCGGCGGCGAAAAATAAGACCAATGCCTGGCTGGATATGCGCAGTGTCTTGTTCGAGGCATCCCAGATGGTACTAGCTAGGTTGCGTATTAAAGCGACGCAGGCCGATGTCTTGACAGACAGGTTTTCCAGATGTTGGTGGAACGTCAGTGTGCCGCCAAGCTTGGCCCCGAAGGACGTCGGGGCCGCCTGGAACTAGAGTTTGTTGTTGTCAACCATAATGTTTAGCTCGTGGCTTGCCTCTCGGTAGATGATCAACGGAGGGTGTGGTCTTGGCCACGAAGAGCTTACGGCGCCAGTTTGTCAGGTAGCTTGACAGGATGTTCATATCAGCCGTAGGTTCGATCGTCTCCCAGTTCTTGCTGGAGAGGAGGATGGGCAGGTCATCAGCGTATTCATATTTCTTGGACAGCATGTCTAGGAGGTTGTAGATATAAATGTTAAACAGCATCGAGGCGACTTGGAAGAGATTCATTCACTCTATCCGTGGCCTCCTCGACAAAAACCTGCTAACAACAGCGAAACTGATTAATTTAGACTGTTCCCAGAAACCTCAACGTCTGTTTAATTGATAGCAACCTATCAATATCTTGTATTGGTTGCACGGTTGTCACAAAGAATTTTCCTGTTACGGTGATTATGGTTTTAGATTTAAAATTCTTATGTTCACTCATTCCTCTACGATAAGTCAAATTCAACACTAGTAAAGTAAATCTAATTCGTATCAATCAGAATGGTACAATTTTGTTGACAGGTTTGATTCTGCTGTCGGTATTCTTGCAGGAAGGACCACGTAATAGGTGCCAACATCCTTAAGTGAAAGTGGTATTATTGAATTGACTGGGTTCGAACTTGACACGTCCACTTTACCACTTAACCACCGTCACCTCCTGCAACACTTTAATAGTGTTAATATTGTAGACTCGATGTTACAAAATGGCGCACAAATGAAAATAATCCTCAAACCGAATTCGTTTAACAATAACAAATTTATTTAATCATGACTCATCTGTTGGTTTAATTACATCTTTAATTGTATTCTATTTATGCGGTATTTTTCAGATGGAATGTGCGAGGATGTAAATATTTACAATGCGATTCATATTTTAAAGTGTTACACCTTTGCAAACTCAGTGTTAAAAAAAGTTCTTAAATGAAACAAACTTTGTAACTGCTAAAGGTTAGGACTGCATCAATTAAGGAATCGTTTTACTATTAGCTTGGCTGATATAATATCACTCTCTTATTGCAATGAACTTTGAAAAAATATTATTTTCGAAATGATTCGCGAAAATCTGAATGTTTAGCGTGTAGTTCTGGTCCTACCAGATCAGGCTAGCGGAAGACACCGTTTTCCTGACTTAAAATACACCAAACATTGATGTTATTTTTTTCTTTCCATTTACACAAAGCAATAATTCTGCAAAGCTAAAAACAAAAACATTTTTACTCTACAAAACAAGTGAACCAAACACCATGAATACATATTTAAAAATATAAAGAACTTGAAGCATTAAGAGGTTAACCAACATGACCTGATTCGGCATGAAATACGACGAAAATGGTTGATATGCCGTAAAACAAAACCAACTAAACTTTAGCGTGTAATCGTTATAAAGGAATTTAAAAAATAATCAAAATAATTGGAGAGAGTACGCCCAAACCTGTTTTAACCAGTGTTTATAATGGCTAACACTTAAACTCGAATTTGATAACTATATTTTCCTAATATCCTAATATATATCCTCAATGGGTCGCAACTGTACGTAATAATCAGATACACAAATGATATCAACTTTGTAAGTTCTAACTTTTAAAGATTTAGTTAATTTCATTTACCATAATCTTGAATGACGCAATGACTTTGAAAATAATACATTTTTCCGAAATCTTTCGCCATGATCTGAAAGTTTGCATTTAATCAATATATTTTTCTTTTTTTAAATAAAAAAGAAAACATTTTGAAAAAAAGGTACTACTCTAAGACCGCCCAACGTGTCTGTAACAAGTTTTGAGAATGGCTAAAACGTAAACGCGGTGTTGGTGATTTTCGTTTATTTAAGCGAGTCCTAATATATACCCTTAATCGGGCCACAAATAAACATCATAATAAGAAGATGCAAATAAATAAATAAACTTCGGAACTCTGAAATTCGTTTTCATTAGGGGATCTTTTACTGGCGCAATTATTCATTCGGTTTGCAAGAAACTTTTTAAAATAATACCTTGTTCCAAAATGTTTAGCAATGATCTGGAATTTTCATTAATATATTTTTTACAAATTGTATTATTCGGACTACTGTTCTCATCTTGAGTGTTATTCTCACAACTGTAAGCTTCGGCCTTTCTCAGGTGTATCTTTTTGAACTCGGGAATATTTCTGTCGAACTCGGGAATCTGGACGCTTCCAAAATTCATAGTAGTATTGTCTGCAAGAACCCGTGGCGTAGTGGATATAGTACTAAGTAAATTCAGTTCTAAGTTATAGTCATCTGAAGGTTTAAGGTTCAATCCTCTGGTCGGGCGATACGAAGAATTACGTATTTCTGAAGACATCTCCCAGTCATGGCTGACGCAACGGGAGTATGCTATCCACGTTGATTTAATAAAGGGTTCCGTTCGAAATTCCGTCTAGATTCCCGAGTTCGACAGAAATATTTTCAAAAAGATAGACCTAAAAAGGTTGTGAGAATAACATAACATGAGAACAGTAGTCCGAATAATCAAAATTATACAAATTATCAATCCTCATCTGAGAAAATTGAGAAACACAGTATAATTTAATTTTTAAAGAATAAAAAATGAGAAAAAAATATTTAGGGAGTGAGCGCTAATCTCAAACAGTCCAAACGGATGTTTACCCAGTTTTAAAAATGGCTTGTTATAGTTTATTTCAGCGAGTCCTAATATATACCCTAGATGAGGCCACAAGAATACATAACTATCAGGCGCATCCATTAAAATCACATAGTTTACTAATGCATGTACGATTAAAAAAGGATATAAGAAAGAATATCCTTCCATTACAAAATGAAATCGGTGTGAATTAGAGTTGTCATGCTTGTAGAACTGATTCACTCTCACATATCAATGACGTCAGTATTGATAGTCATGAAGTGTGACATGAATGTTTTTCAGATAATATTGATTGTTTAATTAAATTTTAAAAATATATAAATTTGAATTATTTCGTTTCATATTATTTATTGTTTTTTTAATATATTCTCAGAGGTATGAGGAGAATTTCCTAGACGGGACAGCTATATTCCTCAAAGATAAGTACTTTGACGGAGAGAGATTAAAACTACATTACAAGAAACATTACACATAAAAACAACATCATCAGAAAAATGTATATTTTTCTAATTTTCGTATTATAATATAGAGATAGAATACTTAGATGAGACGTGTGGTAGTACCCCAACATTACACTTTTGATGATACATCTACACATGTCTACACTTTCTTATAACAATTGTCTTCTTTGTTTGTCAATATGTTATTCAATTTTAAGTAAAAACATTGTTTATATATATATATATATATATATATATATATATATATATATATATATATATATATATATATATATATATAAATGTAAGTTCGTAATCCGAGGCAGGAGCAATGCGATATAGGTACCGGAAGGTGGAACAGATGAACACAAATAAATGAGAATAGAAAATATGAATGGAATCTCAAATCAATTAATTAATATTTCATGGTTTCAATACCAGAACAGTAAATAGAAAAAAAGTTTGCTGTCAAGCAATTTAAAAGTTCCGAGAGTGGAACCTCTCATTATTAAAACAAACAGATCAAAAATATGACCGAGTGGTCGAAAAGTCGAGATGTGTGTGTGTGTTGTTTTTTATGGAAATCGCTCCAGAAAGGCATGGAGCCACTGGATGTAACAAGTTAACAAATACGAAATATGATTATCGCAAAGACAGTAGATGTCTATTAGCCTTAGTCTTGAAAATACCAATATTATTAGAAGGAGCAAAACAGTCAGCAGGAAGAGAGTTCCACAGGCCTGCAGTTCGTTGAAATAAGCTACTGGAATAGAAAGCTGTATTACAATGAGGTATCTAAACAGAGAATTGATGGAGGGGACTAGACCAACGAGTAAAACAATCTGGAACAAATGGAGCATGGAATAGATCACAATTCTGAAGAACACATGCCATAAAAGTCTATAGATAAAATCGATATATCGGATTTTGCAAAACAAAAATGTTGCATTAATCGGAATTTGTAAAACATAATTACCCTTTTAATTTAAATAATTTATACAGTTAAATTCAAGATTTAAGATTTTCGACTTTTAATAATAAAATAGTGATACATTAATGTTTAAAAAGGATAAAATGTGGCTTTATCAACAATAGTTGAACAATAAAAAACGTAATTTGATCCGTTTCAAGAAATTAGATTTATCGCGTTTTGCCTTCGAACTATTCATATATACACTAAACTTTGAAGGCGTATTAAGTTATTTCTAACAATTTTCGAAACTATTTCATCGATTAGGATGCGAATTGTGTAAAATATAGTATTCATGAAACCTCAGAATTCCCTAATACCGATTGGCATGGCTTATAGTACCCTTCCCGAAGGTCCAATATTCATACTCCTTGTTCTAGCATTCACCGGCAATATTAATTGGAATAAATACATAGAAGATACTGCCAAGTCTGCTGCAAAGAATATAGGATCCCACTACCAGGCTAGTAAAATACTCACACCTGCCGGTATCTTATATAGCTAAAAAGAAGAAAAAAACATTATCCCATGAATGGAGTATCTTTGTCTAATCTGGGCTGGAGCACCAACTACTAGTCCCTCTCTCTCGAACAGGGGAAGATCGTCTGTAAATCAATAGGTTCCGCACTGTCTTCCAATCTCCAGCCACTGTCCCATCACCGCCATTTTGATTCTTGTGCTTGTTTTTACAAGTACTCCAACGGAATGTACTCCGACGAACTTACTGCACTTGTAGCCTCTCAACGTGTATACCCCGACAAACCTTACTAGTAGCAAAATCTCACCCCTTCACTGTTGAGGTCCTCAGATGCAGTAAATATTTCTACTCTAATAGCTTCTTTTATAGGGCCGCTTGTCTTTATAATTCCCTTCCTGCGTTCAGAAATTTAACTGTAATGGGGACAAGCATCTCGCTCAACTACCCACTTATGGTGTCTCCTATAAATCTGACTTTAATTACACTAACCGGTTCTGTCTCAGAGGCATTGGTTGTTGTAAATAAAAGTAATACTAAAATAAATCAAAAAATATTAACTGCGCCAAATGTCCTTTTGTTCAGCGCACAATAGCAGTTATGAATTTAATCATTATTATGCGTAATAAACATTGTGGATAGGGTTGCGTTACTAGCGACTTCGGTTGTTTATTCATGCGTTCATGTTTGCATCTTTTGTTATCTTTTATGGACATTCGCCGTCTTTTACATTTGCTTATTAACCATTTATAAAAAAAAAGGTAACTTTGATCTATAATACTGTCGTTTTCGATCGGAAACGGAATCAAAAGCTATAGTTAGCTGCCAATAAAGAATAAAACTCAATGTGTGCATTAGTCCAGTCTGGCTTCATTGATTGACTTACATTTAAACTTGCTGAGCAAACAGTTTGGGGAAAAAAGAACCAAAACGGACAGTCCTAATTGACTTCAAACAACAACACCAGACAGAAAATATAAAAGCAATAATTACAAATAATAATAAACAAAACAAACAGACAAACATATTTTTTAGAATTTCGATATTGAAAATATTTAATGCATATATATATATATATATATATATATATATATATACATATATATAAATTATATATATATTAATGCCTATATCTCTCTTTCTCTCTCTCTCCCATATATATATATATATATATATATATATAGATATATATATATATATATATATATATATATATATATATATATATATAGAGAGAGAGAGAGAGAGAGAGAGAGAGAGAGAGAGAGAGAAGGAGAGAGAGAGAAATGAAGGAAGAGAGATAAAGATGTGCGGATGACAAATCAATTTAATTTCCGATTGTTCAATGCAATGGATACTCGATAAAAACATGTCTAGTTTTCTTTTCTTTAAGCCAGGTTTTTCGAAGATTAAAATCTTATCATCAGAGGGATTACTTAGATGAATAAGTTGGCAGGGGGATAGCCAAAATTCAAAATTTGAAAAAAAATAAGAAACAATATAAAGTAATGGAAAGTGAGAGTGTCTGCATAAAAAGGTTATCAAAATGTAGTCTGTCCAGTTGGATGAATGTCCGTTGAGAAAATGTTTGGTTGAACTCAACATCATTCTATTGGATTTACTACATTTTGAACAATTCTAACGCCGTCTCCCCGAAATCTCTTTTTCCATCTTTAAATCTTTCGTCATTTTTTGTGTGCTATAAAAATCAATATGTCAACTTAGAACATTTAAATAAGTTTCAATAAGGGTTATATTTTTCACAGAATCTACAGACAGCATCACAATTTTACTTCGATTTGGGGTTACGAGAGACAATTATGGGTTAGCTATATATAACTAAAACATATTAGAAACTATAATAATCAATTTATTTATTAAGTTAATTTTGAAAGTAGATTTCGCTTGTTTCATGAAAAATATAATAAACAACGAATATATCAGTGAGGAATGTATTAAACAAGTTTTAAATAGTTATATAATTGTTTAATTCGTATTTTTATTATTTAAAATAATTTAATTCGATTCTATCTGTTAACCTCACATTCGTAAATCAAAATATTTCAGATGTTCTTTAAATTTGATCCCTAGCCATTAAACACCAATTAAGTAAGATTCCTTCATTGCTCACTTCTTCTTAAGGCGCATTGAGCTTAAGGCTTAAATTTTAGATATTTTCTAGAATAAAAATCATATAATTGATTTTGATCCAAATCGAAATTAGTATCGTATACATAAATTAACTAGCAGCTATCTAAATTATAATGTTTTGAACGGAACATGTGATTGCTGAATAACTTATGATCGGGTAATTAATTTTAACTTTCTGGGAACGGGTGTTACCCTATTATATATATATATATATATATATATAATAGTTTTAAATATCATGACGGAGTCATAGCGAGTCAAGGCGCTATCACGAGAAGAGAAAAAAAGAGGG
This sequence comes from Sepiola atlantica, assembly GCA_963556195.1. Taxonomy (NCBI): domain Eukaryota; kingdom Metazoa; phylum Mollusca; class Cephalopoda; order Sepiida; family Sepiolidae; genus Sepiola; species Sepiola atlantica. The sequence goes on from OY744528.1 coordinate 33,929,120, forward strand.
AATATTGAATAATATATTTAATCGTCAATTAAAAACTTATGAAAAGAATAAAAAGATCGACTAAAATTAACAGAATAAAAACCTGGTACCAAACACCACACGGGGATTTACTGCATAAAAACAACGAGATACAACCGATGAAATTTTATCCGAAAATCCTTTACTGATAGAACCAATAAAAGGAAGTTTCAGATAAACAGGACATTTGGGTGGACCAAAGAAAATGTTGGCATTAAATTTCGCAAGTTTTCGATCAATACATTTGGAAACTAGACCCTCTGGGAAACCATTTTTAGTAAGAATATCAGTTATCTTTCTAAGTTCAGCCGCGAGTTTGCTGGCAATGCAAATCATCAGTGCGCGGTGAACAAGTGTTTTGATTAAACTGATCTTTCTACTCATGGGAAGAAAAGAATCCCAACTGATATACTGGCTCGTAAACGTCGGTTTCCTATATATAGTTGTAGTGAATTTGTTCCCCGTCCTTTCCACTAAAACGTCCAGAAATGGTAAAGAGCCATTCTGCTCCTCTTCCTTGGTGAACTGTAGTGCTGGGTGAAGAGTGTTCAAACTCAGGAAAAATCACTTGCCTCGTTACGGGACTCAAAAATAGTAAAAGTATCGTCCACATAACGCCAATAACGAAAGGGTCTGGTAACCCGAGAAAACAGCAAGGATTCCTGAAAACCTAGGAAAATATCTGCTAAGATAGCACCCAACGGACTGCCCATCGCCACCCCATCAATCTGCTGATACATTATATTGTTTAAACTGAAACTGACTAACTTAGTGGCCAGCCCCATGAGTTCCAGAAAAATGCTTTCTGGAAAGGCGGGAGGGGTTAATGTGCTACGATAAAGCATGTCAGCACATATTTCAATGGTTTCATTCAGGGGTACATTAGTGAATAAGCTGGCAACGTCAAATGAACATAGAAAATTTGTTTGCGACTCACATTCCAAATCGCGAATAAAAGAAGCGAAACGGAAAGAATCAGCAATACAATTAACGGAAAACCTCTGTAAGACAGGATCAAGGATATCTGCAAGCCATTTGGCCAGCTCATGCTGAGGAGAACCAATCATAGACAGAATGGGTCTCAATGGAACTCCCTCCTTATGAATCTTAGGTAGCCCGTACATTTTGGGTCGTTGAGAACCCACAGGGCGGATCCTGTCATAGGTATCCTTATCAATAAATTTAGTTCTATGTAACTGAAGAAAACGTTTTTGAAGCTTTACTTCAGTACGTAAGGTATTGTCAATTGACACGTCACCAAGCTTTTTAAATGTTGTTGTATCACTTAGAATGCTCAACATTTTATCGGTGTAGTCATTAGTATTTAGAATGACCACACGGGCACCCTTATCTGGTTTGGTAATTTAGATCTCTTTATTTGCCTTCAGAGGTTTGGCCGCCTGGTAGTTATCTTACTCCAGGAAAACTCTCGGGAATTGATATATATATATATATATATATATATATATATATATATATATATATATACATATATATATATATATATATATATATATATATATACATATATATATATATATATATATATATATGAAAAATATTTGTTGTTGTTTATTATCTACGGACGTATACGTTTCGTCTCTTTTCAATCAAGACTCTTCAGCGTAGAAGTATGACTATTCACTACTGGTCACACGATTCGAAACCCTGGATTATAAGTATTTTTCAACTCCAATCCAACGTCTTAAACCTCGCGGCCAATATTTCAACAGCTGATAAACTATGGTAGTTTAAATACATTTATAAGCGGCGATGGCGACACAGGCATTCTACTTATATTAAGGAATGATGCATTATAAAGCAAATGACGTCACGCTGTATTTGCACTACTACTAAAGTGCTCTACTAATTATTAAGGAGCGACATATATATATAAACATATATATATATATATATATATATATATATATATAGTGTGTACTACAGGTTAATTGAACAAAACAAACTGCTCGAGGTAGGTTCTACAAGAGATAGTATAAAGTATCTTATTTTAAAACTATAAATAACAGTGTTTGTCTGCGTGTATCTAATTTTTATATATTTTTGTTATACCGATTTTTATCTATCCTCTTATACCGGTTTTGGGATAGAAACCAACTGGTATGATCAGACTGACTCTTCATGAACGTTTCAGTTAGCGAAGCTGCTGAAGAGTCGATCTGCACCTACTAGTCGATTTCTACCCCAGATCCACCATGACAAGATCGATGAAAATCCATTAACACAACATATGTTGCAATGTTCAAATAAAATACTTCATATACATACATATACACACACACACATATATATATATATATATATATATATATATATATGTATACATATATATATATACATATATATGTATACATATACATATATATGTATACATAAATATATACATATATATGTATACATATATATATATACATATATATGTATACACATATATATATATATATATATATATATATATATATATATATATATATTTATCTATATAAAAATCTCTGTCCCATTTGATAGTTCGTGATAAGGTACAGAAATGTATCTGTAATTTGATTGGTCCTAGCATTACTTCTTCTCTGCCCACACACACTCTCTCTCTCACAGATGTGGTGTTGCTAGTCTCAGTCTTTTCTATAAATACTAGTATGACATGTGTTCTTCAGAATAATATTATCTTTTCACTGCTTCTTTTGATCCGGCTTGTTTGTGGTTTCAATCAATTCGCTGCTTTGATACCTCTTTGTAATACAGCTTCCAATTTCAGTCGCTTCTTTACAAAAACCGCAGGCTTGTAGAAATTTCTTCCTGTTTACTGTTTTCCTCCTACCTATACCCTTGGTCCTTTCAAGGCAAAGGCTAATAGGCATCTCCTGTCTTTGCGATAATCATATTTGTTCTTGTAAGCTCCTTACATCAAGTAGATTCATGCCTTGTCTGGAGTGATTTACATGAAAAAATATAAATACACACACACACACACATATATATATATATATATATATATATAACTATATTATTTGTCGCTCCTTGAAAAAGTAGAGCACTGTAATTGGTAGTATTAACACAGCATGACGTCACTTGCTTATAATACATCATTCTTTCTCTTAATAGAAGTAGAATGCCTCGACGTCAAGCCGCCGTTTAACTGTTAAAATTATCTTAGTTTATTCGCTGTTTACAATTTACTTAGCGGTTAGCGACGTCGGATTGGAGTTGAAAAATACTTGTAGTCCGGGGTTTCGAATCGCATGACCGGTAGTGAATCGTCATATCTCTATGCGGGTGAGTCCCGGTTGAAAAAGGACGAAACGTATACGTACATAGATAATAAACAATCATATATATATATATATATATATATATATATATATATATATATATATATATATATATATACACACACATACGTATACACTATCAGGACCTGCGTTGCCCGGGCGGAATATGAAATAATTTAATTTTGCTGTAAAAATATAAAAGAACCCATTTCACTGTAAGTTATTTAGGTGATTCAAACACAATACATTAATCTTAGTTTTGAGCGACTGTGCTCCCCTTTACTACTTTTAAGTAGAGGCTGACACGATGTAAACCTATTTTTAATCACCTAAATTACTTACAGTGAAATGGTTTCGGTTTTCAAGATACACAAATAAGCAAATATAAATCCTCATCTCAATAGTATCCCTAATAATATAAAAACTGCATAAAAAATAAATAAGTAAATGTGACTCACAAATATCTGCGAAGATTTCTGAAGTCAGTGATGGAGAAATCCTTTCAGACTTTGTGATTGTGTTCTCATGTAGCGGACATCTTTTGTAAGCGACAACATTCTAATGTGTCAATGTTTAGTTAGCTTTTTTTTATTCATATTATTTCCATATCTGTTTTGTTTGCGGGCAATAAAGGAGAAAACATTCTAGGCTGAGACAATTTTCTTATTTTTTGTCCGTTTTATTTTATTTTTTTTATCATCTCCACATGTTCTGTCCTTGGTCACTGGAGGAGAAATCGTTCTTGACTTAAGCAATTGTTATTTGCTTCAAATCTAGTGAACCTTCCCTTATAAACGCAGAAATTTCAATTTCCTTCCATAATATTGACATAAAACACAACACGTCTTCTGACATTACCGTGCGCTAGTATCGATACGATGCTGTTGTGTTTTTTTTAAAATAGACTTTTAAAAGCGGGCAATCCCAATTTCGAACCGAAAACAGAAACAAATCAATTGAAATTATGAATTTTCGCAAAAGAAAATACAAACAAGCAAGACTATTTTTTTTAAAATAGGATTTTTTGGAAAAATTCGTTTCAGTCTTACAATTTGAATCGAAACAAACCGACTATTGCCGAACAAAACACAAACGTTAGGTATCGGCTTAGATTTAACAACAATGTAACAGTTTGATCCATGTATGTATTCTATAAATATTTGATTAACAGTAAATACAAAATAATGTAATTTCAAATCTGTAAAAAACGTTGAGGCGAGAAACAGACATAGAAAAAAATTCAAAATATACTTATGTTTACATTTCTCGTTTCAATCTTCTTTTATTTTATTTTTGATCTCTATAAATATTCCGTATTTGCTTGCCTCCTCACGAGTTTAGAGTTTGACACAAAGTCGATATTTGAAAAGTTTTCCAGGCTGAAAAAAAACATATCTACTTATGAAATTAACCGTGCGCTATTTGATTACACAAGAAAAAAAGAATATTTTAGCTCGCTGACATAGAGATCGATACATGTTATAATATGTTATTACCCCTCTCACAATTGTATAGAATATATAAAGTAAAGTTATATATACTTCTACACTATACGAACAAAACTTTTTTTAACCTAACCCTAACCATAAACTTACTATAAACAAAGTTTTAGGTTTAGTTCGGCAAAAGCCACTTTAGTTTTGTTATTATTGTGTAGAGACACTAAGTTGTAAGTAAATATATTTTTTGTACAATATTAGTTGTTCGTAAAACAATTAATGTACAAACTAAATTAAGTAAAATTATATCTAATAATAATGGAGATTTTGCATCTGTCTGTCTGAAGCCGAACCAGTATTATTAGTTTTAATAGCTCTCTTTTTATGATCACGCGTCTTTCAAATTTTAAGCGTCAAAATATTGGAAATATACACTCATGATACTTACTTGTCAGCTGCTTTATATACCCATTCGGAAGACTCCCCGAACACCACGCGTCTTTCAAATTAACATAATTGATTTGTTTTTAAAGCTTTTAATAAATTAATATTCGCAAATATACACTCAGCATTTTTTTCAGATTTCTAGCTGTATTTAAAATATTTTCCTCGATGATGATCTTACTAAAAATTATAAATATCATTAATTAAAGACATTTATTTTAATCTATATCATTGAGTTACGTAATGTAATTAGATTGTAATGGAATATGATCGAACAGTTGGTGGGCATTCCTATATTTGGTTACCCTCCCTCTGATTATTCGAATGCACAGAAAGTTTTATATCTAGAAAGAAAGAGAATAAGAGAGAGACAGAGAACAAGAGAGAGAAAAGAGAGGGAAAGAGAGAAAAGAGAGGGAGAGAGAGAAAAGAGAGAGAGAGAGAGAGAGAAAAAAGAGAGAGAGAAAGAGAACGAGAAAGAAAGAGAGAGAGCAATTAAATAAAACAACTAGCAAAAATATGCGACCGGAGGGGGCATATATTTGCTCGTGTAATTAAATATATTGGTAACTTGTTCGTTACAAAGTAAATTAAGTAAACTTATATTAATCTAAATAGATATTTAAGAATATTCGTTGAAAAAATATTATTTTACTTTGCTTGGTCTGTTTTATAATCAATTTATTTATTTATTTTTCATTTTTTTTATTGTGCGTATTTTGTTTGGCGAGAAATTATAATTTAAAGTGCATTATTTTCTGTGTTCGGGTCGAACTTGCGATTGCCAACTTTTTTAATCTATGTTACAACGCAACAAAAACTAATCGATAAAAGCGCACGGTGATGTAAGAATAATAGTAATTCTTCCTTACCAAAGGCTAAAGAAAAATCGCGTGATCGACCGTTTTTTTTAGTCAGAAATGTAGTACTAGTCGACTGCACCAGCACCAATTAAATGAACAAAATAAACAACAAAATAGTTGTTAATAAAAACGTATTGATTTTTAGCGAGAGTTATGTATGTTCTTACCAGCGCTGGCCGTAAAAAAAGTAAAAAAAAAAACTTCGCCTGAAGGTTTTAATTTATTGTAGTAACGTGAGAACTATTTGCGATAATACGAAAATATTTTCACTTGTAGCGATAATAAATGTATGTTTTTTATCGTTAAAAAAGCAGCAGAGTGTAGTATGTAATCTGGAAAAAGTTTAATTCGTAATAAGTTACGTATGCAAAAGCCTCCAGCAGAACGGCCATATTGAAAACCTGTTCGTTAATTGCTATATTCCGCTCTATTCTATAATGTGGAATATGTATACAGAATAGCATAAAAAACGATTGACACAATCAAGAGTGTACATCCGAATAAATGGTACATTTTCTTTGTTTCACGTAATAACTATCAAAAACAAAAATATTCTAAAAGAAATGAAATAAGAAGACATGAATAGTCTCATATTGATTTTTAACAAAAGTTATGGTTGAAAAAAGACTTCGTCCAAAGGTTTTGATTTATTTTAGTCAAGTGGGATCTATTTGCGATAATAAAAAATATTTCATAGTTGACTTCAGCGCTCATATTCGAATTAAACAATAAATAAAAAGCATCAAATCTTAATCATCTTAGAAACGATCGTAAACCTAATCATTGTTGGTCTTAAATTACTGGAATCGAAATAAATTATGTTATCAATTTATTTATTTCAAATGACTCTACAATCGCTCTGCTTGATCTGAAGGTTCAATCATTGAGCTAAGTTTAATACCTACAGTATTTTAGTATTGAATGCCATGATCTTATTCCAGCTTCCCTTACATTTGAAACGTTTTTTCTCTATTGTTCATTTATACTCTACTCAAGTTTATCATTTTGACTTAGATATATATCGATCTACACACTTTAAAATACAGGGCCCGTCATAATCTAACATATACATATATGTACATATATATATATATAAATATATATATAAATATATATTTATATATATACATATCTATATGATTACTGCAACACTTTCTCAGACGATTATCACTCTAAAAAGTGCTATCGTCTGAAATAGTATCTTTACTTAGATTGTAAATAAAGAGATCCAGCTTAGTACGACAGCTAGATCCCTCACTTGGGTCCAAATGTTAAGACCAGAAACAAGCAAAGTTGGCAGTGCAGACTTACATGATATATTGAGATTTTTTCGACTATTTTGTTTTAAATTCAAAAACATCTTTCTACACTTAATCGAAAAATAAAACAAAATAAATTGCTATCAAGGATGAACACATAAAAACCGTTTAAATGGATGCGTCTACGAGACGAATAATTTACTTTTTTTGTTGTTTTTGAAATTAAGAAAAATCTTTCAACATCCAATGAAATAACGCACTTTAATTAAATAGTTAATAATGCACTTATATAAAAGCCATTGAAATGGATGCGTCGGCAAGACAAATTGATTTAGTTGTTTTTTTCTTTTTTCTTTTTTTTTTTTCAAATAAAAAAAAAAGTCTTTCCACACACAATCGAAAAGCAGACAAAATAAATTACAGTTAATAATGCACACATACATTTTGTTAAAATGGATTCGTGTTCAAGACCAATTGATCTAGTTTTTTTGTATTCTTTTTGTTTTTTGTTTAACACCTAAGCGACATATTAACTAAAAAAATAGGCATATTATATATATATATATATATATATATATATAGTCTTGGAAGTTTCTACACCATTAAAACTATATAACAAAAAAAACCCCAAAAAACCCTAAAGTCCCAAGTCGTTCAGTGGAAAATCACTCATGTAAGTCAATTTAACTTTTACAGTTATTATATTAGTGTGCTTCTAACATTATTTAAGGGATCACCAGTTGTTTACCATGAAAAACTGTTTCGGGAATTTTAAAACATAACAGTATTTAATTTCATGGCTTCCAGCAGAGTTGATCAGACCCCACTTCCCTTAAAAGACAAAAACATAAATGTTCCGTATACTAAACCTAAGTTTTGTTTCCGTATAAATGTTTTGCTAACTTATATTAGTTATTAAAAAAAAAGAAAAAGTCCTCCTTACCTGTGTTGTTCGTCTGTCTAATAAATTTTATCCGTTACTTACAAAAATGTTGCTGCATTTTAAACTGTGTAGACGAATTAATTACACTACTTTTTAGGTGATTAATGTATTTTTAGTTTTAGTTTTATATTAAAAATATAAAAGATATCAACATATCCAAATATTAAAAAAAAACTTTTTTTTATTATATATATATATACATATATATATACTTTTAGTCCTTTTTTCTCCCCCCTCTTCCTCCTATATATACATATACACACAGATATATATATATATATATACATATATATATATATATATATACATATATATATATATACATATATATATACATATATGTATATATATATACATACATATAGAAACAATAATATTTATAAACAAATATTAATTATTTATTACCTACAGACATCGATGTATCATGCTAACGCAATCTTCAATGCAGGAAGTTAATTTTCGACGGTCAGCAGGCTCGAACTCCGATCACAAATCGCCACTGATTCGTAGTCAAGAGCGTTAAGGAGGAAATTAACTTTGTAAATACCGAGTCGTGAAAGTGATCTTACAACAACAAACTGTGTTGGACCTCGCATGAAGCTATTAGTACTGCTTGTTATTACACTCCCTCAGAGTGGCCGGCCTTTAATAAAGGGGGCTTTCAATAATATTTATAAATAAATATTAATTTTTTTATTACCTACAGACATCGACATTTCATGCTAACGCAATTTTCAGTGCAGGAAGTTAATTTTCGACGGTTATGGCGTATATATATATATATATATATTTATATATATATATATATATATATATATATATATATATATATATATATATATATATATATGGCATGTTCCGACAACGTTCGTCGAACACTCTAACAGTCTTTCTATACGTGACTGCTCCGCTTTCATAGAACTTAAATTCCTTTTTCTTGACGTAGTAACGTCTTGTGGCCGTTTGGTCTCGACGCTTGCTTACGGTGTTCAGGGTGATTCTGTAATTGGGGTTGAATCTTGCGACTGTCTGAGATTATCATCGCCGACGCTGATCAAAGCGAAAGATTTTAACGCTGGCGTATGTAGATACAAATAATTTTATATTTACGTAAATTTATGTTGTTATAAGCTCTGAAGAGATTGAAGTTCAGCCATATTCGGGGAAGTGAAATAGACTTTCACGAAGCTATATGGCATGTTCCGACAACTTTCGTTGAACACTCAAGACAGTGTTTCTATATGGGCTTACTACGCATTAATATAACTTAAATACCTTTTTTATAACGTGATAATTCCATTGTAACCGTTAAGTTATGACGCTTGCTAGCGGAGTCTAAGGCGATTCTGTAACTGGGTTTGAATCCTGCGACTGTCTGAGCTTATCGTCCCCTACACTGATAAGAACGAAAGCTTAAACACTGGCGTATGTAGGTAAAGAAATTTAATATTAACTTAAATGAATATATATATATATATATATATATATATATATATATATATATATATATATATATATATATATATATCCTGGCTAGTTTCTCTGTCTTCTTCGCTCTTATCGCCTTCACCCCCTGCCTACCACCTTCACTATACTAGCTCGGTAGGTACGAAAAAGAAAAGAAAAAAAGGAAAATAAAATAAATACAAATATATAAGAAAAAGAAATAAAGAATATGTCACTTAATGTAAAATCATATTTCAATGTCGCTAACGTCTTCTCATATAGTCCAATCGGATCATCTATTCCTTCTCCCATGTGTGTGCCTTCAAAATAAAATGGTTTCCAAATCTTCACTTTGTCTGAAGACGTTCGTTAATACGAACGAAACCGGTCAAACCTCTTGTTTTTGTTTTTCTCCTGCATTTTAAACTGTTTTCCGTTTGTCTTTTCACACACACACACACACACACACACACATATATATATATATATATATATATATATATATATATATATATATATATATATATTAATAAATTAAAATAAATTACAAGAGTGTAACTAATTTGATTGAACAAAACGAGCATCGTCTGATCCGAGGAATATAATCTTGTCTATTTATTTTAATTTTAATCGATTGCGTATATTTTTATTAAAAAATTTTTTTTTTCACATATCTGATTTTTGCATTTGTCAAATTAATACTTTTAACAGCGAGTTTTCTACAAAACTCTATCTGTCTCTCTCTCTCTGTCTCTCTCTCTCTCTCTCTCTCTCTCTCTGTATTTAAAAAAAAAAAAATTAGATAATGGGCACAATTGTATTATATGTTTTTTTTTCCTTCTGGTTAAATCGAATAGGGCGTCGATTATGAAATAAATACACGTTTGGTTTGAGAACAAAATCGATCTAAAATTATGTAATTTAAACCAAGTTTTCGATCTCTTTTAATACTTTACTTGTTTTATTCTAGTGAAGCATTTGTTCTCGAATTTTAAAGATATGCTTGTAAAACCGTGATTGTATCGATAAATGGAGAAACGGCGATCAAAAATTAACCTCTACTAGAAAATAAAGGTAGAATCGCTGAAATCTGCTATTTTGAATTGGATATTCACTAATGCTCTGGAATTATAAATAAATATCTATTGAGCTTAAACACTGAAACTTTTACTACAAAACATAAATATATACATACATATATATATGTATATATATATATATATATATATATATATATATATATATATATATAATACTATTTCATGTATCCACATAAAATGTTATTAAGATATATTATTTTTTATGTATTAATTTACAGTATTTACTTCAACAATGCTCGATACGTAAGTAGAGCAAGGTGGTAAGTTATGAACATATATTTAAGACAATTAAGCGACACAGAGGTTCCCGCATTTTAGCCACATGATTTCTCCCGGAGATAAAACGCGGGAGCCTCTGTGTAGCTTAATTGCCATAAATATATTTTCATAACTTACTACAAGGATATCGCCAAATGCCATTAGCTTTAAGGCATAGCGCATTTGGTAAATCTAATTTGAGCTACCGGCACTTGGGATGTTTACATTGAGATATTACTAACATTCAGTCAGTGTCGTATGATAGCGCAGCGGTACGAGCGCCGACTTGAGGCACTAACTTGTCTAGCCGCACTGAAGAGCTGTGATACAGCGAAACAGTCTGTATGTGGATGACTATATATATATATATATATATATATATATATATATATATATATATATATATATATGCATAATTTCATTTTTGTTATATAATGTAAAATGTTATATGTGTCTGTTAAGTGTCGACATTGTAAATTATTTTAAATTGTACACTTTTCACTGGCGAATATTAAATAATGTAATCAGCTATGGAAATGGATTTAGTTCGACACAAAAGTAATTGGCTGCCGTTGTTCGAATTATCACCAACGCCGCTTTAAACACCAGAGTTCTCTGCCCCTAACGCAACGCAGTCCGATTCGTCCATTACTCCACTAATGAATTCTCTTTACAACGCTTCGTTGCTTGAATATTTGCCAGCGAATATGGCAGACAACTTCAGCCATCACAACAGGTACTGATTACCGACTCAACAATCTATTAGCATCCCGTCTGGCTATGTTTACCCAATCTTTATTTATTTATTCTTTGACTATAGTTTTCTGGGGGTTTTTTTTATCAGCGTTTCTTTCTTTAGGCCAAGTGGTTCGCCATTAAAGCACAAATCAATCAGAGCAAGTCACTGTTCAGCAGTTGTTCTTCGTACCGCTTGAAACGAGGCAACTGACGTGCCTTTTCAATAATACGTTGCAGTTCTGGTCGTGTGCCATCATCGATTTCTTAGGAAAACGAGTATCCGGTTTCGATCGCAGGTGAGGGTTTAATGGACTAGAGTAGCATACTGCTGACTGTAACATCGCATAGCATCAGCGAATCTCTTCGTGCTACCTTTTTTTTCTAGGACAATATATCTCGACATATCAAACGCTCTTGATAACATCTGGCATAAAGTCTTGCGTTACAAACTTGCTACTACCAAATATTGGAAAATCTCTTCGCTCTGAAAGATCCATACAAGTAGTTATTTATGGGCAGAAATATAAAGAACATAATATCAATGTCGGTATGATTCAATGATCTAGTCTTTCGCCAACCATCTTCCTGATGTCCATTTAATTAACTTAATGATAACTAGCGTAAATAATTAGCCTGGGTAGAATACTAATGTCTGTTATATTGCATAAGTTCAGTCAAACTCTTGATGTTTTTTTCTTTCTAGAGCAATAGCTCTCGACATACTAATAATGATGATAGGATCTGGCACTAAGTGTTGCTTCAAAACTTCTAGTTAAAAAATAGCTTGCCTGTCTTCGCAATCATCATATACCGTCTCTTTTATTAGTCTAGAAAAATAGATTTTCTTATAGCTAGAAGTCTCGAATATAAACTATCAACACAAGCGTGCCTAAAGAAATTTTTATAGGCCTACCCCCTTCATCATCTCCATTCAACGTGTTTCAAATTAAATCCTTACATAATTTTTTGACATCTATGCAGAAGACGCAATTGTCTATGGCAACACCGCGATGAGTACAAGTGATCAACATCTCTAGTCTTAATATGTCTCAAATTCAGATTTTCCTGCTTTGTACACATTATAATCGTTTTTATATCCTTGTTCTGACCATAAAATAATAAAACAGGTTCTAAGCCTATAACATTTTTGTTTAATAAATCACCTCTTCCTATACCCTAGCCGCCACAACCTCTCGTCTCCCCTCTTTATGCAAACAACCAAAGTTAGATTTATTATCACGTTCATTTTTAATAAGACTATATATATATATATATATATATATATATATATATATATATATATATATATATATATATATATATAATCCAGGTAAAACCCCCACAGGGTAGTAATCCAAAGAATTTCAACCGGGTTTATAAAAAGTGCTCAATATCAAATGGAGCTTTTATATGTGATTATTTATATTTACACAGACATGTACAAAATCTGTGACACTGGCATGTCGATGACATCGATCAACGGCTATTACAAACTGAGATCTCATCAGGGAGAGTTAGAATCTGATCTTAACCTTAGATCATATTTGGAACGAATGAAATTGAGAAAAAAGAAAAGAAATTAACAATTTTAATTTGGAAAGTCACGTGGTTGGGACCGTCAAGAATCAAAATCTCCAAATCACCATTTAAAAAAAAAAAGTTTTGATTTTGATTTTGAGATTTTAATTTTTAACGGTCCCAACTACGTTACTTTCCAAATTTAAATTTATTTTCTCTCCGTGATGCGATCTCAGTTTGTAATAGCTGTTGATCGATAACATCGACATGCCAGTGTCGCAGATTTTGTACATGTCTGTGTAAATAAAAATAATCATATACATATATATATATATATATATATATATATATATATATATATATATATATATATATATATATATATGTACATATATATATATACATATATATATATATATATATATATATATATATATATATATATATATATATATATATATATGAATAAAACTGGTGATACAATGATCCGACGTAATGTAAAAGGAAAAAGCCAAAAACTTTGTTATTTATGTATTCATCAACGTTTCCTCTTGATTGAAATACTTCCTCAAAATGAAGTAAACAATCATACAGAATATTCATTTTGATTTGTCAACTTGGGCATGGCTGTAGATGCGAATAAGCAGACAATGACAATCATGATTTTGGATATGGCGTTATCACCAGCAGTCTGTCTCATTCAAATGACATCCCATTCCTATTCGCGTCCTTTTTTTCTACATTGTTTTTTTCATCCTGAGGAAGTTTTTCAATAAAGATGAAACGTTGATGAATACATAAATAACAAAGTTTTGGCTTTCCTCTTTCATTTTCAATATATATATATATATATATATATATATATATATATATATATATATATATATTAGTTTGAATCTAGAAATGTTCTCTTTTTGGGATGTGATTTGACTTTCCCAGTCTTTCTATTTCCTTTCGTAAATTCTGACTGGAGAAACTCCCGGTTACGTTTTTGCTGATAAGTTAAATTGTGCTTCACTGACCTAAAATGATGGTTTGTCTCCTTTTTTTTAACTCACCTCTGACGAGAAGTGATTGTTCGGAGTGAATCTTGTGAAAATAAGGCCTATGAAAATTAAAACTTTTTGTTTCGGTCTGGCAAAACATGAACAAGAACCTTGTAAAACAGAATTTCTCTATATAATTGTTGTAGACCCGTGCTAGGGGTCACAAAGGAATAAACCACAAATAGTGACAGGGTTAAAATATAACAATGTATTTATCAATAAGCAATACAGAACGCCACTAATGTGGTAGGAGATGAACGGGTTCATAACATGCGGTAAAACATGGTATGAAGGTCGTAATTTAACGCCTACCCATAATAGGAGTATGTGACACAAGGTCGGAATATGGACTTTGAAAAGCCAGCGCTCGAGAAGGTGAGCGCTCTGGCCATTAACAATTGCCTGGACAGCCCCGTCGGCATTCCCAGGTAAGGGCGCCTGAAGCAGTAAGCTATAAACTCACTCCTTCCCAAAGAGGGGAGGCAAAGCCTGGGAGTGTGGACCTCCTAGAACCCCACAGGACAGACCCACAGACCGGCGGAATCATCCTCCGAAGGCCAAGACAATACCGGTCTGTAGGGTGTAGTATCCATCGGAACAGATACTACACGTGGTATGTAGACTCTCACATGGTATGAAGGTCTCTCCTGAGTCTCTACAACCAGTGGTATTTATTATACCTGGTTGACACCATCAGTTCTCCAATAGGGGTGATTTGTACCTCACAACAATAATTATCCCATTTTTATTTTATTTATTTTTCTAATAATCTTATTTGTGTGAAAATTTGTAAAAATAATAAATGTTACACATATATAAATATATATGAATTTAGAGGGGTTGAGCACAGCTTTAAGCACGCTTTTTTATATGTATCATAGTATTTTACACAAAAAAAACAAGAAACGTGATTATTTTCTTTGTTTATATATAGTTATCCTATAGGATAGGAAACTCCAGGTCTTCCATATGAGGTTCCTACGTAGGATACTTGGTATAACATGGCAGGACAAAGTGAATACCAATGATTTTCTGCAAAGAGCAGGCATTCCATCCATCTACTCCCTACTGCGTGAGTGACGCCTTCGCTGGCTGGGACATGTGCGCAGGATGGATGATGGGCGCATCCCTAAAGACCTTCTCTACGGCGAGCTTGCGTTAGGCTCAAGAAAAAGAGGTCGTCCCTATCTCTGCTTCAAGGATGTCTGCAAGCAAGATATGAAGGATTGCTCAATTGACATTAATACATGGGAAGCATCTGCAGCTGACAGACCTGCCTGGAGGAAACAGATACGTCAGGGAATGATCATCAGTGAGAAGACCCTCCATGATGAAAACGCTGTGAAGAGAGCAAGGAGAAGAGCGAACCTACAGGCAGACCAACAAGCCGAGATGACACATTGCGCAACAGCTTTCGTATGTCAAGGCTTTCGTCGATCATGCAACTCAAGAATCGGTCTCTACAGTCACACAAAAAGATGCACACAATCAACATCCCAACACGGCGCTGATTCATAGTCGCTGCGACTGAAGGATGCCAATACAATATATTTATTAAATGAATAAAATAATTTTTCATAAATATATGTCTCGGAGACTTTCGCCGTAAAACGGCTTTAACGAAGAGTAATTTAGTTTCTTTTTTTCTTTCTTTTTTTTCTTCCTCATTTTGCTGGTGTTAAAATCACAAGTAAATCCACACGTTGTTCCAAAAGGTAAAGTTTCGTTTGATCTCGTTGGCGATTTAGATGTGTGTATTAGCGCGGCAACACTTATATGAATTTGAAGGGGTGTACACATCTTTAAGAAAACGTTTTTGCAAATGTATTATAGAATTTTGAAAAAAAAAAAACACACATTTGAAATGTTCACTTTGTCACAAAAACATCATTGTTTTATGGTTGAAATCAAAGTGCAGTATCCAAAGTTTCATGTAAATGAAATTCTAAAAGTTTTTAAAAATCTATCCTTTTTTTAAAATAAAAGAGCTTTCAATGATTTTATTAATAATAAAAATAACATTATCTTTAAAACCATTAGGTGTATAGGAGAAAATTTGGCAAGAGACATAAGACGTGTATATTAAAAATATTGATTTATTAGAAACTTAAAAATATATATGCAAATTAGCAATATCGATATCTTTTTAGAGATATGGCGATTCCTATATATACGGTATTTGAAAATATTGTTGTATCATTAAAATGAAATAAGCGAGAGAAAGAGAGAGAGAAAGCGAGAGAGAGAGAAAGAGAAAGATAGAGTAAAAATTTAGCTTACTTGCTTTACCTTACTAAGTAAAATTTAGTTTACTAGCCATAGATATATTGTCATACAACTACTACTAATATCTACTAACGGATAGAGCACTGTTGAATTAAATAACGTATATCTATGCACAATATATTATATCACTTTATAAAATGATATTTGTATTTAGATGATATATAAATATATATATATACGTATATTTATATTTATATAGGTGTAATCAGTTAACGTAAAATCATTAGCGCAGAGTTTACCTGACGAATTTAGAAGCAAAGTACATCCCAATTTCTGTTTTTGTCTTTCTTTTATGTTAGAATGTTGTGTAAGAAAATTTTCGGGAAGTATTCTCTTCTTAAAGCTATTAATGGATACACATATAAATATATTCATGTATATATATATATATATATATATATATATATATATAATTAATTATTAAAGACAATATATGTATTATCATATATCATCAGATCCTTTTAGTTTGTAGTCTCCTTTGAAGATTCAGCTCAATGTTTGTCAATTATTGATAACAGAGCAAAATATAGAACAGTTATCTATTATATTCCAATAACCATGGTTTGTTTTATTACTTTTATTTTTGTTTTTATTTTTTTCACATTTCCAAAAATTCCAAATTTCTGTGAGATATATTTAACGGTCCGTTTCATTTGTTTTGTGCCAAACAACATTTGTATGTCAATATCGTCTCTGCAACACTACAACATCATCAGAAAAAGTTCACAAATAATAAGAGTTCTTAGATTAGAGTGCCTTGAAAAACACCCACATCATACATCAGTTTGTTCTTTTGTTTATTTTCACCTTAACATGAAACTGATGTATGATGTGGGTGTTTTTCAAGACACTCTAATCTAAGAACTCTTATTATTTGTGAACTTTTTCTGATGATGTTGTAGTGTTGCAGAGACGATATTGACATACAAATGTTGTTTGGCACAAAACAAATGAAACGGACCGTTAAATATATCTCACAGAAATTTGGAATTTTTGGAAATGTGAAAAAAAAAAATAAAAATAAAAGTAATAAAACAAACTATGGTTATTGGAATATAAATAAATAACTGTTCTATATATATATATATATATATATATATATATATATATATATATATATATATATATATATATATATATATAGTAATCCAGGTAGGGTAAAAATCCACAGGGTAGAAATCCAAAGGGAACCAAAAAATAAAAATATGAATTATTGTAAATTAAACTTTTCTAACAGCCAATCTTTTTTTAAAATTGGTCACATGACTATTATTCCTTCTTCTTTTTGCTAAACTCTATTGTTCCTGGATTCCACCGACCGGTCTGCCTGATGAGACCTCAGCTCTTGATAGCTGTAGAGCGATAACATCGACATGCCAGTGTAGCAGACTTTATACATGTTTGAATAAAAAATCATTCATATATATATATATATATATATATATATATATATATATATATATATATATATATATATATATATATATTACAAATTGAGAGATTTCATATTTTTTATAAGCATCATAAGAATTTAAAAGTGAATAACAATGAGGCAAATGCCTTCAAAAGCCATATTATTTACTTTTAAATTCTTAAAATGCTTTAAAAAATATAAACTCTCCGAATCAATAACACAACTCGTGAACATGCGCGTTTTTTATATTAAAAAAAGAAAAATCCGGTAACACCAAATGTCGATATAACACCGAGGACTGTTATGATTACTCTTATGAAGCTAGTTGTATCTAGCGATATGATTCGTAAAAAAGTGAAGATGAAACGATAGAAAATAATATCATTAATATTTTTTTCCATGGTTCACCCCTAACAAGGCAAGCCGCCACTGTAGACGTAAGGGGCTACTGGAAAAAGGGTGAAAGTTGGAGTAGGAGTGAACCTTAATTGGGAGCTGCGCAGCGAGATGTTTGTTTACATTAGTTTTAAATTTATGCATGTCAGTACCGTCAGGAAAACAGGGAGCAGGGAGGGAGTTACAGAGTCCAGCAGCACGAGGAAAGAAGCTTTAAGGTAGAGTGGAACGTAATCAGTCAAAGTGGTAAGATATTGAGGATTGAAAGTTCGTTTCACTTAGTGCTAGGATATGCGGGGAGTTTGCCAAGAGAAAAATGTATACGTCGTTCATGTTGGTTCCTCGGATATAAGTGAATGCGAGCCTCTAGGGCGGAGAAGAATATGTTTTTTGTTGGGTGTTTGGTTTAAGTTTTATTTATTTTGTAAGTTCATGTTTGTTTTGAGATAAGGTTGGGAGGGCAAAGTGGATGCTTGTCTAGTGCCAATAAACTCACACAACTCAGTCCATTAGTCGTGACTGGGTTCATATATATATATATATATATATATATATATATATATATATATATATATATATATATAGAGTCTCGGAAGTTTCTCAACCATTAAAACTATATAAAAAAATAAAATAAAATAAAAAAAATTATAGTCTCAAGTCTTCCAGTGGAAAATCACTCATGTAAGTCAATTTATTTTTTACAGTTATTATATTAGTTAGTTTCTAACACTATTTTAAGGGATCATCAGTTGTTTACCATGAAAAACTGTTTCGATAATTGTAATTAATAAACGGTGTAATCCTCCGAATTTCTTCAAGCACATCTTTTCTAACTTCGGAGAATTCTCGTCGGAATTGAACATTTTTTGTTGAACTAAAACAGCACTACCGAAACAATAAGAAATCTCTTTGCTAAACTATTTTAGAAGTTGTAGGTTCAATCTGTACACCAAACGATAGAAACTAAGAATTCACACCTGTACTGATACGCATGACATGTCTGAATCAGTAGACTGCGCTGTATCATTTTTTTATCTTCTGCATCAATTCACATACAAGTTTCTCCATAGTGTTCATTTTATTTATCAATATTCAATAAATGGTAGGCAATATTGCTTTTGTGCGTATGCTCTCTTTAAGCAGAAACGTGAAATTGCTTAAAAGATCATCAAATTAATACTTTTGTGTGTTTTCCCTTAGGAAATATCTCATTAAATATTTTCTTCAATGCCCCATACTTTGGGGAATTTTAAGGCAAGTATTAAGGGGAAAATCGCCAGAATTTTATCCTAAATGACACGGAAGATTAACTTCAAGCAACGACACCATCAATGTATTGTTAGCAATGGCCGACATTTGCATGATGCCACTTAAAATTCTAATTCAAGCAAACCTAATATGGCTTTAAAGTTAGGTATGCGTATATATTTATATATATACATATATAATATTTACATTTATATACTTATATAGTAATATATATATATATATATATATTCATATAATATATATATACATACATAATATTTACATACATATAATATATATATATATATATATATATATATATATATATATATATATATATATATATAATATAAAGTGGAGAACCAAAAGCGAACTGTTAGGAAAGGTAAAACCTATTGTGGAAAGTATACAGCCTTGTTGCATCCACGAATGAACCCTCTATTGGACTCTTTACCTTCTGGATTCTATCTATTTTGGCCGCACCTGAGGAGGTTGGTTTCTGGAGCTTCTTTGAACCCTCTCATTTCATTACTCGTGCCTTCTAACGACCTTCCTACGAATCACTTTCTCCGCTGGACTTTTTGATACCGGACATTTTTGCAATCGGACACTCGCTTGCACTCGGGCAACTTTTTGCTTTGTTTTTTTTCCCCACAATCTTTGTTTTACTTTCTCAAATTTTAAATCTTGACCATTGCCAATTACCTCTGATGATAAGATTTTGATCTTTGAAAATCCTGGCTTAATGAAAAAATAATTGAATAAATTGCTTTTTTGCAGAATATACTTTGTATTGAACAACTGAATATAAAAAAGATCTGCCTCCGTTGCTTTTCTAATTCTTTTTCATCCTTCTACCTACATATATAATATATATATATATATACAAATATAATATATATATATATATATATATATGTATACATATATGATATCTATCCATATATAATATATATATATATATATAATATATATGTATACATATAATATACATATATATAAATATATATAATCTCTCTCTATATATGCAAAGATTATAAAAATATATATATATGTACATATAATATATATACATATAATATATATACATATAATATATATACACATATAATATATATATATACATAGATAATATATATACATATATATATAATATATATATACATATATAATATATATATATGCATAGATAATATATATACATATATATATATAATATATATATACATATAATATATATATATGCACATATAATATATATACATAATATATATATATATGTGTATATATATATATATATATATATATATATATTCAACTGCTTTAATAATAAACAGTTTATTATGAATTATTGAATATACATAATAGGCAATACGTTGAGTAACATGGTTATATTATTTTCTTCATAGACTTCATCATTTAGATGGTGGGCCCTACAAATTTGCACTAACCTCCAAAATAAGCGACATACAAAATAATTGAAAAATAGCTTTAAGTAATATCTCGAATTATATTACGTCATAAAATTTTAATTGCAACGATGTGCGTCAATAAAATTTATATAGGGGTAAACTCTGAACTAATGAAGCTATCATTATAGAAGTTATGTTATACGTATTCTAAATAACACGGTAAGTAACGTGGACGCATTTAATTTTGTTGTTAACTTTAGGATTTAGGGAGATACGAAACCGGACCTACCACACCCAAAAATGTTTTAAAAAGCAAGATATAATTTCCTACCAAATAAATAACGTTTCGTAAACTGTCGAAAATTACCTTTGATTACTTACGGGATTGCTAAATGACACATCTATCTGTTAAATATATGTAAGTATAATGGGAAGCTAACCATGCTATACATGTTGCTTATATTATGTGTATTTTAGAAGTCAGTTACTCTTGTCAAGATATTTGTGTTATATTTTGTATCTACTTAAAATCTGAAATATATTTATTTTTCGCCTCATGTTTGAAACTATATCTGGGATAATGTTGACACTTCTTGTAAGTTGTCGAATCGCTGTGCATTAATTATACAAGAATACGACCATGTCTTGAAATATCGTTGTAGTATTATCGCTATTTACATACACAATAAGCCCATTCCGATAAGTAAAAACTGTTTTGACTGGAGCCCAGCCAGGTAGTCGAGTGGAAACACTACGTACTGAAAATGTATATACCAGTTTAGGATGTGCCATCGACAATCAGCCCGACATAAACTATGCAGTTTCACTGACTTTTTATCTACAAGGCTATGTTAGTCCTTGGAAGTCAAACATCCCAGGCCTTGCATTCCCTTTTCGGGAAGTAGTTAATAAATTTCTACCATCCTAAAGTCCCCACAAAAAATGCTGACCGGGCTGCCGAGACAATTTTTAATAAGACAGGGTGTTCAACTTTTTGAACCCTGGCTCATTCTACTAATCTTCCGAGTCTGTGCCACATCATCCTTATTTGGAAGGATGTAAATATCGAGTTAAGTAGCGGAAACTACACTGGCGACATTGTATTATTGTAATATAACCTTATTTATCTTTTCAACATGTGTTTTATGCATTTATTATGCTTCAAAGATGATATGTCTTTACGTGTATTTATGCAGAATGAACACCTTTTTGAATTATGTACTCTAAAGGAATATGGCTGTGGTTAAATATGTTCCGACGTAGACTGACGTCTTAAAGAAGCAAGTTCGAATCTTGTCAGTATGATACTGTTAAGTTTATATGAATTACTGATACATGTTCACTTACCGATATGTGTATACACCATTATACACCCGTAAGGAACCCGGCTCCATTCGTATGCTAAGAACACCACTCGATCGCTGGTGTTAATATATCAAAAAATATTTATTGAAAAGAAAACAACCGTCACATAAAAACTCAAAGTGATAGGTTACATGTGTGAAAGAGAGAAATATGTCTTGGCAGCAAACCGTTGGGGAGGGAGGCTTCATCAGTCCTGATCGACAACTTCTCTAGAGCTGGAATCTCGAAGAAAATATCCGGTTTGCAAACCTAAAATTGCTTAAAAAGTAGATGGGATCTGCCTATCGCCCAGCCCTTACACTCCTTCTCCGTCTAGCCAGGCGCAGAGGTACCAGCGCTGGGACGCCTCAAAGGCATCCAGTGTCAAGCCTTGTTTTCTGCGTTGGTCAATGGCTGTCGTCTCTTTTTCTCTCTATCTGGGCAACTTGAGGGAAGTTTTTTCGTCACTAAGTCTTACATGACCAGTCTGCGTCGCTTTCGTTCCGACAGGTTGAGGTTACACGTTAGACAGCTTGTCTGGATGCTGTTTCCGACTGACAGGACAGGAGCCCAAACTCATAGATAGCGCTAAAAACGGCTGCCCCTATCATCAGTTGTAAAATACCGTGGGTAGCTGTACGTGCCATGTAACGCATGGAAAGGGACCCTACAGTTATCTCCGGTGGGCTTTCCCGAGGCTACAACCCCCATGGACTAGGTTGCAACTAAATGACTGGTTGTGTGAGCTTATTGGCACCTAACATTAACCCACTTTGTCCACCTCCACTCTATCAAATACAAACATGACATTGCAAAATTAAAAAAAATAAAACCTAAACCAGACACCCAACAGAAAACATCTTCGCTTCTGCCCTTGAGGTTCGCATACGCTAATATCCGGTGGCTTAGAATCAACATTAACGACGTAGAAACTTTTTCTCCTGACAAACTACCCGGATATTCTAGCACTAAGTGAAACGAACCTTCAATCCTCAATCTCTTCTCACCACTTTGACATCACTGACTACCGCCCTTCTACCGTAAAAACTCCGACAAACATATGCACAGGCTAAGAGTTTATGTTCGGAACACCCTCCCCCTGACTAGAGTACATAGGTTAGAATCAGATGACCAAGCCTACATGTGCTTTAGATTGACTTTCCACCACAGAGTGTGTTACTTATATGTCTTATACCGTTCACTTTCAACTCACACCTGTACCCCGCTAAACTCTGTTTCTGAAAATATAGATAGAGCACTCTCATTAGACTCAAATGCCCAGTTACATGTAGTTAGGGGTTTTTAATGCACACCACCATGACTGGCTGAGATGTGCCAGCCTTACTTACGCAGTCGGAAACACTACGTTTAATTTCTCCTAGGCCCACGACCTCTCACAGACTGTCACTTTTCCGACACGCCTCCCGTATCAAGTAGATCAGCAAGCCTCGCTTCGCGACCTGTTCCTGACCTCACTGCCCGAGGATTGTGTGACTGAAGCCCATAGCCCGATCGGGAATGCTGATCACGTCGTGGTTATGATTGCTATCACCCTAAAACTTGTTCAAAAGCTGATGAGGCATTGCTCAAAACAACGAGATACTACGAGCAGGCTGATTTTGAGACATTCAAAGATCACATAAGCGATGCACTATGGACTGCAACCTTCTAACTCCATGCTGATCAGTGTGCAAATGAGTTAACCGAACGGGTCAAAGCAGGCATTAAAGCTTATGTCTCCATGCGTAAATTCTTCATCAAACCCCACTCTCCTCAATGGTTCACCTCGAAATTGGCAGCTGTCATTGCTGAGAAGCAGCAAGCATTCCGAACATTCGGTTGACATAAGTGAACTGCGAATAGACAGAAATGTATAGAACCAAGAAATAAATATAAGCCAGTGATAGGTGAAGCAAAGAGAAGGTATACAGATAATAACCAAAAAACGCATTCAGTAACAGAAACTAGGCATTCGTTTTTTCTGGAAAATCTATAATAGTGTGGTGAACAATGATCAATCAACAATTCCCCCGCTATCAAACTACAATGATGTCGTTTGAACGGCAACTGATAAGGCTGAACTACTTGCGCAGGGTTTCGCCATAAACTCCATTTTGGACTCGGCAAACTTCCATCTCCATAAATTCCCATTGCGAACTGAAGCCTCACTTTAGAACTTGATGTCAAGCTCATTATAAAAAAAAACTCGACATCTCCAATGCATGTGGGCCTTATTTTATACCGGTTATAGTAATAAAGAAATGCTCTGCAGAACTGGCCCCTGTCCTCTCCCAACTCTACAACAAATGCCTTGCTGAATATTGCTTCACTGATAGCTGGACAAAATGCCTCTTTTGTTCTAGTCTTCAAGAATTCCGGGGATAGAACATATCCTCGGAATTATAGCCCAATAAGCATACTTCCGATTTTTGCTAAAATCTTTGAAGCCTTAATCAATCTAGCGATAGTCCGGAACCTAGTTAATGCAAAACATTTTTTTGACCGCCAGTATGGATTAAGACAAGCACGATCTACTGCGGACATCTCAACGGTCATCTCTGAACGCATATATCATACACTGGACAAGGCAGGCGAGGCTAGGGTAGTAGCGCTTGATATATCCAAGGCCTTTGACAAGGTCTAGCATAAAGGGCTTCTCTTAAATATTTACTTATATGGTATTACTGGACAAATATTTAATATAATAGGATCCTTTGTTAGCAAGAGAAACATCCAGATTGTCTTCGATGGCCGTTCATATAAGCAACATGACATAAATGAAGGTGTACACCAGGGATTTATCTTCGGACCTTTGTTGTGCCTGATTTTCATGAACGACCTCTCTGATGACATCGAGTTTGAGATAGGTATATTTGTTGACGACACCACGCTGTACAATCATCATGTAAGCAATACGTACGCGTACATATCTGAGGCAATGGCTGAATCCTTAGAAAGTGACCTCCAGGCTGTAGTTACTTGGGGTAATAAATGATTGGTAACTTTTAATGCCGCAAAGACAAAGCTACTTTCTTTTAATAACTACAAGAAACCTCTTCAATCACCGATTGCCATGGCAAATAAAACCCTACCTTAGAATTCAACATTCAAACTACTCGGCCTAACATTCACAGGTAATATGAATTGGGACAAAAACATTGAAGACATTGCCAAGGCTGCTGCAAAGAAAGTGGGCTCCCTCTACCGCGCTAGTAAAATCCTCACGCCTGGGATTATCCTATATCTCTACAAAGTCACCATCCGTTCATGTATGGAGTATTGTTGTCACATCTGGGCTGGTGCATCATCTACTAGTCTCTATCTCTTAGACAAGGTCCAACTTAATAGGGGCCTCACTATACACAACGCTCCCCTCCTTGTACCATCGCCACAATGTTGCACCACTGTGCTTGTTTTACAAATACTTCAATTGATTGTGCTCTGATGAACTAGCTGCTAGAGTGCCCCCTCGACGTAAATACACTAGAACAACCCGACAATCAGCTAGGTCCTATCCATTCACTGTGGAGGTCCCCAGATGCTGGAGAGCCTTCTACTCTAAAAGCTTCTTTCCACATGCTTCCGGCCTCTGGAACTCCTTCCATGCTCCGTGTTTTACCCGACGTTTCTGATATGCAGAGGTTTAAAACTAATGTAAAAAGACATATCGCTGCACAACTTTCCTTTAAGATGACACCCTAAACCTACTCGCTAATTCTCAGTGGCCCCTTACGTCTACAGTGGCGGCCTGCCTTGTTTGGGGTGAAATATCTTTT
The DNA here is from genome assembly GCA_963556195.1 of Sepiola atlantica. NCBI lineage: Eukaryota > Metazoa > Mollusca > Cephalopoda > Sepiida > Sepiolidae > Sepiola > Sepiola atlantica. Next base: position 33,955,358 of record OY744528.1, read on the forward strand.
TTTTAAATGTTGAAAAAGATGGACGGATAGCTTGTTGCGCTACACCTGGCAAAATTGTGCGCGTCTGCCCCCCCCTCATTAAGGACGAAACCCTGGACACCTCTTTTTATCTTGAAAAGCGACAATAAATATCAGCAAATCGACAGAAAATATCCTTCCAAAAGTTCTGTGGTTTGGACGACTTCCGTTATGGCGTCACCTCTGACGCCCAGGTGTCGCTCTCAATTTTCCTTTTAAACATGGCTCTCGTTATGAAGCAATACTACCACTTTTATTATAGACGTTGGCGATTTTAATTCGGTTCCTGTTGTAAGTATTGATTTTAGAAAGAATCGGAGAAACTAATTACAAATAGAATCGAACCGGTAAAGAAAAGTCATACGATGTTCATTAAAACATACGGATAGATGTATGTAGTCAGTAATTTGAATTAAAACGCGCCAAAAACAACACGCCAAACCATCTCACCTTTTACCGGTACCTCACGTAGCATAACGTATTACATGGCATCATGTGAATCGGAGTCCTGGCATCAACTTGAATTTGCAAGCCGACCTAATCCGACGCGTTCCAAATACCTGCACGTCAGTCGCGCAGATAAGTAATAATATGACATATCTTGCCAGCACATCCAATATCTTATGACAAGTAAAGTGGGTAGTCGGCCGGAAGCATGCTTTGATACCTTTCCGGTTTTGACTGTGTGAGAATTCGATTCACAGAAAATTGCCAGTCTGACCTGTGGCAACAGCAATGGTGACAGCATTAGTGAATTGCAGTCAATTATTTTTAGAGACGATTCTATCCCTTATCCATTGAGATAAATTGCTTTTTGACAAAAAGTCGGTGAGATGCTTGTTGACAGGTATCTTCTCACACACCTGCACGGCTATTCACTTCAATGGACACACTATCGCACACACGCAGGCACATATACATTCATTGATTCATTCATACATGATGAATCAGATGATTCTATTGTTGGCATTCATTTCCTCGATATCTTTCTAGTCAGAATTCTTATATAAAACTATTCGTTTACTCCCAGGTGGGACCACGTGAAGGTTTCTAACAGACTAATTGTTTCTGTGGAACAAACTGGATTCAGACTTAGTATAGCAAGGTCGTCAGTCCGTGTAATTAACCATTTAGGTTTTTGGTAGTTTTGTTTTACGGCATATCAACCCTTTTTGGGTTATTTAATGCCGAATCTGGTCATTATAGTAAAAGTTTTTATGCTTCAAGTTCTTTATATCTTCAAATGTTTAATCATCGTTTTTGGTTTGGTAGTTTTGTTTTACGGCATATCAACCCTTTTTGGGTTATTTAATGCCGAATCTGGTCATTATAGTAAAAGTTTTTATGCTTCAAGTTCTTTATATCTTCAAATGTTTAATCATCGTTTTTGGTTTGGTAGTTTTGTTTTACGGCATATCAACCCTTTTTGGGTTATTTAATGCCGAATCTGGTCATTATAGTAAAAGTTTTTATGCTTCAAGTTCTTTATATCTTCAAATGTTTAATCATCGTTTTTGGTTTGGTAGTTTTGTTTTACGGCATATCAACCCTTTTTGGGTTATTTAATGCCGAATCTGGTCATTATAGTAAAAGTTTTTATGCTTCAAGTTCTTTATATCTTCAAATGTTTAATCATCGTTTTTGGTTTGGTAGTTTTGTTTTACGGCATATCAACCCTTTTTGGGTTATTTAATGCCGAATCTGGTCATTATAGTAAAAGTTTTTATGCTTCAAGTTCTTTATATCTTCAAATGTTTAATCATCGTTTTTGGTTTGGTAGTTTTGTTTTACGGCATATCAACCCTTTTTGGGTTATTTAATGCCGAATCTGGTCATTATAGTAAAAGTTTTTATGCTTCAAGTTCTTTATATCTTCAAATGTTTAATCATCGTTTTTGGTTTGGTAGTTTTGTTTTACGGCATATCAACCCTTTTTGGGTTATTTAATGCCGAATCTGGTCATTATAGTAAAAGTTTTTATGCTTCAAGTTCTTTATATCTTCAAATGTTTAATCATCGTTTTTGGTTTGGTAGTTTTGTTTTACGGCATATCAACCCTTTTTGGGTTATTTAATGCCGAATCTGGTCATTATAGTAAAAGTTTTTATGCTTCAAGTTCTTTATATCTTCAAATGTTTAATCATCGTTTTTGGTTTGGTAGTTTTGTTTTACGGCATATCAACCCTTTTTGGGTTATTTAATGCCGAATCTGGTCATTATAGTAAAAGTTTTTATGCTTCAAGTTCTTTATATCTTCAAATGTTTAATCATCGTTTTTGGTTTGGTAGTTTTGTTTTACGGCATATCAACCCTTTTGGGGTTATTTAATGCCGAATCTGGTCATTATAGTAAAAGTTTTTATGCTTCAAGTTCTTTATATCTTCAAATGTTTAATCATCGTTTTTGGTTTGGTAGTTTTGTTTTACGGCATATCAACCCTTTTTGGGTTATTTAATGCCGAATCTGGTCATTATAGTAAAAGTTTTTATGCTTCAAGTTCTTTATATCTTCAAATGTTTAATCATCGTTTTTGGTTTGGTAGTTTTGTTTTACGGCATATCAACCCTTTTTGGGTTATTTAATGCCGAATCTGGTCATTATAGTAAAAGTTTTTATGCTTCAAGTTCTTTATATCTTCAAATGTTTAATCATCGTTTTTGGTTTGGTAGTTTTGTTTTACGGCATATCAACCCTTTTTGGGTTATTTAATGCCGAATCTGGTCATTATAGTAAAAGTTTTTATGCTTCAAGTTCTTTATATCTTCAAATGTTTAATCATCGTTTTTGGTTTGGTAGTTTTGTTTTACGGCATATCAACCCTTTTTGGGTTATTTAATGCCGAATCTGGTCATTATAGTAAAAGTTTTTATGCTTCAAGTTCTTTATATCTTCAAATGTTTAATCATCGTTTTTGGTTTGGTAGTTTTGTTTTACGGCATATCAACCCTTTTGGGGTTATTTAATGCCGAATCTGGTCATTATAGTAAAAGTTTTTATGCTTCAAGTTCTTTATATCTTCAAATGTTTAATCATCGTTTTTGGTTTGGTAGTTTTGTTTTACGGCATATCAACCCTTTTTGGGTTATTTAATGCCGAATCTGGTCATTATAGTAAAAGTTTTTATGCTTCAAGTTCTTTATATCTTCAAATGTTTAATCATCGTTTTTGGTTTGGTAGTTTTGTTTTACGGCATATCAACCCTTTTTGGGTTATTTAATGCCGAATCTGGTCATTATAGTAAAAGTTTTTATGCTTCAAGTTCTTTATATCTTCAAATGTTTAATCATCGTTTTTGGTTTGGTAGTTTTGTTTTACGGCATATCAACCCTTTTTGGGTTATTTAATGCCGAATCTGGTCATTATAGTAAAAGTTTTTATGCTTCAAGTTCTTTATATCTTCAAATGTTTAATCATCGTTTTTGGTTTGGTAGTTTTGTTTTACGGCATATCAACCCTTTTTGGGTTATTTAATGCCGAATCTGGTCATTATAGTAAAAGTTTTTATGCTTCAAGTCGTTTATATCTTCAAATGTTTAATCATCGTTTTTGGTTTGGTAGTTTTGTTTTACGGCATATCAACCCTTTTTGGGTTATTTAATGCCGAATCTGGTCATTATAGTAAAAGATTTATGCTTCAAGTTCTAAAAATAAAATAAAAAAGGGGAGGGAGAAAGGGAGAGGGGCTGTTGTTTTTGTTTTTGGTTTTGTAGAACATAATTAAGTTTTACAAAAAAAAACAAAAAAAAAACAAAAAAAAAAAAAAAAAAAAAAAAAACGTCAATGTAGGTGAATTTCGTCTCAGGGAGCCACAGGGCAGCCTGATCTGGTATCACCAGTAACCATTTAGAAACCGTCGTCTCCCACATATACATTGAAAAGTATATGTATTGTAAGTGAAAATATAGAAATCCGTATGATTATTATAAATACAAATCTATACTCGATCCTTGTGCAGTGTTGATGCAGTACATGGGTATGTCAATTTGCATATGTACCTAATTTATATCGCTTTATAACGTGTACGAAGAAATATATGTAAAATCTCGTGGTAAACACATGCAACTTAGTATTTGCATGGGAGAGTAATTAACTACGATTAATATATTTACGTAGTCATTTAATTGGTAAAAAACATCAGAAATGATGTTTTTAAGTTGAAATAATTATATTCGAGTTAATGCAGAATAACTTTTATATGTACTTTTCGCGGATTATTAAAAATATATTGTAAAATATTAATGCATGTGTTTATGTTATTGTGTTATGTTTCATTCTTTAACTGTTTATACCACGTAACCAGTTGAAAAATACCTTTAAACTGTAGTGAAATTCAGACTCGCGTATTGGCATCGTAAAAACTACTACATTAGATAAGTGCACTCCGCGTATTCTCTCTTTGTTATCCAATCACATGTTTTTATTTCCGTACGAACAGGCAACTCTATCAAAACCATACATTCTTAATGTTATATTGATTTATTGAAACCGATTCCGATTACTTTTACACATTTCAATGCCCATAACTTTACTTATGTTGGCTTATTTTACGCAGTTTTCTTTATTTAGTCGAATGTGTGTGACTAGCAGGATCCTGTGAATAATCTACAGGTGCGTATTCACCTGTTAAATATACATCATTTCTTACGGGAGGTCTAATGTCTCACACGTCACAATCAATTAAGATACATACGTTCATAACATACCTTGCCAGCCGTTCGTTTTCGACACGCCTTTCAAAAGTGATATTGTCCGACCGAGAAAACGCTACCTGCAAACAAGTAAGTTGATACCCCGGAAATAAGGAACAAGACGCGAAAAATAGTTATAGACAAGAAGAAGTTTATTCGTCCGGGATCGTCTGTTCTCAATCACTGACAAATAGGGCGGAGGAGAAGAGAGAATTTGATAATCACTGCTTAATCATATCTTATACGGACATCTTTAAAACTACGAGTTTACATGTGTGTCGTTCCAATCTAACTGACGATTTATCTCTCTCACTCTCTCCTCTTTAATGGGACCATGTGACGTCACATCTGTTTCACGCACACATGAGGTTGTCCTGACATGCGAGTACAATTAACTAACACCAACTGAACCCTATGTCCTGTTATTATGAACTAACAAAATTATACTCGCCCAGTTACTATAAGGTGCGATACTCTAGAATTCATTCGGAGAAAGTGTAGAAAATTAGGTTAAGTTCGTTTTAGAAACTGCCGAGTTCCTTTTACTGACTACCTTTCTCCGCCTAGATGAGTAAACCAACGCTTTTTGATCCATCCAGACAACAAGAAACAGTTAACCCCGACTGTAAAGGGTCAAGGTGGACCTGCGCATAGGGGTTCTGTGACGTCACGGGCTTTTGTGTGGGAAACTGAGTTTTTCAAGTCTGGTTTTTGGAAGCAAGCTGAACAGACGTATTTCTCTATGTAGTCCGAAATGAATAGGGGAATTTATTTCCCTAAGAGAATACAGGCATGAGATTCCTTCTTCGCCGTCCTCGAATGGCTAATGACTTAAGCTAGGAATTTACTACGATAAAGTAGTAATTTGATCTCTCCCTCAACGTTTAGTAAAACATCTCCAAGGGCGACAGAATACTGACACCTGAATAAAACTAATCCAAATTTAAAAGATTGTTCGCCTCCTGAATCGTGGTAGGAAGGTTTTTGTTGCAGACGCAGCCAGCGGACGGCGATGTTCACAGCAGTACAGAAGCGAAGAAAGAACTCAACCCCTAGACGACATCAAGACGACACCCCTCCACTACGAAGAAGAAAAGGTACGAGAAATTAAAGGACTATGCAACAATATGTATTTCCTAAAATAAAAGAACCAAAACTCATAAGATGTCAGAAGGTTTTCCAGCTGAACATGACGATTGCTAAATTTCCATGTTCACATCATATTTTTGGTTTAAAATCATTTAATATTGTTCGCTTTTAACATAAGAACAAAGTTTAGTATATGTTCTGATACTACTCTTTATCTGCTCTGTCCTCGGTCAGTAAAAATGAAATCCTTTTTAACTACTGAGCAATTTTTATTTTTGTCCCAATTCAGACTGTCCTTTTGTTGGAGCTAGATTTTCACTAGGTTAAAACACGACATTGTGTATAACTCTACCTTCGCGGGGAATAAAGTAAAAAAATGACCAAATTATTACTGGGAGTTTTCCTTGGTGTGTTATCTGTTAAATTGTATACGCATATTATTACAAAGACACAGATTACATAAGATAATAATGACGATTTTGTATCGGTTTACTTGTAACCAAAACACGGAATATTATTAAAAGAGGGCATTACGTTAAACGACACCGGCTATTATTTTCATTTATTTAGTTTCGTTTGATTTTGTTCGGTTTGTCCGGTCTACAGTATATTATTTGCTAATTTCTTTAACATTGAAACATGATACCTATTGTAAATGAATAATTCTATACAATTCGAAGCCTGTAATTATCCTAATGGATATTTTCGTAAACCATGAAATTAGCTATGCCGGTTACAAAGCCAATTACTGTGGTAACTTACGCATTATATGATTACTTTTCAAAGTTGGCATACACGTACCTGGAACAGAAACGTGTGTATCGGAGAGTAGAATTTCCGCCACAAAAACGTCTTTATTGGAAAATACTCAATGATATATGTTAGCATGTGCAGAGTTTTACGAACTAAAAGTGTGTATTGGAAACTATGAACTAAATGGCATATTCGAAAATATACATTTAAGAATGAAATAGTTATATTGAAAATGGGGCATTTACGAACTAAAAGAGTATATCAGAAAGTAGACATTTACGAAATAAAAGGTTTAATTAGACAGTAGATATTTACGAACTAAAAATGTATATTAGAAAATAGATAGTTTCTAACTGAAACTAAAAACCAAAAGGGTATATTAGAAACTAGGCCTTTACAAAGTAAATATGTATATCGGAAAGTAGACACTTACAAAGGGTATATTAAAAAGTAGATATTTATGAAATGCAAGGGTATATAAGAAAGTAGATATTTACCAACTAAAAAGTAGCAAGTTACGAACATTAAGTTATATTTGAAAGTAGACTTTTACGAACAAAATAAGCATATACGAAAGTAAACTTTTCGGGCATAAACTTGTATATAGGACGAAGTTCAAGTAACGAGGGCCATGCTTTGGGACAATTTGGCACAATTTTCCGAAATTTTCACATATCTCAAATATATCAAAAGATACTTCTAAAATCGTCAAAATATTATGCGGAATTCAAATATGAAATTTAAAATTCTACCAAATTCCTGATTTTGTCACAATTGGACATAACTATTGGTACGCATTAACGACAATGTAGCATATTTAAACTGATTGTTAAATTAAAGTATCACAAAATAAGTGTTCTATGATGTAAATGTTTAAAGAATAGGTACAAGACTAGTTAAATTTCATAAGAAGTAGTCAATGAAATTCAGACAAATGCATGTATCAGGCGACATAGTTATACTGTTGCCAAATAACCAAAGGTTATCCTAAATAAATTCAAAATGTTCACAATATCAAAACGAAGATATGTTTAAGTGACAATTGTATCAAGCAAAAAGTTTCCAATGACTGTTAAATAAGATCAGCTAACGCCATGGTGTAAAGCTTCTTCATTGTTTCTGATCTGCACGTGTTGTGTCTAGTTGAGTCATTCCCAAGTGTTCAGCCTTGGTTAACAAACTGTACATTTTCTCACCATATTGCACGGTAAAACGACTTACGAATAGTATCAGAACTGAAGACCGAGTGACTTTATGAATTGTTGCTGGATTTGTGATTAATCTCCATATCACTGTTATCACGGTCTACAGGATATTATGTGCTCTTTTCTTTAACGTTGAAACATGATACCTATTGTAAATGATGATTCGTAATTATCCTAATGGAGATGTTTGTAAACTATAAAATTAGCTATGCCGGGTTCTAAGCAATTACTGTGGAAACTTCCAAATTATATGATTACTTTTCAAAGTTGGCATACACTTAATTGGAACAGAAACGTGTGTATCAGAGAGTAGAATTTCCGCACGAACCGTCTTTATTAGAAAATACGCAATGATATATGTTAGCATGTGCAGAGTTTTATAGGGGATGCAAATCGTAACTTAGCTGCTACAACTGACTTAACTGACCGACGCTGTTTCCTTCGTTTTCCCTCATCAGATGGCGCTTCCGCCCACGCAATGAATTGGAGTCATTGCCACAAGTCCCATCATTGAAGGTCGATCTTGACTTCTGCGAACCGAACTTTCCGCAGGACTCCGTCTTCGACAAGAGGATGGTTGAGTGATGGTTGGAGTGGATGTTGTGCATGATGGCAATGAGGGCCTACCTCTATGTTTTCGTACTGCATTTGTGTGCTAAGATTGTTTATCTTTGTTACTCAGATTCTGGTCCTTCTGATTCTGATCTTCAGTCGGTTTTGCTCCCATACTAAGTGTTCTTTTCTTCCTAGGTAGTGTAGTCACACAAAAATTAAAAGAGAAATTTGATCAGTTTTCATAGTTACATAAAATAATAGAAAATAATAGTTTACAATACGGCATTTTTATGCTCCGTAAACAGATTAATCTTCCAGAATCTTAATTTTTAGCCGTTAAAAAATAAATCACTGTCATAACTAAGCTTCTATGCATACCGTGATGATCTTTTTAAAAGCTAAAATTAATTTTCTTGGGAGATTATTTTTTTTACGGACCAAATGTTTTTTTTCACACATTTCAATGCAGAAAAACTGATTTTTCAAAGATGACCCCCAGTTTTTACTCTGATAAGTTAACATCGGGGTTTAAAACATTTTTTAGACTTGTATGAGTTATGCTCTGAGGATAATACCTATTTTACATCAAATTCTAGTAAAAAACCTGGATCTTAACAAAGTATATGAAAATTGGTGAAACAAATGCAACATTTTAAAAATTTCTGCAATTTCAAAATATGACTGAGGAGCTCAGTATGCCTATACAAATGATATTTATACTAATTGATATGGATGTATTTTATGCTGAGGGGCTCCCTGCGTGATCTGAAAAAACATTCTATAGGAAACATTTCAATCTCTTCAGAAAAAAAGTTTTTGCAATATAAAATTGCCGATTTTTTTTTGCTTTGTCAAAAAACAGGCATTTTTTTTCCAGAAATATGGCCATCCTGGTGATTATAAAAGATTAACGTTTAGAAACATCATCTAATTTGTGATCAAATAGTATATAACATGTCTATATAGAGGAAAAATTGAAACCTCAATATTTTTTCACAAAAATGATGCTGTTGTCCCGAAATATGGTCCCCGTTACTTAAACGTTGTCGTAGGAAGTAGACACTTATCAACTTTAAAGTGCACATTATAAAATAGACCCGATTTATTTGCCTCCCACAAGAGCAGATTAGATATAAGGTCGCGTATTAATGTGGTTAAAATCAATCTCCCTTAAATGTGCATTCGGATAAAAAAAAGAAGTGTCTCCTTCCATAAGCACCGCCCCATTCACAAGCTGAGGCCATACATATGAAGTCAAGTATAATGACAGACACTACACTTGGCCCCAACTTAAAGGCATATAAGAAGTATTGAACAATAGACATCTCCGACGTGAAAAATTATTTAGGAAAAAGAGACATTGAAGAACTTAACGTGTATATTAAACAGTAGACTTCTACGACGTAAAAGTGTATTTTAGAAAATTACCATTGACGAACTAAACGAGTATATATAAAAGTAGACTTCTACGACGTAAAAGTGTATTTTAGAAAGTAGAAATTGACGAACTAAACGTGTATATAAGAAAGTAGACTTCTACGACGTAAAAGTGTATTTTAGAAAGTAGACATTGACGAACTAAACGTGTATGTAAGAAAGTAGACTTCTACGACGTAAAAGTGTATTTTGAAGAGTAGACACTGACGAATTACACGTGTATATTAGAAAGTAGACTTCTACTACGTAAAAGTGTATTTTAGAAAGTAGACATTGGCGAACTAAACGTGTATATTAGAAAATAGACTTCTACGACGTAAAAGTGTATTTTAGAAAGTAGACATTGACGAACTAAACGTGTATATTAGAAAAAAGAAATCTACGACGTAAAAGTGTATTTTAGAAAGTAGACGTTGACGAACAAAACGTGTATATTAGTAAGTAGACTTCCACGACGTAAAAGTGTAGTTTAGAAAGTAGACATTGACGAACTAAACGTGTATATTAGAAAGTAGACTTCGCTGACGTAAAAGTGTATTTTAGAAAGTAGACATGGATGCACACAACGTGTATATAAAATATAGACATCTACGACGTAAAAGTGTTGTTTAGAAAGTAGATATTGACGAACTAAACATGTATATTAGAAAGTAGAAATCTACGACGTAAAAGTTTATTTTAGAAAGTAGACATTGACGAACTAAACATGTATATGAGAAAGTAGACATCTCCGACGTAAAAGTGTATTTGTGAAAGTAGACATCTACGACGTAAAAGTGATTTTCGAAAGTAGACATAGACGAACTAAACGTGTATATAAAAAAGTAGACATCTACGACGTTAACATGTAGTTTAGAAAGTAGACATTGACGAACTAAACATGTATATTAGAAAGTAGACTTCTACGACGTAAAAGTGTATTTTGAAAGTAGACATTGACGAACTAAACGTGTATGTTAGAAAGTAGACTTCTACGACGTAAAAGTGTATTTTGAAGAGTAGACACTGACGAACTAAACGTGTATATTAGAAAGTAGACTTCTACGACGTAAAAGTGAAGTTTAGAAAGTAGACGTTGGCGAACTAAACGTGTATATTAGAAAGTAGAGATCTACGACGTAAAAGTGTTGTTTAGAAAGTAGACATTTACGAACTAAACATGTATATTAGAAAGTAGACTTCTACGACATAAAAGTGTAGTGTAGGAAGTAGACATTGACGAACTAAACGTGTATATTAGAAAGTAGACTTATACGACGTAAAAGTGTATTTTAGAAAGTAAACATTGACGCACTAAACGTGTATATAAAAAAGTAGACATCTACGACGTAAAAGTGTTGTTTAGAAAGTAGATCTTGACGAACTAAACATGTATTTTAGAAAGTAGAAATCCACGACGTAAAAGTGTATTTTAGAAAGTAGACATTGACGAACTAAAAATGTATGTTAGAAAGTAGACATCTCCGACGTAAAAGTGTATTTTAGAAAGTAGACATCTACGACATAAAAGTGTTGTTTAGAAAGTAGACATAGACGAACTAAACGTGTATATAAAAAAGTAGACATCTACGACGTAAAAGTGTAGTTTAGAAAGTAGACATTGACGAACTAAACAGTTATATTAGAAAGTAGACATCTACGACGTAAAACTGTATTTTAGAAAGTAGACATTGACGAACTAAACGTGTATATTAAAAATTAAACATCTACGACGTAAAGGTGTATTTTGAAAAGTAGACATTGACAAACTAACTTATTAGAAAGTAGACTCACGGATACTGAAAGTATGGAAACAATCTATTTCATTAAGAAGGACTAGTAAAAAGTCGGGATACAACATTCGGCATTCCTTAATGGTCACCCATTTAGTACTGAATAGGCTGACTGTCACTTAAAATTAGCGATCGTATTTTGTTTATGGGATAAATAGTCACCCACAGTGTTTATTTGCAGTAAAACAGACAACACTGACGAAATAAACTTTTTCTAGGTTGTCATGCAAAAAGACCGTCCCTATATGGTTACCTGTATTTTTATGCATCTTGTCTCATTAACTGCTTTCACTTAACTTACTAAATAGTTGAAGACCCATTTGCCTAGGTCTAGTATTACTCACCTTGTATTTTTCTCAAACAACGCTGGGTATATGGCTCTATAATTTACAATTAAACGTAATATATACCATACGGTTTGAAATCGATTATATTCCGCATCGACACTAAATAGTAAAATTACACACACCGTTAAATTAATTATTAAATGCTAAATTATATTTTTCCCGTATTTACCGATATATCTCCTAACATTAAGGGTAGAAATTCCACAGTTGTATCTTTCATATGTTCTATATTGTAACCGTGCATTCTATGGTGGTCCAGCGTGAATGCATACGTCACGATATTATTGTACCACCCTTGTTAAAACTGAAAACTGATTTAAGTACTCTACGTAGTTCTAGAATATATCTCATAATGGTTGTCTATCTTTTAAACACTTGCATGAGTTTGTAACATATTTCCTGTTTATGAATGTTCGTCCACTATATTATTGTAGGATATTCGAATAGAACAGATTCTTCGCTTCTATCGGGAGTCAATTAAGTGTATTTTAGTTCGAGTTCATGTTCGACAGAACGGCAGCATTAGAGGAAATTTCAAAAATATTTTATTTGCATTGCATGGGCGATCCTATCTTTATAAAAAAAGGGGTGGAAGGTGATAAATTATGTCCGAACATGAAATTTCCTGAGTGTATTATTAATAGATTTATTAGATATTGTAATACAAATATTTATAAAAATAATCATATAAACTACAAAGTTCCCCACAAAAACCAGGAACAGTAGATTATACTAAACCCAGCTCGTATATAAAGATGGCATATAACTCCAAATGTTCCAGAGTGTAAATTAAGTTATAAAAAGAGATGAATGGACAGGGAATAAGAGTGGATCAAATTCATAATCCATTGACACTGTTCAGGTCGTCGCAACCCGCAATTTCTCTCTAGATACACGGAGACTTAGCTCCATACAACTTTCTTTTATGAGGAATCGTCCGCCAGGCGCCGTTGCGATCGAAGCCAGTATTTTTTTTATTCCAGAGCAAACTCGGTGTACTACACCAGCCTGCTGCAATTAGGTGAGCGCAACAAATGAGTAATCATCCTCTGTCAGTCTTCGGGCATCAAAGAAAAGGAAAGGACCCTAGATTTTGCTAATCGAAACTGTTGCCCGGATATATACGCTGCTGTTTTCAAAGAAGCTAATTGGAGGCGGATGTTCGGTGTAAGCAGCACGTGGTGACCAGTTGACACTTCTGTGACACCCATTAACATTTTGGCACGTCTCAAATCCAATACAGCTGTTTTTATTAAAACAAACGAATGGCCATCAAAAAGTCGAGATGTAAACGTCATTAAATTTCCCGTTTACTGTTACAGCAACTTCAATTACAGGGAAGAGAGGTCATGTAGGTAGAGTTTTTACACACTCTAAAGAATATCCCATTTGACGTTTTCCAAAAGGTTATTAACAGTTGGCTAGAGAGTCTTTGTCGTCGTGCAACTTCTCACAGATAGCTCATTAGTTATCAACAACGGTTTTTGTTTTAAAAAAAAGAAGATATTTACGTGCATATTAAGTGGTTTAAATTTCATGTTTTTTTCTCGAGCACCATGTACACATAGATGACAGAAGTAAATAGACACCCGACAAAAATAGTTACTATATGTTTAAAGTTTCTGCTTTCTTCGTCGACGGCCAGAACTTGGAGTCGTACAAAGCAGAAGTAAAAAGTTTAAATGTTGATAGTTTACATTAATTGACATTTTTTGTGTTTTAGATATAAGTATACCTATCATATATCACCATTTAAGTATGACACCGGTTAAAGAAGTCTAAATACAGGTTAATATTAAGGTGGATCTGATCAGTGTCAAATCGCCGAAAACTTTATGATTCGACTTTCAGTGATTATGCAGCCTAGTTAACAACAAAGTAAAGTGTTAAGATATAAATAAGCAACGAATAACTGTTACCAAACGCAAAAAAGTAAACTTTTACATTTACTTGTATCATTTGCACGTGTGTGTAGTGATTGTAAGATTTACTATATATGAATTAGTTATAGTAAATGTTACTTAGCAAAACACTCATGGTTTTCAACATAGCCGCGGATTTTGTGGGAACTTGTTCCTAAATTTTAGGCTTAAAAAATAGTAGTAAAAATAATAATAAAGGGGTTCGTGGAACCGTGACCCTAAGTCCAAGTGGGGTTGCCAATCGGATTAAGGTAAGATATCATCACCATCATCAGTATCATCATCATCATCATCATCATTTTTTTCTTAAAATAAGTAATTAATCGTATGCAGTTAAATGACAGTCTTGTGGATGTTGATAGAGTAATTTTTAGTACAGGTAATATTAAAAATACAATTACGAACAAGCCGCGTGTGCGTGGTCCCCCTCTGTATGTGACTCGATGTGGCGAGTATAAAAGGCAATAAATTTGGGCAATTTGGGGCATTTTTGACCCTCCTTTGACCCCCTGGGGGCGCGAACCAGAATTTTTCTGAAGGCAAAGATGCTCATTTTATATCCAGCAGAATTGCCTCTAAATTTTGGCCAAGTTTCAGAAAAATTGAATGGATGGATCAAACGTTATGGGAGAAAAAGGGTCATTCTTTGCCATTTTGGGGGGTTTGACCCCCTGGGGGAGCGAACCAGATTTTTTCCAAGGTCAGCGATACTTATTTTCTATTAGGAATAATTGCCTCCACATTTTGGCCAAGGTTCAGAGAAATTGAATGGATGGATCAAACGTTATGGGAGAAAAAGGGTCATTCTTTGCCATTTTGGGGGGTTTGACCCCCTGGGGGAGCGAACCAGATTTTTTCCAAGGTCAGCGATACTTATTTTCTATTAGGAATAATTGCCTCCACATTTTGGCCAAGTTTCAGAGAAATTGAATGGATGGATGAAAAGTTATGGGACAAAATTGTCAGAAGGTCAGAGGTTACTTCGGGCGAAAATTCGTAACAATAACACCAATTATGAGAAAAGTAGTGCAAAAATCAAAATAATAGAAATTATCTATCCGCATTGAAAAAATTGTCAAACATAAATATATTTCTTAATAATTGGATGACGTTCACTGTTAAAAATGTTATAGATATATTCTATAAAAACTATATATGTTCGTGCGTACGTTATCACCTGCTACAATTTGTCTTAAAAGATCGCCTGATCACTGCAGATTTATTTTTATCAAGAGTATTTAGCTGACAATTATTTCTACGGTAAGAAGAAAGAGAGAATTTATTTTGACGCAATTTAAACTGTAACAATAAATGAATCAAATAAAACGAGTCAAACTTTCATTGAAATAAACTATTTAGCTATTAATTATGTTTTGCATTAAAAGAGAGAATCATAATTGCTTTAAAAAGATATAAATTGTTACAACTTTCAATAAATAAAGAAGAAACATATTCGTTTTGTTAGGTTAAGGAATATTTAACTGACAATGTAAATTATTTGTACTAGCAAATATGTGTTCCCTCCGGTCGCATATGTTTGCTGTTTTTTACAAAAAAAGAAAGAAAATAACCCCAGCCTTTATTTTAATAAATAAAACATCAGAATAATAAAACAGTTTTTAAACAAAATTTACCCTTTTACGGCGTAAAATGTAAATCAAAAAATCCTAAACTCACTTAAGGTTGTAAAAAGATAAAAATATTTGAAGCTTTTAAAATCGAAATAAAAAATCAACAATAAAAAAAATTAAATACAGTTTTATTGCTCAGTAAAATGTGTTTGGTTTTTCTTACAAAAAAGTTAATTCTGTTAATTAATATTTTTTTAAATTAAATAATATAGTTAAAATAATTTATGCTTTAAAATGTAATTTCTAATAATACTAAAAAAAACGTTTAAATAAAAAAATCAAAGTAAATATATCATTTTTGAGCGACTTGCACGATGAATCTCAGAGAATGTGTTTTTTATAGGTTATTAATCAAATAACGCGCTCCTGTCTTGTGCCTCCTTCTCTCTCTCTCTCTCTCTCTCTCTCTCTCTCTCCCCCCTCTCTTTCTTGAAATAGAACTTTCCGTGCGTTACAAATAGAACATTATAATAAATAATCGGAGAGCGGGTAAGACATATGTTACATTACTCTCCCTCTGAAAAAGGTGGAGGTATTGCCTTAGTAGATTGTATAATGGCAACAGAACATATACTACACTACCTCCCGCCTCAAAGAAATAAAGGAAAAGGTAATACCTGTGAGGGTAGTATCATGACCACAGAACAAAAACTACATCTCCTTCGAAAAAAAGAGAGGGGGTAATGCCTGGGAGGATTGTATCATCACAACAGAGCAGATACTACACCACCTCTACACCTCTCAAAAAGGCGGAGGTAATGCCTGGGAATATGGTGTCATGAAAACAAAACAGATACTACACTACCTTCACACTCTTCAAAAAAGAGGAGGTAACGCCTGGGAGGATGGTATCATGACAACAGGACAGATACTACACTACGTCCACACCTCTCAAAAAAGGAGGACGTAATGCCTGGGACGGTGATATCATGAAAACAGAACAGATACTACACTACCTCCACACCTCTTACAAAGGAAGAGGTAATACCTGGGAGGATGGTATCATAACAACAGAGCAGATACTACACTACACTATGCCCCTGAATTGAGCATTTAAATATAGTAGTTTAGTCTGAAATAGTATATACTATACTATTTCATAATAAGTACAATAGTCTTAAATAGTATAGATTTGGCTTCAGACAGACAGACAGACAAGCAGACAGATACATAATCCTCTATATATTAATATGATAGCGTTTGCGTTCGTGTGTTACACTTACATCAAAAGTTCTGCGCATGCGTTCCGCACCTAGATTTGGAAAAGCATTCAAGTCACCTAATTTCGTAATATTTTGGCGCAATGGTTAGCGACGTAGGATTTTGACGTCGTCTTTTTTGACGTCGGCCTGACTGGTTTATAGTTCGATCTCAACGCACCTCTAAGGTTTGGTTTTCTACATCGAAGGGGGTAGGGGGTAGGGAGAGGACGATCGGAAAACACATATTACTACGATAGCGTATGGGTTATGTTGTGTTTCACGCTTACATCAAGAACAACTAATTTTTGTATCCTACTCATGAAGTGTTCTTCGCCTTTTGGCTAAGATCAAAGTGTAGTATCTGTTCCGATGGATACTGCATCCGATAGACTGGTATTGTCTTGGCATTCGGGGCTTGATTTACGCCGGTCTATGGGTCTGTCCTGTGCAGTTCTAAGAGGTCCACCCTCCCAGGCTTCGCCTCCCCTCTTTGGGGAGGAGTAAGTTTATTGCTTACTACCTGAGGCGCCCCTACATGCAATTTTCCCGACCCGACCTTGGGTCACATCTTACTTGTGGGAGTAAGATAAAAACTGGCCTTGTGCCTAACTCTAGGAGAGGAGTAAATCAATACTCATGAATTTGAGCCAAAAAAGCATTTACAAAGTAATGCATAGGTTAGGAACAAGATAATTAGTATTGAAAACATAATTTCCTGTAATTTACACGGGTCTCGCTAGTCTCCATTATTAATAGATAATAGATGGGAGAGAAAAGAGACAGTCAATGTAAATATTATTTAATCTTACATAAATGTATTATTTCAAACGAAATATAATCCGATTTTTTACTATTCATTCAACACTTATCAATACCAAGAGCAACTCGAGAGTGAGGGTTTATGAGTGTAAAATTATTGTCAGATGAAAAATAAGGAAAACTATGGAAGCACGTACATTGTTCAATGTTATGAACTGATTTTTTATAGATCGGTTTTTATCAAGTATTATTTACATCGGACTTGAAGACGATCAAGTTGTAATAAGAAAGGAATCATTAACAGTAAATCATGCGGATAGAAAAGAGAGCAAGCGTGTGAGTTCCACGGCGTTCTGCTAGATATATGTATTTGTTTAATATTAGTAGACAAACAGGTTTGTGAAATTGCCTTAATTGCACTATAAATATATTATTTGATAATATCAGCGCGAGAGTGCATCGAGTAACTAGTTAGTATAACACAGTTCTGCAGCGTGTTCTAAAAGTCGTAAGCAGATTTTGACATTCAATATCTCGAAAACAATTAAGGATATTAAAACGCGCCTGACATATATGATAATTAACATTCCAATAAACTTAATAAAAGTTTCTTTAAACTATAATTCATAGTTCAGCAAATATAAGTCCATGAAATTTGCCTAATTCTTCTGGAAAACCCTGTATTATTTATACTATATATCAATGTATCCGTACTTCCTTTTAGGATATAGTTATTTTTATCTGGTTTGGTTCCGGTTCTCAAAGGGAAAGCGATTCGCGTTTTATTGCCCATACTAAACTCCAATTGTCGGTGTCTCGACATCTTGTCAGGGGTTGCAGCATCAATCTTGAAATAAAACCGCTCTTATTCTTTCACTAATGTGTTATATTGCTTTCGCAGTCTTCAATCTTTATTGCCTTAAACTATTATGTGGATATACTTACGCCGAATAGGGTCAATCTACACTGCTGACTATAGGTCTAGATATTTGGCCATCTCAAGAGAAAGCTTAATAATTACTATTTCCAGCTGTCCCTGTCAAGCGCTGTTATTACTAAACGAAACTCAGACAAAATGTCGTTCACTGATATTGACATTAATATAAAAAATAGTAGGCTGGGAATTACATTTAAAAAAAACTTATTTGACACCAAACAAGGTACAATGTCACTGGAATGTAATAGGCTACTGTGAATTAGGGGCATCCGAAGTGGAGAGATGTGCAGCAGGATGCTTGTTCACATTACAGTTTGTACAGTTAGGGAAACAGGAAGTAGGAGGGCATTCTACAGGCCAGCAGTTCGAGGACAGAAGCAATTAGAGTTGAAATCCCTCGGGGCTTTTACAGTAAAGATGTGGCATCTTAGCGACTGACAGGTTGGTCGGTGGTAGTTATGTCTAGGGATCACCAGTGCTGAACGTTTTACGGAGTACATTCCATTAAAGTACTTGTCAAAAAGCACAAGAATGCAACATTGTGGCGATGGGACAGAGCCTGGAGTATGTTACAGAGTGTGGGACATATAAGATTAGAAGTCCTTGTTGGTATCTGGTTTGGGGGTCGTGGTTTCTGCACCAGCTTCGATGTGACAACAATACTCCATGCATGGGCGAATAAGATGCTGATAGGTGCGAGGAGTTTTCGAGCTCAGTAGGATTGACAATGTATTATATTTATTTGTTCGAATTCATTTAATCTGTAAATGTAAGGCTGCGTAGTTTAAATGATTAACTATCAGGTAGAGTGTTATTAGCGATGGCAATCAGTGGTAAAAAGGTTTCTTATAATTGTTAAAGAAAGGCGCTTTGTTTTAGTTGCCTTAAATGTTACCACCTATTTGTACCCCATTTCCACTACAGACTGGAAGTACTTTTTTTAAGTATTCAGCTATCGCCTTAAATATGTCTCTGTTCGTGTTTCCTGCATGTCGGGATTAGAGCGTGGTGTCATCAGCAAATATACTCATCTCCGACACATTTGCATCAGGGAGGTCGTTTATCAAAATCCTTAATAATAAGGGTGCAAGGATCACACTCGCATTAATGTCATGTTGTTTAGATGTACGACCATCAAGAACAATCTGGATTAGGGGCGCTGCTAATAAGGATCTGATCATATTAAATACTGGTCCAGCAAATACTAATTCAATTTTCTATGTAGAGCTTTACGCCAGACGCTGCCAAAAGCCTTGTATATATCAAGCGCTACCACACTTGCTTAACAAGCGTTGTCCAGTTTAGGGTAAATGAGTTCCAAGATACCTGTTAGTATGTGGGCAGAAGAACAGGCTAAATCCATACTGTTGGTCATAGAGATATGTAGCAAGATAGTGGACTATCGTATGATTGATTAATGATTCAAAGATTTTAGCGATGAGCGGGAGAAGGCTGATAGAGTGAAAATTTAGCGGGTCAGTTCTTTCACTAGAATTCTTGAACACTGGTACCACACAGGCAATTTCCCAGCTATCAAGAAATCAAGATTCGGCAAGGCATTTCTTTTAGAGTTTAGAAAGGGCAGGGGTCAGCTCAGCAGAGCATTTTTAACAGTACAGCAGGGACAAGATCAGACCCACATTCTTTGACGGTGTCAATGTTTTTTGTGATATCCCGAACTAAGGTAGGGAAGATGAACAGAGCATAGATGTGACTTCAGAGCGCAGTTGAAAATTTGGGAAGGGGTGATTTGCGAAGTCCAAGCTGGCGTTCAAGGCGAACTGCTAAGTAAACAGTTAGGTTCTATATTCTAAGACGATTATATTAGAAACAAGAACATAAGTCAGTCGTACGACTGCATACTTCCGGATGGCAACGTAAGGATGGGCCAAAATCTCATCTGGGTCTTACTTCTCTATACTGTGTGAAGTATTCCCGAACTTATGCCATGAAAACGTTCATAATAATAAAGATATTTATTTGATCAGGCTAGACTGTTGTATATTGGTTACTGTTATAAAAATATCAACACATCTGCAATTAATCGTGCACAATTAATCGTCTACTTTGTAATGTTTCTGTTGTACTGTTATCCGAAATTATTTCATATTAATTTAAATGGCCAACATTCAAATCTAACAGTGCCTATTAATGTAAGTGAACAATTCAATACGTAGTTTAACGTTAGGTAGCTGGTTTGTTATGTATAGCGCAACTGTCAAATTGTACTGGCACTCCTACGTACTCATTGAGGCTCGCATCATCATCATAGTTAGAAAATAGCTTGTAATGTATACAGTAGACGGTGCTGCTGTACTGTTACTACGTTATCCACCTCGAGACAAGCCTCGTCGTGTTTGATTGATTAATAGATATAGTGCATTGTGTAAAGAAAGGGGGATCAGTATTTTTTTACAACATTTTTAAATATATAATTTTTAAATTGCTATTTTTGCATACGTTTTTTTAATTATTTGTTTTTCATTATCATTGTATATGGACTGATGGATAAATAGGCTTTTGGCTCTGCCTATTTTTCGGTTTGTCGATTTTATTTTTGCATGCTTCCCAGTATAAGTAAATTATCAAAAAAGAATTTCTGTTCATGGTAAATTACGTGAATTTCTGTTTGCTATGAAGATTTCTTTTGAACAATTGAACACCAAGTAGATTGTTATGTGTATACATTTGCATAAAATGATACAATAGTGAATTTTGAAAATAAAATATATATGTATAAGCTCTATGTATAGCTAAATCCTGTGCTAGTTTTTGTTGCAATTGAAATTCGATATCTTCGGGAAACATCCTAACTTCAAAAAATGTAATTTTTGTTTGCATATTCCATTATATATATACATATATATATATATATATATATATATATATATATATATATATATATATATATATATATATATATATATATATATGCATATACATAGAGAGGGAGCCCGAAAGAGAAAATGACGGAAAGAGAGATGCTTGTCAATGCTAGCTTTTGAGAAATTAAATGAAATACAATGAGATAGTTTAAATAACTGAAAAAGGGTTACTTTGGGGTAAATAGACTCACCGATAGATTATCTCCGTATATTTGTGGATCCCAATAAATAAACCATCATTTTTAGTATTTTTTAACTATAATAGATATTTTATGTGTGTATGTTCGTGACCAAACTATAGTTGTTTTAAGGCGAATCGAAACTTGTTGGATCTTAAATACCGAAATTCGATTGATTTACATCGATTGTTCAATCAATTCAAATTATTAAAGTAATATCTGCTCTACTCGCTAGTTGTTGTCAGCATTGGTATCCGGACAAAGTTAAAATAAGTTGTATTGCAGAGAGAGTTGTGAATGATATTAACAATTCAATGGCCGGCATTTTGTATTAGATCAGTTCAGTTCAACGTAGCGTGAGAATTGTACATGGTGGTTGCTAGAAAAAGAGGGAAAATTAGGGTTGTAACTTTTATTGTTTTAATTGTATTTCCCTTTAATTTCATTGCGTCTGGACTTTTCACTTCTTCGATTTGCACGGACGACATTTTGAGTACCTGTCAGTGTATTATAATATTAGTTTTTGAAAAACTTTATGAAATATATCTTTTGTAAAAATAAATTACTGTTTTACAAATATCCCGCTTTTCTAGCGACTAACTTGTACGTGTGAGAGAGAGAGAGGGAGAGGGAGAGAGAGAGAGAGTGTGTGTGTGTGTGTGTGCACGAGTGTATATGTGCAAAATGTAGAATTAGAAGGAGGCGGATCAGTAGGATTCTTGTGTCAAAGATTTACCATCACGCGTTCGCTCTTCGCAATGTTTTATCTATAAAATATAAGAGCTCTTTTAAATTTAATCTCGTTTCCCCGATCGTACCAACATGCAGAAATGTAAATGTATTATGAACAAACATCTTGCTGCACAACTCACCACATAGATTTCCCCTATAAATAGTATATGTTATTAGGGTCTTCCGAAGCTAAAGAAATATGCTTATCATAATAAATGGTTGTAAAGGTTTTTATAAGATCAGTATTCTCTGCCTCTATAATCACCCTTTTTGATCAATCCTCCTTTACTTGAAATCACCTCTCGTTATGTGTCATGTAGTAGTAATCACGACTCTCTTGACATCGATACGTGCGATAATAACATAAAACTATAATCTTGATCAATGCAAAAACGAATCTAGTCGTCTCAAAAAGAAACACAAAAAACAACATAATTATTCAGGATAAATCGAATTGAATAGTTGATCGCCAATTACCTACAGTCATAAAATGTGGGCAGGCTGTAATCTGAGTGTCCAAAGAGTAAAAAAAACACTAAATGGGTGAAATGAACATGAATATCAATCTGGGTCTATTTATAACAGAATGTACATTTTCTTTAAGGATACATTTGCTACTCGCTAAATAAGTTTCAGGTGATTTATTTCATTGGATAATTTATTAGCCTATATAATAAAAGTAATCGATTAGTTTTGCCTTTTATTGATTTACACTGGTCTGCGATGTTTTTAATGTATGATATATATTGCATGATTTTAGACCAGTTTTATGCATGGAATCCCAAAATCATGCTCATTTAACTCAATCAGATCAGGTTAATGAAATATTAGCACATTAAAAATATCCTAAATGCCAATCTATTTGTAGGTGTATAAAAGGCAATATTGAAAATATTAGACTGAATTATTAACAGAAAACTTAGAAAATATGTTGAATAGATAACAAGAAGAGTATAATTAACTAATGAAGATAATCAGGGATGAATGGTATTTTCAGGTATTCTCGTTTGTGTGGAGAAGACTGCACCTTCCGTCTGTAAGCACTAGTAGTAGTCGTACTTAAAGTTGGAATCCCATTGGCTTCGATAGAGTTCTTACATAACACTGATATCTTAGTGAAAGCACAACCCTGTTCTTAAACGAAGTCTCCACAATCTCTGTAAAATAGTCCAGATGAGATCGGAGGAAGTGCATTGTAACAAACACGCGCACCCTAAGTTAGCGAAAAGTATCCGCTATCTCGTAAACCACCTTCTCATAGTATGAACGTTTGTGGTTGCCAAGGAAGTTTGTAATGGCTGATTAAAGGGGCGAGCAGGAACAGAGTTCAGCAGGATTTAGTGCCTCATTAAAACTAGTATCCTTGAGGAGTTTTCTTATTTGAGGACCATGAAATATACTTGCTTTAATTTTCTCCATGCTTTTTCGTTGAAACTTCTGATCGAGGAAAGCAGAATATCAATACGTTTACAAAGTACTTCATGAGACCGAGTTTTATGTAGAAGGTTAAAAGCAATATTTTACTCGGTTCTACCAGAGCGTTGGACTAAACGTGTGTGATCCAGGTTTTAATCCTTGTCTTGATTGCCACTCTTTTCTAGCATCATGCTTATCATCAGCACGGCTATCCCATACGCACAGAAAGCATGCACCCTTTGTTTAAACTCCCTTGAAGTTTTATGATGAGTCCAACAACTTTAAGATCTCCACAGATCAACCGTTTATGTTTCTGCTAGTCCATAGCAGGCAACAGACGTTCCATGCTTTCATGCAATTCTTTCATTTCAACTAACTGCTGAACAGGGATCGATGAAAACCTGTTTCCTATATTCAGAAGAACTGCTTTGAGACTTCTGTTAGATGAGTCAATGAAAAGGCTCTATTGCCTAGCATCATACTGTAGATTAAGTAATTTAATAAGGTCCACAATATTGCTACAGTAGACCAGTTTAGACGATTCATCAAACATGAAGAATGGTCTAAATTCTCTCTCGCAGTCGCGATACCAATAGAATGTTGCTCCTGGCGCTAGTAGACGATTGTCCCAAAAACTAGAACTCAGTAGCTTTGATGACACCTTCGAAAGGTTCAGGTCTTGTGTCAGATCATTGATTTCGGCTTGGGGCAAAGGCGCCGTTCGGTCATCCTTTTCTGACCTCTATTCATCACACTTAGCTGTATCAATCATGTCACTAGATTCGGAATTAGAACTTGATTTCATTGTGACATTTTGCTCATGAACAGGAAGATCGAGACTATGTGGTTGTGGGTTTATGGCAGAAGAAACGTAATGGTATTGAACATTGTGTTATTTTTGCAATTAATGTAGTTAAATCAAAATAATATATTTTCCCATACAATGTATCAACTCTTTGGTCATTGGTTAAAGGGATTTAAAGTCTAGAATTCAGGATTTATAATTTGAGGCTAAAAATCCTTCTAAACTAAGCCAATTTAAAATTTTAATTTCATATTTAATAATTTATGTTGTATTCTATTTTTTACTTGTAATCAATTATTTATTAGTATTCATTATGTATTATTTTATCTTTAACTTTAATTTTTCATTTGTAATTTTAATTGAAATTTGAAATTTGACATTTGACATTTTAATCTTTAATTAGATTAATTTTCTATTTTATTTCATTTGCGTTTTATATTTTATATTTAATATTTAGTTTTAGCTTAGTTTAAATCACGAGAGGTCCTATTTTCGGGGAGAGTGATTTTTCCCCTACATAAAAGCAGACCTTTATCTGACTCTGACCTTATGGTATAGCAAGTAAATTGTTGCTACAAATATTTTTATGACATTCATACTATAATTACAAAATACCATAAAGAAGAAACACGTAATAAAACTCATCATGTTTAGTTAGACAACGATAATTAATTATACATTGTGCTAAGGGAAAAAAAGCCAGTGTCTTCTATAAATCCATATATTTACTGACAGAGAACAATATGAATAGTTTTGAATAGATACTCGATATAATTATCTCCCTTTAAACATTACAGAATTGAGTTATTAAAAACACGATTGGGCCGAAAATGTAATAGTCTTTGAAACTCACTATTACTGGGGAGGGCTAATTATCTCGTCTATGTATTTTTCCCAAACAAAAGTGATCGTACGTTAGATAAATAGGTTTTCTTGAATAAAAGCATTCAATAAATGAAATACATGACTTCCTTAACCAGATGCATATGTGGCATTTTGTTAATCGCAGTTTTATTTTAATAACTACAGCATTGATTGTATTATTAGAATTCGATCGATTAAGTATCGAATATCTTATGCAATCGATTCAAGATAGACTCTGTGTGAATTTAAGAGTGATTTTAGATGAAATATTGGTTGATAAAAAGTATAAAAAATCTTTAAAACTCTTTTATTAAAGAAGTTCGTCTGAAGTTCTTTTTTATCTATATTTTTTTAAGGGAATCTGTGAAAATCTTTGATTTATTTGATATTTTCTTCTAAGTCGGAACTGTTATTTTAATATGTATGGTACGTCAATATAACGTTATCGGTCATTGAAAATTGATAACTTTTTAA